>VXAD01000353.1:0-139567 GCA_013399195.1 Dicrurus megarhynchus | reverse complement strand
AAAAAAAAAAAAAAAAAAAAAAATTGCAAAAATGCTGGAACTGGGGAGGGAGTACCCCTTTCCTGCTGCTGGAAAGGGACACTCTTGTTTCCTGGGGCTGCCTGTAATTTTTTAAAGACAGCACAGTAGCATCAACTCTAGGAAATAAAGTATTTTAGTAAAGACATTGTACCTCTGGAATGTCAGATTCATTTCCCCAGCCAGGCAGGCTGCAGCCAGCTGATCAATGCCATGCCTGGTGTTAGGCAGAGTCTCCACTGGCCAAAGCAGCGTTCATTCTCTCTCGCAATAACTCTTGCAGCTGCAGGTTTGGAATTACTCAACACAGAGGGAAGGTCAGAGAGGTCATTTCTCAAGTTCTCCAAAGCTTCACACAGTCGTGGATGTACTGATTTGTTACCAAAGTTCCATAGCACAAGCAGGCCTACAAGTGGGTTTTGAGAGAGCTCCTCAAGGCTTGGCTCAGGTCAGGTGCAGGCAGGTTGGTCCCCGCTCTGTGCAGGTGTTTTGGGGAGGGTGGTTTGCAGAAGTTGAAGGAGCTCTTTGCTTTCTGCCTCACCTGTGTGTTGTCTACTGGCTTTGCTGGTCCAGGAGTGGTTTGCCAGGCCAGCTGTGAACTCCTTGGTTTGCTGTGTCTCTCCATTGTCATCAGTCTCCTCCTCTCTACTGACTTCTTCCGTTGTCTCCTAAGATGTTCTCCAAAAACTCTCCTGGCCAGATGTTCTAAGCTCAGAGTGTGCACACCCAGAGCAGGCCCAGGTGCCTCACACTGTCCCTGTGCCCCTGCCACAGCCCCTCAGCACCTGCATGTCTGTCCCTCAGCACGGGAGCATCCACAGGGCTCGTGGCAACTGCACAGTGACAGAGCCTGACTTGCATGACTGCCGTGACAGAGCCAGGTTAAATTACTGCTAGCTGTTCAGTTCATCCTATTATTAATTAATATAGGTGTTAATTAATAATTGTACTGTTCAGCCAGTAAGTGACACAGTTCAGAGGTGCCTGAGCATGCCTGCCAGTATCCCCACGTAAATCACTGGACTTGCATCCTGACAAATACAATCTGCCTGACAGGACTTATGTCTTACACAGCAATTGCTCTCTGTCTGCTCTCTTTGTCTTTCTCTCTCTTTCTCTCTGAGATGAAAAAGGAGGGGTTGTTATCTTGGGCTTCTCGGACTATGAAATTCATTAGCTCCTAAAACAGCAGTCAGCATTTCTTTGGTGAAGAACGAGCTTAGGCTGTGGCACTGGCAGTTCTTTTTATGGGATTAAGCCCTCGAGCCAGACAGAAGTTCAGTCACACCCCAGCACTGAGTTGAGCACAGCCTGGTTGGTTTTAGGACGTGAAATCTGAAAAATAACAAATAGGGTCGTGAAAACGGTAGCTCTGTGTGCTTTGCCCTACGCTGTGGTGATCATAGCCCAGTCTCAGGTTGACTAAATTAAATATTGACACTGAAAACTCCTAGTTTTGGTACTCTGTGGTTTGTCTTGTGCCCAAGACCCAACGAGGGGCGCGGGGCTGCCAGAGCAGGGAGCTGCTCAGAGGAGGGAGGTAGGAGGAAACTCCTGAGAGCTGGCTGTTAGTGGCTGATGTTTTTAATCCTGCCATATGCATTTTACAGATATTGACAACATTTCATTTTGCCAAGACCTTGGCAGGCACTTGGGGCTGCAGGTGTGCCCGTGCCAGGGGCTGCTGCTGCCTCTGCCCTCCCACAGCACCCCAGGAGCATTGGAAAGGGCTTGGAGCTGCTTTTGGAGCATCAGTTATACCTGAAAAGCAGGGAAGCCCTTCAGAAGGAGGACCAGGCCACCGTATTGGATAGGAGTATTTCTTTATTTAAGTGCAGGCTTTGCAGGATGGTCTCAGTGGCTGCAGCAGCTCAGCTGCTCGAGGTGCCGCCAGCCCGGCTCCCGTGTCACAGGATGCCTCTTACAGACTTGTTCCTGGATTATCTCACTTGTTCCCTCCACCTCTTAAATGGGAAGCCATGGTAATTCCCCTGTCACAGAACACTTAAGGAAGAGAGAAAAGCCGTGAAGGAGGTGAAATGGAAAATGCAATCGACTTTGTTAGAGGTGAAGCAGAAAAACATTTTTCAAATAGTATAAACTGCTGCTTATTTCATGCACTGTTGTACCACACCTCCCAGAAGTATTGCTCTGGAGATGGCTGGCATGTGTTTGAAAAGGAGGCATTTAAACCTCTGCTGGCTGCAGCAGGAGAGGGGGAGAGCAGCTGAGAGCAGCAGGAGAAACCTTAAAACTCTGCTTTTTAAACTAGCAGGACCTTTACCTAGGTAATTAAGTGAGAACACACTCTGAGTGTTCTGAGGAGTGTTAGGTCCCCAGCCAAGGGTCCTGTGTGGGGCAGCAGCCCCCTCCTGGCTCTCAGCAATGTGTGCAGGGCCAGGCTCCCTGCCAGGCCCAGTTAATGATGCGCAGCATCCCAGGATTTGCACTCCTTATTGGATTGGGCAGAACGTAATGGCATTAGAGCAGGTGCCTTAAGACAGCACTAAACCAATTTTTGGCCTTCTTTAAGTCCATTAGACATCCAGTAAATGGGTAGTGCTGGCTCTGCACCTCGCTGACAGAGGGAAAAGGGCTGCTTGCTGCTGGTTGCCCTTTGCATGGATTGTTCAAGATTTTGCCTCTTGGTCGCTGCCCTTCGGTTTCCTTCAGTGTCAGTGTGGGAGCTGGGAATGAAATTCAGTCTGGTGTTTCCTAGGAATAGTGAATTAACAGGAGAAATTCATTTGTCTTGACTTAGAAAAGCAACAAAAACCCCTCCCTGCAGCCCTTTGCAGGCAGGAGAGCAGGTTCTGTGCAGGGCTCAGCTCCCACCGGGGGACAGGGCAGCACCGTGCTGGTCATTGGCTAAAGGAGTGGAAACTGCTCTAAAGTTGCCTTGAGAATGGATCCCTTGTGGATCTCCAGTGCATCCTTAGTGTAGACAAAGGTTAATCCAGGGTCATTTTTCCATTTCTATGCGTGGCGTGCCTCTCTGCATGAGGGGCCTCTGTTCCCTGGCCACTCGTGATCCCCCCTGCAAGGATTGGTGTTTGCAGGAGCACTCAGTTACCCCTGCGATCCCCAGCTCTGTCCATATCTGGCCCCTTGCAGGACAGCCTGTCCACAGATTCATATTCCTAGCTGCCAGCCAGTGGTGCCAGGGAATTAGAGATCCTTCCAGGAAGGAGATCCCATTTTTACAGCACCATTTCCCACTTTTGGAAAAGGAAATGTCTGTTGAGATTTAAAGAAGTGACCTTAGTGTGAGCTGGGGGTGTTTCACACCCGAGGAGAGCTCTTGAGACCCCCACACTATATCCAGCTCCTCTCCCTGCCCGGTGCAAGCTTCCCCCCAGGAGATGCCTTGAGCCCTGCCAAGTCTTCAGGATGAGGGAAGCAGAGATTCAGTCGGCATCACCTGAGGAAGATGCTGTCACTAAACCTGCCCGTGAACACTCAGCCGTGCAAACCCAGCAGGGGTTAAATCATCAGCCAGCACGAGCTGCCTTGGCCTGTCACCAAACACCCTCTGAATCACTGGGTTTTCCTGTTAATTTATTCCTTTCTGATCACTTGAGCTCACAGCCAACTATGTCATAAAAACCCTGACCCAGACATGCAACAGCTTCTCTGACTTCCCCCACTTCTGCACTTGGGGCTCTCCCAGCACCTCAGCCCAGCAGAGCTGGGCAGCACAGGGCTGACCAGGGGCTCTCGGTCCCTCCCGTGCTTCTCCCGGCTGTTTAATCCTGTTTTATCTCATCTTCCTTGCTGACAAGATTGACGTGGCCCTGTTCCCCAGCTATTCACATGTGTAGGCACAGCCTCGGGGGATTGCAGGAGCCCGAGCAACCACAGCCCGACTGCTTCAAAACAAAGAGGGGCGTTTGCATTTTCGGATAATCAGGGTCACTTCCCTTTTTTCGCAGCGCAGGAGGTGAAAGGATGGAGCTGATCGTGTTGTCGGTGGTATTTCCCCACAGATTGAGGGCAAGCACAGAGCTTACCCCATTTCTTGTCAAATCCAGTCCCTACCAACACTTCGTGCTGTGGGTCCACAAGCTCCATCGCACTGATGGCATCAGGAATCCAGCTGGAGTCCTCAGCATCCTCCAGGAACCACTCAGATCTACAGGCTAAGGCAAAGCAGGAATAAATCCTTACCTCTGAGGATGGTAGTGGTGAGATTTGCTGAACAAATCCCCCAGGGCAGTTTTTTGGTGAGATGTTAATGCCCTCCGTGGGAAGAGCCGGGGTGTTGGCATCAATGCCATGTTGAGATTCCCACGGAAATTTGTGAGCCCAGATACTCCTACACCTTGAGTTTGGTGAGGGGTTTTAGGTCAGAGTTGCTCCCCAGAAGCAGCAGCAGCATTCCAGGGCTGAACTGACCCCTTCCTATCAGTGAAACCCACGGAGTGATCTGTGATCTGTGATCAGCCTGCAGGGTGGAGTGATCTGTGATGATCTGTGATCAGCCTGCAGGGTGGAGTGATCTGTGATGATCTGTGATCAGCCTGCAGGGTGGAGTGGTCTGTGATGATCTGTGATCAGCCTGCAGGGTGGAGTGGTCTGTGATGATCTGTGATCAGCCTGCAGGGTGGAGTGATCTGTGATGATCTGTGATCAGCCTGCAGGGTGGAGTGGTCTGTGATGATCTGTGATCAGCCTGCAGGGTGCTGGAGGAGAGGGAGGCTGTACAAACACAGCATGGCAGGAATTAGTTTTCACCTGGCTCTGATGGATAAAGCCCCAGTATCATTTATTCCATCTTGCCTCGATTAGCTTTTCTTATCACACGAGGAATCATTATCTTAATGTCTGGTCTAATGACATCAGGCTGCGGTAGCAGACTTGATAAATAGACTCCAGAGGCTCGGGTTAGCTCAGTGTGTGTAGGTAGATGTTGTGGTTGTCTGGGGAACATCAGGACATGAGATGACTGTTTCCTCCTGCATTTCTCAAGCTGCAGCCAGCCCTCTCCCTCCTAAACAGAGAAGGGAGGCTCGTGGTTAGAAAAGGGAGCTCAGGCATGTTCTCCTCACTGGTACAGCGAAATCCCTTGGTGTGTAAAGAGCCATGGCTGAGGCACCACTGAAACCCCTCTGGAGCTGGGCAAATATGGCAAAGTGAGAGCTGGGTGATTCAGCAGGGAGGTGTAAAGCGAGGAAATCCAGCTGGTCAGGTCTGCCTTGGGAGGCAGAGGGTTCCTGTTCACAGCTCCATCCTCACCTCGGGGACAGCCAGCTCTGGACACATCGTCCTTTCCAACCCTACCCGTGAGCCAGGGAGCCGTGGGGTGGTGCTTTGAGATCCTCTGTTGAAATGTGCTGAAGAGGGCAAAGGGCTGGACCCACCCAGCCAGTTCTGCTCAACCTTCAACTTGTTGCTATGACAGGAGTAATTAACCGTACAACAATTAGGGCTCTGGAGGCGTGTCCCTGGCTTCCCCACGTGTGGGGGGTACGGTATTCAGGGGGAAACTGAATTTGTGGGGTTTCTGAGCATTTTCTAGAAGGTGCAAGTTGGTTGAGCTGCTGTTGAGCTCTGGGGGAGCTGGAAGGTTCCTCAGGCAGCACTGCTCCCTTTCCTCGGCCAGGGCAGAGCTGCCAGCAGGGGTGGCGATGTCATTGTCCCCTCCCCAGCCCTGGCTAATGAGCAGCGTGAGCCCTGGACAGCAGCGTGGGGGGGAAAAACCTGGGAAATAGCTCCTGATCAAAGGGTAAGCTAAAATCTCCTAGGTGGAGGATGGAGTAAACAGCTTGTAAGGCAAGTTTCCATGGTTATGTGGAGGAGATGTGCGTGTTCTCCGTGTCTGTGTCGTGTGAGCCCGGGGAGGGGCAGTGTCCTGCTGGATGATCCGTCTGCACGTGTCCCTGTGGATTGCCTGTGAGTTACCAGCATGCTCCCAAACCTTCACGTGCTGCTGAAATCGTGTTGTCACCTCAAAGAGAAGAGGCACTTTGGGAAAAAAAAACCCCAAAAAACCCCAAAGAATAAAACCCCAGCCTGGAAGGGAAAAACGAGACAGTTTCAAATCTTTTTAATTGTTTCCTTCTGAGCTGAGAAATCCGAAAGGCTCCAAGTGACGTTGCCTGGTGCTATAAAAAGACATGATTTCAAGTGACAGCGCAGCATCTCTCACCAGTTTTGTCTAGCCAAATTATGAATCTGGGAATTTTCTTGTTCTCCTCGTGAGCAGCTCTCCCAGCCCCGCCCTGCGAGCGATCCCTCCGTGCAGCTGCAGCCGCGCTGCACAAGGAGGCACAAACCAGCAGAAGGAGCTCCAGCTCTGCCCATGGGGTGGAGTTGGCTGCTGTGCCTGGAAATCGTTCCTTATCCATCGATTCTTCCCTTTGTGCTTTGAATTCCGCTCGCCACGCAGCCCAGAATTGCCCTGGAAAAGGGCCGTGCTCGTTTCTTTCTGGTGAATTGCAGCGGAGTTATGGCTTTGCATATTAAAAAAAAATATCCCTCAAGAGACACTTTTGCACGATGGCCCCGAGTTCTGATGAGGGAACAAACCACTTCAGACCAGAACAGAAAAATACCTGCCTGCCAGACTTTTCCCAGAATTGCTCTTTCTCAGGATTTGAAGATGTGCAGATTAGGTGAATCTTCCCCTCCCAGCCCCCAGTTTCTGTGTTCCAGAACATTGGTATGTCCACAAAAAAAATGGAAAAGTCATTCTTGGGGCTCCTCAAGCTATGGCAAAGTGCTGTCTCACAGTTCCACAAGGAAATGCCTTCTGGAATTACCAGAGCACAGAGGTTTAATCTGCATGTCCCACGCACGGCGATGGTGCACGTCCTTGACATCCTCAGGTTTGATGTTCAGGCCATTGGATAAATCAGAGAAACACAAAACCTTCGGGTGCTTATGCCAATAGAACCAGCCAGGAGCTTTTGGCATTCATCCAGCCCAGATGTTGATGCCAGTAGCCCAGATGTTGATGCCAGTAGCCCAGATCCACAGGGCCACACGTAGAGCTGTGGGAAGAGCTGCTCTGCTGAGGGAAGGGGCAGGGTGTGCATGGGGGTGTTTTGGGCAAGGACAGACATTTTTCAGGTGTTTTGGGAAAGATCTGAGCAGGGTTTGGTGGTGATCTGGCCAGGGGAGTCTGCCCTTTTCCCTTTTGGAGAAGACAGACTGTGGATTCCATTCCTTGCAGTGCAACTCCATCACTGTCAGTGGACATCAGCCAGACTGTCCTTCCTCTGTTTCTTCAGCTTTCCAAGTGCACAACATTTTGCTGATTCAGGAGGTTTGCTGGCATTTTGTATCATCATTAAAATACATTAGCTCACCCTCCTCAGATTGGTTTAGAGGCAGTAAAGAGCTCAGCCCAGCAAGGCTGGGTGCTCTGCAGCCACAGGATGCCAAAGCCATGGGGCTGTGTCACTAAAGCAAGGTGGCTTTAAGGTCTCAAAAAGCTAAAAACAATTTCTGTGTCCCCCCCCCAGCAGCAGCTTTAGACTCACAGCTCTCCTGTTGTAGAACATGAGTAATTTTGGTGCCACAAGGACTGTTTGCCTTTGAGGTAATTTCCTGGTCAGTCTGAGAGCCAAAGCTGAAGATTTATTTCCCAACTCTAGCCATGTAAGGGACCTGTACCAGATCCCCACCTTCCCACAGATCCTAAAATCCCTCACCAGTCTCTGCTGGGAAAATCAGCCAAGGGCTGGTGGCTTCCAGGAGAAGGTTGGCACTCCTGTGTGGGCTCAGGGCTGGAGTTTGCCCTCCAGAGCAGCCTCTGCAGTTGGTGTCACGGGCCACGCGTTGGCCTGCCTGGGGCAGGGCAGCTCGGAGCAGGGCAGTGCCAGGAGAAGGGGTGGGAGAGGTGGGCAGAGAGGAGCTCAGTGCCCTGCCCTTGTGGGTTTCAGTCACACAGCGACTGAAATTCAAACTGTTCTTGGAGTTCTGTGCCCAGGAGGGTGGTGCAGACGTTGTGTCAGGTTTCCTGCAGCCGCCCCTGCCTGGGTGTGACCCCAGCGCAGCTCTGGGGCTGCCCTCGGCTCTGCAGGTGGGAGACAGGAGCCTGGGAACACAGAGCAGAGAACTCATTGATGAGTGGCTGTTCCAGCATGCAGGTACAGATGCAGAACATCTCCAGGTCTATCTTTCCAAATAAGTTTGAAATGCTAACCGTGATGAATTCATTCAAGGTTAATGAGTGTGAATTGCAGAGCGGTTTTTGCCCACTGTAAGGAATGATCTTGGTTATTCTCTACAGTGGACAGAGAGCTGCACAAAATACAGTAGAGAAGGAGAAATCAGTCAGAATTACTCAAGACATTTCCATTTGGTCTGAACCTTTTGAGGATTTTCACCCCTGAGCGGTAAATTCTGTAGCAAGGAGAAGCGAATCAATTCTCTTCCCTAAAGACACGCCTTAGTTTGTACCCAAGAGAGGTCCTGCCTGCCAAAGCTGTGTGGTGAGCTCTGTGGGTGCCCTCGTGAGGCTTTCCCTGTGTGTCAGTGCCCATCGTGTGCCGCCGTCCGTGCCCAGCCAGCGCTGGTGTGTCTGTGTGTGGTAGGAGCCGCATTGCTGTGCACACCTTGCTCTGGTACCTGGGTGCTAATCACCGTATTTTGCCTTCTCCAGCACCTTCCCAGCCGAGGATCTCAAAGTGTTTTACAAACATTAATTAATTTAGCTTCACAACCCTCCTGTGAGGTAGGTGGGGGATGCCATCCCGCTGTCCAGATGAGGACACTGAGCTGCTCGGGGACAGTGGCCTCGCTGCTGCGGTTAAAGCCCGGGGAGGCGACGGCTCCGAGCCGGCCCTCGCGAAGCCTCGCCCGTCCCGCGGCCCCGCAGAAGGAAGAGCAGTTCTGCATGATCCAGAGATGGCCAGAGCTTACAGCAAGCTGCTCCACAGCCCTGCTCCTCTCTCCTTCCTGCACTCGTGGTTTCCAGCCGGCCCCGCTGCCCTGAGGCTGAAGGAGGGGTTGTCCCTCGTCAGCGGCGTTGGGGGAAGGACATCCCGACTGTGTCACTGTGCCCTGTAGGCCACGCTTTGGTGGTGACACACGTCCCTTCTGTTCCACTTCAGTCACCCAGAGCCACCCTTTCCACACCATCCTTTACAACAGGTTGCTGAAGCCCCCTCGTTCCGTGGGAAAGCTATAAGGGCAGCATTCCCTCTCCCCGTTCCTGCACAGGAGCTGTGGCTCACCTGCGTGGGAATTAAAACACCTCGACCCTAAAAGCGTAGCCTTGCCAGTCCATCCATTGCTACCAGTTTGGATTGAGCAGAATCAGCCTTTTCTGCATTGTGTGCAGCCGTTTTGGGCTGAAGCCAGACTGGGTGAATTGAGAACAAACCCTATGGAAAAGTCCTAAAGAATGAGCTGCCCTCGGTGTAGGCTCATCCCTGCAGGGTAGGGCTTCTTCCACAGCAGCTCCGCTCCGTTCCGCACGGGAACCGGAGCGGGGCGGTGCTCGGGGCCGTGCTCGGGGCTGGTCAGCGGGGCATGCGGGGCAGGGCTGTTGTCCAGGGATAGCTGGGAGGGAGGGTGAGCAGCAGCCCGGAGCAGGAGACGTTAAATTGGAGCGGGCGAGCGGCGCGGTCGTCGGCCTCGGCGCGGGCAGGGCCTGGCCCGGCTCTCCCCGCTCACACAGGACTTTTCCATGAGGGCGGGCAGAACTCTGCCCAGCAAAAGTGATGGATCCTGCCCCAGTCTTGCAGCCTCGGCGTAGGGAGGCAGCCTCGGAGCCCAGAGGTCAGGCAGGCGCCGCGTTCCTGGAGACCGGCCAGCCCTGGCGCGTCCTGGCGCGTGGGACCCGGTTACGAAGCGATAAGGAGCGATAAGGAGCGATAAGGAGCGGTAGCATGACGAAGAACGACTATTGACCCAATTTCTCTTTGACTGATCTGTTTCTTTTTCCCCCCAATCATCGATGCAGGTGTGAGCTACTCCAAGTCGGTTCCTCCAGCCTACCCACCACCCCAGGATCCATTAAATCAGGGACAATACATGGTGACAGATGGCATATCCCAGTCCCAGGTCTTCGAGTTCACCGAACCCAGACGCAGCCAGGCACCATTCTGGCAAAACTTCAGCAGGTTAACACCATTCAAAAAATAATACCTAGAGAGATGGAGAATTTTAACTTAAAAGAACTAAAATTTAAAAATAAAAATAAATAAAATTATATTTATAGATGGACCTTTTTTCGGAGAAGCACTGTTGCAACTAAATATATATACATATATATATGTATACACACATTTTAAAAATAATAATATATATACATATATGTATATATATAGAAGGACCAAAAACTTTTTTTGTTGTTTTTGGGAAGTAATCTGCTACTAGATACTAGGAAGCACCAATGATTTCTAACCATGTGACCTGTTTTATTTTGTTTTACTCCATTGGTTGGACATCTCTTTTTTGGTTTTTTTTTTCCTGTTTTCCTTCATTCCCATCCGAGTCGTCATTGGCATCCCAGAATGCTTTCTCGCTTGTGTGACTCCGTCATGGAAGTTCCTCATGGACTACATTGGTGTATATTTTCTTTGATTTTATTTATGGGGGGGGTGTTGTTTGTTTTTTGGAGTGCTGGGAGGTCTCTGCTCCCTCTCCCTCCCTCTCCGTCCCTCCCTTGGCTGTCCCCGAGTCCCCACCCCGGGAAGGGCCCGGCCCTGTCCCCGTCCTGCATCCCCTGGTCTGACTCGTGCCTGTCTGGATGTGCTCCCTGTGCTCCCGCTCCGCTGCGCAGTATTTCTCTGGCTTTAACTGTTCTATTGGGCAGGTGAAACCCAGCAGAAGGGCTAGCAGCTGTTTAGGAAGTGAGAGATGGGTTTTCCTCAGTTCATTTTTTGCATTTTTTTAAGCACTTGTCTTTTTCTCAATTCCGTGTGATTTGTTCACACTCGGAGCAAGACTGAGAAAAGAGAATCAAGGGCTTTTCTTCCTTTTGCTTCGTTTCTGTGGGCTTATCTTTGATTTATTTTCTTTTCAAGCTGAGACACTTGAAAAGCCCACTCCTATCTTTGTTTTCCACGCAAAGATAAAAGCTTAAAAACCCCATGGCTTCATGCCTCCATTGCAGAGAGGAAAATTGGCTCCGAGGCTCCGACAAGCGGCCAGTTTTCTGTCTTCAGGAACTAAGGTCCCATCCTTCGGCCACACTCCGGCTGCACAGCAGCACCCTAACGAAGCACTAATTGCCATTTGCAGGAGCAGTGACCCCACAAGCGAGGCCCCTGAGCTGGGTCCCCCCGAGCGCTGCCCCGTTAGCGGAAGGATCCTCGCCCCGCTCCCCGGGAGCGCTCACCTGAGGCTGAGCCCCGAGCTGCAGAGGAGCTGAGAGCTGCTGCCCTCCTGGCAGGGAGCTGTGCCTGTCGCTGGGCAGCGTGGCCGTGCTTCTGTGCCCCAGCCCCAGCTGCTGCTGGGTCCTGGCAGCCCCCGTGGCTCCCAGAGCAGCGGGTCTGCAGTGAGGGATCAGCCCAACCCTCCAGGTCTCTTTCTCTCTCTTTTTCTCCCTCCGGAGATTCACAGCTCTATTTTTAAAGACACTTCCTACAATTTCAGCCTTGAGTACATTTGTTTGCAAGGGCAGGAGCTTATGGTTAAGCTTGTAAAACAGACCATTGTCAGGAGGAGGATTTTTTTTTTTCCTAGGGCAAATGAGACTGTTTAACCAGATTTAGAAGATGAACTTGAAATCTTTGCAGAGCTATTCTGCAAGCTCCCTTGAAAATGTGGGATGAAGTGATTGATCACGGTATTTGTCATTTTCTTTGCAATCTGATACACCACATAAGCACCCCAGGACAAAGAGTGTGGAGATACTTTTTTTTTTGGTTTTTTTTCTTCCCCCTAAGAAATCCAAGTGAATGGGAGGAGCAGAGAGTGTGCTTTCATTGTTTCCATGGAGCCTGTTTTATTTCAGGGCATATTGCAAGGGTGGCATTATTTTTATTTAAATCCAAAAAGAATCTCTCTTATGCTTTTGAATAATCTAGAAACTATCAATAACCAGCAAAGCCAGATTAGTGTTTAGGAGAGGAGGAGTGGCCCCTCTGTGACAGGCAGCAGCCAAACACCAGGAATCCCAAATAGGAAGCAACCCAATTTTATATCAGAAATTATTTTTATGCTCTTTTGTATCTTTGCATTTTTGTGGCCAGATTTTCATATGAGATACATAGCAAATACTGTTTTGTTTCTTTAACAGAATGGGTGTTTAAAGTAGTGCATGAGATGGGTTCTCGTCAGTTAACTGAAATGTTTTACTCTTTCTGAATGGCTGGAGAGAGGCAGAGAGAGAGAGAGAGAGAAAGAGAGAGAGATTCCAAAATGTTGTCAACATGATGAAAATTTCACTTACTCCTTTTGCCTTTTTAATTGCTTAGGGGAAAAAAAAAAAAAAACAACCAACCAAGTAACAAGCACATTAGTTAAGCCTGTTCATTTACTGTTTTGTGCCTCAGAGAGTGAGAATGAGACATCCATAATTTTTATGAGAAGATGCTTCCTAAATATTCAGCACTAGGAAAAAAGAAACACCACCGCCACACCATTATTTGCATCATAAATCAAGATCTGACAAGGCCACTTGTTGGACTCGCAGCTTCTTTGTTAAGTGGGAAGCCCGCCCGGGGCAGCGCCGCTCGCGCTGGCGCTGGCACAGCGGCCGCAGGGACGAGGGGCTTGGCTCTCAGGCCTTCAAGAAAGCTCTTCCCCTCCATAAATTGCCAAGGTGCTGCAGGAGATGGAGCATTGGCACAAAGAAGAACCAGCACTGGGTCCCACTTGAGCACTTGCTGTGGCTTTCGCAGCAGGGAGCAGGGCTGGAGCGTGTGTGTGACAGCGCTGGGAGCAGCGCGGATGCAGATGGGGGTGACTTGACTGAGCATCTGATACAGACTTTTCATTCCAATGCCAGACAGGAGGAACCCACTTCCCATTCCATATGCAGAAACAAGAGAGTTGTAACAAACTTACATGTTTACGGTATTTCTCTGGCTGAATCTATATATATATATATATATAAAAAAAATAAAAAGAAACCCTCTTCCCTAGGTAAATGACATGCATTACTCTTAACCTAGACACTAGAACAGAGGATCTAAATTCAAGACTTTCGCCTCCCCACCCTCTCCAAAAAGTCAAACAAGAACCAACCTAGGTGCATCTAACAGTTGTAAATAGAAAATACTACATAGAGAAATATATTTGAAATTTGTTTCAGTTTCTGGATGGGCACCAGCCATCCATTGCAATGTTATTGATAGTACACTGTGGTGCTTTGGGTTTCTGGTTTTGTTCTCTTTATGCTCTGTCATCTTTTCATTGCAGCTACATTTCAGGGAACATGTATATTTAGTAGCTATTGTAAGTTCTGCATGGCATCACCAAGCTTATTTTTCCTTAAGAAGAAAAGAAGAGTCTGTAGGAGCTTAAAGGCACTATGACGACAGGGACTTGTAGCAGAGAATTAAAAAAAAAAAAAAAAAAAAAAAAAGGGGTTTTTAAAATTCTTGTTTGAAGCAAAAAACTAATATTTTAGTGTTTTTGGGGTTTTAAAAGAAAGAAAAAAAAAAAAAAAAAAAAAAAAAAAGGGGTTTTTAAAATTCTAGTTTGAAGCCAAATACTGATATTTTAGTGCTTTTGGGGTTTTAACAGTAAGAGAAAAAAAAAAAAAAAAAAGGAAAAAAAAAAGAAAAAAAGGATTTTGGTAACCCAGCTGATCCGCACTTGCCAGTTTTATTATTTTGTTTATATTGGACTGTTTGACCCTGTCAAACAAGTGTCAAAGTTGTGTGTATAAAACAAAAAAAAAAGTGTTTAAAAAAGTGTTGTAAAGACACTGAGCCTTATGAAAATATTTATGGAATTAAATAAAAAGAAGTGAAAAGGCATCTGAAGGCATTTTAAATCATTTTCCTCAGAGCGGGGTCACCCTTCTCCCAAGGCTGAGCAGAGGCGCTGGGGTGGGGCTCCAGTGGGCACCGAGACGCTCGTGTGCCACCAAAAAGTAGCATTGTCCTGGAAAAATCCCCCGTGCCCTGGCTTTGTGCCCTCCCTCTGACCTGAGCGAATTGATCGATGGCAAAACCCCTGGCAGGAGCTGCTCCGAGTGGAGCTCGGATCAAACACGGCTTTAAATCCTCTCTGTCCCCGCGCTTTCCCGGCTCCCACCCCCCGGGAGGACAGGCGGAACCTCCGGACAGACATCGCAGACGTGCTGGGAGCAGCTCAGGAGCAGTTCGGAGCCTGGGGAAGAGAGCAGGGGTGGGATTTGAGGGGAGGGAGCCCGGCCACAGCCGGCCCTGCTGCACAGGGTCCTGCCCTGGGACAAGGGATGGGAACAGCATCCCTGGAAAGCCAGGTGCTCTCTCCAGCATCCCAGTGGCATTTCCCAGGTGAGGCAGTTGAGTATTTCTAGATAGCCTAAAAACGCAGTTCCAAGCAGGAGAACGGGGCTGGGAGCGGTGCTTGTCCCACAGGTACAGGGGCCGCGGTGCTGGGAATGATCCCAGCCAGACTCCCCTTGTTCAGTGAGGACTTCCCTGTCTGCCCTCTCTGGGGGCTGAGGGGTGACCAGGCTGCTGCCACACGGCCCACACAGGTGAGGGAACCGGTCAGACAGGGCAGTGAAAAACCACAAACGCCGAGGAGCTCTGCTCTGAGGGAACGAGAGAGGAGAGAGGCAGAGCTGCACGAAGGCTCCGGAGCTGGGGCAGGTTCAGGAGCAGGCTCGCCCAGCCCTCGAACATCACAGCTTCACATTTGCCTCCTGCTTCAGCAACGCCCCCAGCCGAGCTTTTTTCTCTTGCTTGCCTTGCTTGCAGTGGAGAGGACGCTGGGGCTGTGCTGGGGTTCGCTCTCCGAGCGATGCTGTTCCCTCGGGGTGTCCCTGGAGTCCCTCGGGAGGAGGGCACCGCAGGGACAGCACACCCGAAATGCATCAACCCTCCCCCTGGAGAGCTCCTCTCCGACCACGCCGCTGTCTGTGCAGGCCAGCAGAGTTATTTGCCAGCATTTTGCACTCTCCAGGTTTGCAGCTGTGGGGAAGGACGGGGAGAGCCGGGAGCGCAGGATGAGACGGGCAATGCACCCAAAGCAGCCCCGGCACCGCGGGGCGGGCAAGGAGCCCGGCAGCAGCAGCAGCTTGTGCTCCGGGAGCAGAGCACCAGCAAGGCTTCCCCAGCTTCCACCGAGCCCCTCCCTGCCCTGCAGCCCGCTCCCACCCCGGCTTGCTTCTCCCGCAGTGGGAAGAGCCCTCCCGGCCGCTGCCGCCTGTAGCTGATGGCCAACTCGTGTCTTCGTGCGATTTGTTTGGTTGTAGCTTTTCCAGCCACCCGGCATTCAGCTACTGTGAACTTTGCTTGCATAAAACAAAAACCAAAACCAAAGAAACCCGTTTCAAATGCCCCTCGCTGGTGGGGAAGGTTGGGGTGTATTCCAGGGTGACAGCCCCGGTGTGTCTGGGCCTCACCTGCAGGACAGGAATGTTGTGTAGAGCTGGAAACATCCATGGGCAGGCTGGGCTCTGGCTGCTCTTGGAGTGAGTGATGTGTTCGTGGCGTGGCAGAAGAGTTTGTGAGGGGCTCTGTGCACCAAATCCATCTCTGGGTTATCCCTGTGGATATCCGAGGTATTACGGACGAGTTTTGGCTTTTTAAGGAATGAGACTTTCAGTCTGGCTGCTGGTGCAGGGATTCCACATCCCAACCCACCCCGAACAATCCATTTTCTTGTTACTCTGTAGCTGGGAAGCAGCACCGGGTTCTGCACTGAGTGCAGCAGCGGGGCAGCATCCCAAAGCATGTAGTGCACCATCTATGCTGGTTTGTAAAGAACAACTCGAATTGCATGTGCTGGGGAGGTGAAATGGGAATAACTGGCATCTTGAGAGTGTTTCCAAGCCCTGTCCACCGAGGGTTCCACAGTCAGCTGCCAAGGAAGGACAGGAGCTGTTGAACTGCAAATATAATCCCCAAACCTGCAGGTACAAATTGTAAAACTGGCTTTATTTGTCTGCACCTCCTACCTTTGCTGCAGGAAAGAGATACAAGGTATTTCTGAAATGCTTTTAATGTTCACATCCTTTTTTCTTCCAGCTCTCTCCAGGCAAAATCCATCCTGGTGAAGATTTGCACCTTCTCCTGTCAGAGCCACAGGAGTTTGTCACCTCCTGGAGGTTTGACAGATCTCTGTGCTCAGCCCTTTCCACAGGCTGGAAATGGCTCAAAAGCTTTCCCTGTTTCAAGAGCCCCCCAGGGCACATCCCCAAATTTCCCTCCAGCCCCTCACAGTCCAAAACCAGGGTGGCCTGCGTGTTGTCTGAGGGACACGGAGCACTTTCCTCTTCCCCTGGCACCAACAAAACAGGAACAAGACAGGGAACACTGGGGAGGATTTAATTTTCATTCAGGAGAGCGTGTTAGGAGTGCAGCCCTTGCAGGAACACGTGTCTCATAAAGAAATCATCGGTGCTGCCAGCACTGACTGGGCTGGGCCATCCTGGCAGGTCTGACACCGCTGGCTGTCACAGCTCCCAGCTGGGGGGAGCTGGGAATGACACTCTGGGGGGAGAGGAGGGATGGACACAGAGCTGGGGACACACACAGGGATGGACAGAGAGCTGGGACACACACGGGGATGGACACAGAGCTGGGGACACACACAGGGATGGACAGAGAGCTGGGACACACACAGGGCTGGACAGAGAGCTGGGACACACACAGGGCTGGACACAGAGCTGGGGACACACACAGGGATGGACAGAGAGCTGGGACACACACAGGGATGGACACAGAGCTGGGGACACACACGGGGATGGACAGAGAGCTGGGACACACACAGGGATGGACACAGCTCCTGGACACACACGGGGATGGACACAGCTCCTGGACAAACAGAGCTCTGCACACACAGAGCTCTGGAAACAAGCAGCTCTTGTTCACACACACAGCTCTGCACACACACAGAACCCTTTTACACACGCAGTTTCTTGCCCTGTTACTAGAAGGGCACAGACCCCTAACACACACCCAGAGCCTGTCCGGCCTTTATTCCTGTTTCACAGCTGGATAGGACACATTTTTGCCAGGATCTGGGTTTTCCACAACAAACCCTGGCACTAAATTCACTTACAAATAACCTCTGAGAATCAGCTCCAAGACACTCGGTGCTGCCTTCCTGGCCAGCCCTGGAAGCCAGTGGAGTTAACTTCAGAAGAGAAGTTTCATTCTCTGTTTTTCATCTGAAGAAGCAATTACAGGATCTCTCAGTGTATTTGCTTCTCTTCTTAGCTCACCTTTCCAAAAGCTGTACAGCTTTTATTCAGTAAATCCTCAGAGGGTGTGGATGTGCATTCAAACCTCTGCAGGGTCACAGGAAATCAGAAAGCAGCTGCCCCTTGCCCACAGCGTGGTTTGCCCTGGGTGGAAATGGTTCAGGACTTCAGAAGTGCCTCATCCTGAAGACAGCAGTCTTCAAGTCTGATTTTATATAGGCTGGGTTGATACCCTGAGCCCTGCAGAAATGTGAGGGGAGCAGCAGGTTTGAACAAATAAGTCATTTACAGGAGTGGAGTCACTGCTGCTGTGCCACAAAGTCCTCTGTCACTGCTGTTCCTGCAGCCTGGGGAGACCTGGCCTCTCCAGATGAATGGGCTGGGCAGAGCTCTGCTGAGCTGCACTGCCCAGCCTGGTTTAATATCAATTTGATGCTGGCTGACCTGGACATCTGATAGCTTTTCCTCCACCAGTCGCTCCTGTGCAGGGAGGTTTGAATCTGAGGAATGGTAGCACGTCTTAAAGTGGAATTGCTTTCCACACGTTTGAGCCATCACACAAGTCCTCTGTGCTCTGTTTGGAAGCTGGATAAAGCAAAGTGCCATTTGCCTTGGTTTGACTCCTCAGCAGCCAAACTGTGCTTTTTCTGTGCCGAAAAAGAGCAGCCTGCCAGCACCAAAGCTCAGGTGGCAGGAAAGTGGGTGGTTTTTACAGAGCCCTAAATCAGCAGAGGACAAGACAAGGACATTGCACCGATAGTGCAATTGTCAAAAGCTCTGTCACTCACTGCCTTATCTGTCCTAAAGCACATTGTTTGTACTTTGTGATTTATTTTGGTTTATTTGTGATTTATTTTTTGGCCTGGCTGGGGCCCAACCCAGCCTGTGTTGATGTCCAGGGTGTCCGTGGCCAGCTGCAGAGGGCTCTGGCATTGCCAGGGGACACCCAGGTGACACAAAAGCCTGGGACAGTCCCCAAGAGCCCTCCCACTCCCACAGGCAAGAGCAGCGGTGCCATTACCGGGGTGGGGCTGTGTGGACAGGGAACAGGGAGGGTTTTCCCCTGATCCCACCCAGGGGAGCTGTCACCGCCTGCCCTAACCAAGCCTTATCCCGCAGGCTGCTTTTTCAGGGAATATGTGACCAACGCTCTGCCTTCCTCAAAGTCTCACTCCCCCACAGATCCAGGGCAGCACGAGAGGAGTCCCTGGCCAGCCCTGCTGCTGCGGTGGTTTCACGCAATTCAGAGGAAATCCCGAATCTTTGGACCAGGAAAGGAGAATAGGAGCACATACAATAAATACCCGTAGCTGTGCTGGGAGCCCGGAGGGGGCCGTGGCCTCTGGTTCTGCCCCCAGCAGGGATTGTCCCCGTTCCCCAAGGACCGAGCAGGCTCCCCACAGCCCCACCGTGCCTGGTGCTGCTGGATCTGCTCCTGGAGGCACCTGCTGCTTGCTGGGGACAGGTGACTGTGCCGGGGATGCTGCGGGGCTGTGGCACTCCAGGTTTGCTGTCCCGTGGCAGCCCCTCCCTGGCTGGCATTCCCTGGCTGTGGAACTCACAGCCCGCTGCTCAGGCGGGGCGGGAGGAAACGGATGGAGAGGAGCAAGAAATGTTGGCTGGCCCGGGGCCTGACGTGTCCCTCTGGCATTCCCGGTGTCCTGCTGATGTTCCCGGTGCTGCCAGGGGCCCTGGCCGTGTTTCTCCTGTCTGGATGCACCATTAAACAAGTTTGATTTTGCTGCCTGCTTACAGCTGAGTGGTTTCGGCCTCCAAAGGGCTCCATTAAAGACATCCCTGGCTGTGTGGGGTCCCAGCTGGGCTTGTGCTGGAGCAGGGGGGGAACAACACTTCCCTGGCAAAGGGAAATGGGTGCTTGGGTTGTCCCGGCCGCTCCTCGCACCTGGGACACGCTGGCTGCTGATTTCCAGCACAGGGGAAGCCAGCCTGGCAAGCTGAGGTGGCAGGGCTGAGTTCCTGTCATCTCCTGTGGGGTGGAGAAGAAATCAGAGCCCGTTGCCAAGAGGCAGCTCCACCACAGCCCACGTTCACCCCCAGTGGTCATTCCCCACACAAAGCCATTGGGAAGGAGGGATGGAAGCAGGGTTGATGGGGATGGTTGACACTTAGGGAATAACCAGTGCCCAAAAACCCAGAGGTAACAGCCCTGAGAGACAGAAACTCAGCACTGGGTTTTGTCCTGACTCTCTAATTCTCCTGGCTGTTCACAAAAAGGCACATTAGTGACAGGTGAAGGGGGGTAAAGGCCACACTCATCCTGCAGCAAACACAAACCAAGGCTGATCCAAACTGCTGTAGGAATGCCAGTTTGAATTCCCCCCCCAAGCCCAGTTACAATCCCTCTACCCTTCCCAGGAGAAATTCCAAGAGGGCAGCAGAGAACGGGCACTGCCTTCAGTGCCAGGATCTTTTATCCCTGCCCTGAACCATCACGAGCTGCTGGTAACACCAGGGGCTGCTCACTTGGATCTGCCAGGTGTGCAGGGAGTCTGGAAACCAGCAGAAATGTTGTGCTGGGCTCCCTGAGTGCCAGTGCAAACAGATGGTTTCAATAAATAACCCTGGCTGGGAGTGCTTCTCTCCAAAGCTTGCGGAGGGGATCCTTCAGGTGGAACTGAGCGTGGAGAAGCTGCCAGCAAAGCCAAGAGCAGCTCTGTCCAGCTGTGCTTGGAGCAGGGAGGCTCCAGGCTGAGGGGGCTGGAAAAAGCCTTGGCAGCAAAGGCAGAATTAATGACACGGGAACGCTTGTCTAGGTAAAATAGATGGAATTTTAAAATAATTGTTCCTCTTGACCCGTGGCTCGTAACGAATTAAAGCTGCTCCGGAAGAAGCCTCGTTTGTGTTTGGCTCCAGTGCTGGAGCTGGGGAGGACTGGGCTGGGCTGGAGGCTGAGGTGGTGGCAAGGGGTGGTGTCAGGGAGAATGAGGGTTTACAGAACCAACATGGGATGGAAGGGAGTGTGTGCAGACATCCCAGTGCCACTGCAGGGGACACCTGGGCACGCAGCACAGGTGAAATCCCCTTTGGGCCTCGTTCCCCGCCTGGCTGGGTGTCCCCAGGGGCCACCCCAAGCTGGGCATTCGTGACAGCACAGCCCCTCTGAGGCAGCAACAAGCATTTCTGTCCCGATGGTCCTGGAGGGATGGAATTGTTTCAGTGGAAGGGATGAGACTGAGCAAACCTCTACGAGCTGCTGCGAGCCAGACACAAATCACAGAATCATTTAGGCTGGAAGAGACCTCTCAGATCAAATCTGTGGCCCTGGCCCATCTCTCCTCGTTCCCTGGCCTGCAGCAGTGTTTTCCCCCCATTTCTTCCATGGAAGGTTCCTGTTAGCAATCCTGCCCAGCCAGCTCCTGTGGTCAGGGGGAAAACCCATGGATTAAACAGTGTTCCTGGCTGGGTAAGTGGGAGGGCCCAGTTATGCCTTTGGGAAAGGTGCTGGAGCTTTATCCTCACCAGGCAAACCCCACGGAAGCTCAGCTGAGCCAAATCCTCAGCAGCAGCACAGGAAGAGCCCACAGAAATCCTCGGGAATTAATGAATTAATCAGCCACACATCAGGATCCAATCTCAGGACTTCTGTCCACATTCCAAACTCTGCTTTCAGTTTCTTCACTCTTCTGCATGAATCACCCGAGTGCTGAGTCTGGTCTCAGATTTCACTGCAGATTTCCTTCTTTCCCTTTGCCAGGCTCTCTTCAGGCTCTTCCAGGCCCTGGAAAGCCACACTGGGGATGCAGGGGGCTGGATCAGCTCTCACCTCTGGGTTCAGGCTTCGTTCAGAGCTGAAAGTGAGGCAGGAGCAGGGAGTGGGTGCCTTTTTGGGCTCCTGAGGTGCTGAGAAGTGAGGAGCTGGGTCAGGGTTTGTTCCTGCTGGACACCCACAGATTCCCAGTTTGAATCATGGTTTTGTTGGCTGCTCCCCCTTTATCCTCACTTCTCCAGAGTCAGTCAGGGTTTTACTCTGGACTTCCAGGATTTCAGCCTTTCCCAGGAAATAAAGCTCCAGTCCAAGCACCCCGAGTGCCTCAGTGCAGCTTTGCCACTGAAAAACCCTCCCTGCCCTAAATGCTCCAGGAAGAACAAGGCTGCTCAGGCAGCAGCAAGGCTGCCAGGGAAGGGGGGGATCTCAAGTGCACTTTACTGAGCTAAAAATAAGTGTATTAAAGGAAAACAAAGTCCACATCCCACAAAGCTGCGAGAGGATAATGGCAAAGAGACGAAGCCACAACAGACCAGGAGAAAGTCCCTTTTCCCAGACTTTGTGCTGAAACCAGGGGAGGGCTGAGGTTCTGCTGCTGAGAAAGAAAAGGCTGTTGGGAACCAAATGATATCCCCAGGAAAGCCTCGAGTGCAGCAGAGCTCACATTAACAATCAGAATTAAAGAAAGGCTCCATCACATGAGCCTTACTCATGGTTCTGCTGGGTTCTTACACAATTAAACTCTGAGCTCGGGGCTGCTCCTCTGGCCTGTTCTCAACCAAAGCTGTCCCGCTCTGGCCCTCTGAGGCTCAGCTAAAATTAGCCACGTTGGCCGGGCAAGAATTGCACAAGCCAGCCACAAATTAGCAGATCCAGTGCGTGATGCTTGACATTGTCCCAAAGTCCTTAGTTCCCACTGAAAAATAAAGCTGGTCTGGAGACTAGGACTTGGCAGGAGAAGGGAAAGCTCAAAATAGACCGTGGCTGCCTGCTCTGGGTACGGAGAGTGCTGGCTAAACGGTTTAATTAGCTGGTGTTAATGAAAAGTGAATTTTGAATACTCTCTCCTCCAGATTTCCATCTTGCCAAATGTTGAGATAACGCCCTTTCAATGGTTGAACTTTTCCCAAACCCCAAACAGTTGGAAGCTCCACGGGAGCAACAATCCCAAGGTTCAGTGCTCGACGTTCCTTCCCCACCCACCAGGGCAGGTTGTTCTCAGGGACACACAGGTTGGAAAACCACGGGAACAATCCTTGGTCCAAGGGCCGGGATTGCCTTTTCCATGGTGCTCAGCTACAAAGACCCTTAATGCAGCCCCATTTGGGGCTCAACCTGCTTCCCAAAATCAAACCTGACATGGAGATGACCCAGGCTGGTTGGATAGTTGAAAACTGTCCAAAATACCTGAGGACAGCCATGGAAGGAAAGTTGAGATTTATTTCAGTGAGGGCAACACCCATTGCCTGGCAGTGCCTGCCCAGCCACCTCTGCTTCCAGCAGAAATAAGGGAGGACAAATCCCTTCCCAGCTCTTTTTTACTGAAGCCCATCCTCACTTAAAACGGGAGGAAAAATAAAATGTTTTCTTTCAAACTGAGCAATCTGCACTTTTATTTGTCTCTTTCTCAGAGCATCATTTGTAACCCCTGGCTGTGGGTTAGAGGGAAAGCAGGGGGAGAAGGGCACTACTCCCTGAGAGCAGCAGAGCCTTTGGCTTAAGAAACCCAGGAAAGCTGCTGAGAAAGCGATGCCAAACATCAACCATTCCAAGGGTAACTTTGAAGCCGTTCCCTTTGTCTGCTGCACTGCTGTCCATCTGTGCTCAAAAAAACACCTGGGAAATGTTCTCCAGGGAAGCATCCGTGCCACAGGAGAACCTGTGCTGTAGCCAGAGCAATCAATACAAAAAATAAACACCACTGGAAGTGTTTTTGAGAGGAGGCAACAACTCCATTTCATTTCTCTGTCCCTTTCTCTCTCTAGCTGTGATCTCTGACAAAAGATTGATGAGGGGGGTTCCGACATCAGGGAGTTGGGCTGCTCCCTGTTCCTGGGTTCTGACTGCCCCTGAAGTGCTTGTTATTAATGGGGGGGAAAGAAGATTGGCCCTTTTCTTCTCCAGAGTGCTGGAAGTGCAGAAATTTGTATTTTTGATGCGTCCCAAATTCAGCAGAACAGGGAAGAATTCGAGTTTTGCTTTCAGGCAACGTTTGCTGCATCAGTATTTCCATTTATTTGTGTAAGTGGCTTCCCTGCTTCTGCTTTGTACTGGCAGTTCATAAAAAGCAGATAAGAGAAACTGCTTTTAGTGTCTGCAAACTAATTTTGTGAAATCAATTAACACGTTAATGAATTAAAGAGTGTTACCATTTTCACATTTCTTCTCCTTGATAATGCCAAACAGTGGGGTTGGAGGGCAAAGATTTTCACGGTTTGTTATTGCTGGGAGCTTTGCTAATTATTTTTCCCTGCATTTCTGTCCCGGGAAATGCCATCAAACCGTGGTGAGGAGGGAAAGCACCGAGCAGGGCTTATTCCCCACGTGAAAAACACGTGCAAAAATCCAGGGAAAAGGCATTCCAGATGGAAATCAATAAACCAAAGCCCTTCTGGACCTTGTTACTGCCCAAAATGTGGGAGCAGGGATGTGGCTGGAGAAAGCAGCCGAGGAGCAGGAGGGGAGGAGAGGAAAATATCTCCCAATACATCACTGCCATGATGGTGAACCCTCCACTGAGTCAGTCAGAGCTGGAAAGGGAGGAGGGAGCTCAGCACAGGGAGGGCTGAGGAATTCCTGACCCAAACCCAGCTCTTCCACCTGCTCAGTTTTCTAATGACAAAAGTGCAAAATACCCGGTGAATCCTATTTCCCTTCACTTCCCACCTGACCCCACAGGCTCTCTCCAGGTATTTCCCTGTGTGGGGCAAGCAGGGAACCAAACTCACACACAAAATTATTTCTTCGTGGTTCTGGGCTTGAGGTGCCTGAGGGAGAGGGGGAATTGGCTTCCCATATTTATTATTTTAAATAAATAAATAAAACCTATTTCAGTGCTTAGAAGGGAGTTGTTTCCATCCTGATACCCTGATCAAACACATCCAGCCGAGCATCCACAAATGTAACTCGGCTGGAAGTAAAGACGCAAAGAATCCAGAGGGATTTCATCATTTTCCTTTCAGTGGGCACACACACCACTTCCACCACACAGGGAGAGGGATCATCCTCTCCAGGGCTTGGAGGGAGACAATTCCAAGAGTCAGTGGCCAAGGATGAACACCTTTACAGCAACACCAGCACACCATTCTCCATCCAGGCATTCCCCTTTTGCCGAGTGCCAGGCTCAGAGGGAGCCTGGAGCTGATATGGGTGAGGTGGGAGGTGGAGCAGAAAAATGTGTGGGCTGAGTGGAGTTCAGGGGTGTTTCATTCCTTCATCTCTGCTTGGGACTCTCCTGGTTTCGGTCACACTGCTTTGAAATGGTTTGGGAGCTGGGAATGGGGGAGATGAGACTTCCAAGAGCTGCTTCCTGAAAGATGCTGGCTCGGAAGAACTGCCAGGGGGAAATTTGGATTGAAAAATCTGCGTGACATCAAAGCTTTCACTCCAAATAACAAGAAGAAAACCAAAACCCTCAGGTTATTGTTAGTGAGCACACACCTGGTCTAAAATGCTTCCCGAAGCTCTGGAAATGGGACACTGATGGGATACTTCACCAAGAAGTCTCAGGAGCTTTTGTTCAATACCAGAAACAAGCATGAACAGAGACCTGCAGGTGCAGCCCCACTTTCCACAGCAGCATCGAGAAATGTCAGGGAATGATCCTGGACCAGGACTTGGCCTCTCTTGGCTCTGTCACCAGGGTGAGGAAAGCCAAAAGCCAGAGGTGCAGACCTTGTCCCGTCAGTGCTGATTCTGCTGCAGTGACAGGATCTCTGCAGATCTGTCTTCAAGAGAAAACCCCTACTTTTATTTTTGAAAATAGCCTTGGAGTCAAAGCTCTGCGCCCTGCAGAGGACACACCTAAGGAGCCCTGGATTCTCCAAGCAGAGCAGGAGATCCCTTTGCTATGGATCTTTTGGCACCTGTCCCATTTGCCTGTCAATCCCTCCTGCTTTGTCCCTCACTTGCAGTGCACAGCTGCAGGTGGGGGCACTGCTAAGTAACGCAGATTATCTGTGTCTCTCTCCCTGTTAACCCCCACGTTTGGCTCATGAACTCGTTGTCTCTCGCAGTAGTGCCTCAGGGCAGGAGGGGATTTTTGGTGCAGCGCTTGCAGGGCTTCAGGAGGCCGCGCCCCATCTGCATCCCCGGGTGCGAGGCACCGGCAGGGGCAGGGCAGGTTCTGGATGCAGCTCGCAGTGCAGGGCTCCCATTATGCAAACAGCTCTGATTAGCACCGAAGCCAAGGCCTTCTGCAATCAGGCCAGCTTATGGCTTTAGGCTTCCCACTTGAAACGGAGTTAAAAATAGTTGGCCTTTGTTTTACTGAAAGCTTGGGCAGTGGTGACCTTTTGCGTCTGTGAAGGCGCTCCCGTAACGCGCCCCTTAACATTTAGAGGATGCGCTCGACTCCGGAGAGCTGCTCCCTCTGCTCTCTCCACTCTGGCTCTTTTAGCTCGTGGTATTTTCCTTAGGACCAGCCCTGCTGTGGAGCACCAGGAGTTCAGACGGATTTGGAGATATCAAACCATGCAGCCAGCGGGGAAATCCTCCTCTGGCACTCCAGGTCTGGGCACGGCACCCGTGCTGCCCCTGTGCTGCTCTGCACACCTCAAGCTGCATTTGGCTCCCAATTTCTTCTTGGAAACTTGACTTTCCTCCCTCTGCAATGCAGAATTCCTGTGCATCCTTGTAGCTCCCTGAGGGATAAGCTGAGGCTCGCTGTGTCTGAAGAATCCACGCTCAGTACTCAGCCAACACCCATCCCTCAGCCTCCCCAGTGGGAACGTTCAGGCTTTAAGGGGTGAGCTGGCATGCAGAGAATATTCCTTCATGCAGGCTGGGAATGTGTAAGGTTTGGCCAAAGACTGCTGCTCTTCCCAAGGAGCTTTGCAGCACAGCAGATTTCATAAGGAAAACCCAAACTTTTGGTGGCAGCACCAAAACCAGGTGAGTTATCCCATGGAGGCAGGCAGGAAAAGCCTCACACTTTGCAGGGAACCACTGAGGAGTCTGATGGAGAACATGGACATGGACAGGAAGGAGTTGAACCAAAATCTAACAATCTGCTATTTTAACTGACCACAGGAAGTGAAATTCAAAATACAAAGGCACAGCACAGACACTGCAGACAGCAGCAGCTGCCTTAATTTTGTCACTTTAAAATGTGTCCATAGGAAGCATTTCCTCTCAGAACCCAAGCGAGAGAAGCATTTATGAGAGCAAAAAATGCAAGTCATCTTCAATGCACCCACCTACAATTTCCCACCAGGCTGGATCTTCTCCAGGCTGTAGGGAGCAGCGGGGACTGAGACACGTGGAGGCTTCGTGTGCCAATCCCTGGCTGAGGGTGGTCCTGCTCTGAGCAGCAGGACACACAAGTGAAGCTGCAGAGGCCATTCCAACCTGACAGCCCTCAGGCACCTGGGGAGGCTCCCAGAAACTCCATCTTTTGCTATTTCAGAACGCTGTGCTTGCCCCGTGTTCTTCGGATTTTTCTGCTCTGCCCTAATGGTCACGCCAAGAGTTCTGGAATGCTGTTTCCAGGCAGTTGGTCTGCTTCTCCTGCCCTCGGTGGGAGGAGGTGCTCCCACCATCAGACAGAGATGGAAGGGCTGCATCCCTGTCCTTTGGAGATGTCATAACTGAGGGTCTGGGAAATGAGGGACGCAGCCCCAGAGCCAGGCTTGGAAAGGCTGCATCCCTGTCCTTCATCAAGTGCCTGGAAATGAGTGGTGGAGCCCCAGAGCCAAGGCTCCTGACAGCATCTGAACCCCCCTGTCCCATCCAGCCCAGCAGCACCTCCAGGTGCTCGGGGCAGGTCTCAGCTCTGGGTCTGGGATACAAACAAAGACTTGAGGGAAGGATCCTCCTGGGCAGCGCAGTGGAGAGCTGGGATGGAGACTTTCCACCCTGAGCCCACACAGCATCCTGAGCTGCAGGACTTGTGAGTCAGAGGAAGTGGGAATGACTGGGAGAAGGATTAGGAGTGGCTGCAAATGAAGTGAAATTTGCTGAAGACCACTGACCTTCCCTGAGCCATCTTACTTGGGATCAGGTGGGCTGCAGAGCAGTTTGCACAGTTTTTACTGCAGGTCAAAGCCAAACAATTCTGTGTTATTAAATTATTTAAAAAAAAATCCCCATATCCTGTCCTTGAATGGGATTCTGACAACAGCAGTGGTGGAAATACATCAGCCATTTAAGATAATTCCTTTCAAAGAAACAAGAGCCACTCCAGCTTCTGAAACAAGCACGGGAATAGTTTTCTGTGGAAGAAAACTGACATTGATTATTTACTGTCATTGATGCAGAAAAATGTCCTCAGTTACTCCTGACGCATGTCAGGCATCAGACAGCACAGGATGGATCTCAAGAGCAGCTCTAGCAGAACTTCTCTGAAGAAAGATCTTCAGTGTTTCCACTCTTAAGTACTGAGAAAACATAAGACCAGGCAGTGTATCCACTAGAGAAAATAAGAAGAACATGATACAAGGAAAAGACACTCGATGATGAAAACAGAAGATGCTGAATTAATTTCGTAATGTACCAGTGCTGTTTTCCAGGAATCAGGGACAGCTCAAGAGATAGCCACTATTAGGACAAAGGTTAATGCATTGCAAAGAATTTGCTCACTTTTCCTTCAGCACAAAGAACAGCTGTGGATGTGGCTGAAAGGATTTGTGGCCAGTGATGCCCTGAACCATGGAAGTGGCCAAGTGCTTCCCAAAAGTGTCTGGCACGGCTGGAAGAGGAGCAATGTGTGATCCCATGGGATCCCTGAGCATGGGATCTGCCTCCTCCCAGGGCTGGGCTTACCCAGGACATCCTCAGCCTTTGGTTTGGGGGCACCCAAGTGGCCCCTGACAGCCACCTCTGTGTCCCTCTGTTGGGAGAAACCCTCCCAGGAGGTTTCCCAGCCCCCCGGGTGACTTCTCAGATGCAATAAGGTGACAGAAGGGGAGAAGGGAGGAGCTCCAATCCTCCCTAATCACCCAAAAAAGCTTCCAAGCCTTGAGAGGACAACTGTGCCACAGAGTTTGTGCCAAAGTGGAGAACAACAGAGGGATTGCATGAGGAGTCTCACACAAAAAGCAACAGGTGACACGATTTTTATCCCTTGTGTAAGCACTGAAAAGCCCACGTGGCGAGGAGGGAAATGATCAGGGGCTCAGTTTGGTTGCTTCTCCACCCCCTGCCATAACCGGGTTCAATCACTTCCACAGGGAGCAAAAGGAAAAAAAAAGAAAAGGGAAAAAAAAAAAGGAGGAAATAAAAAGGGGGGGGAAAAAAAGGTTCTGAATTAGACTGAAATGCTGAGCCTTGCCTGAAGACTGGCCCCAGACAGTTTCTGAGGGAAACTGAACGAACTTCTGGAGAACAGAATGCCTGCACAGCCACAACCCACCTGGCAGGGTTTACCCCAGCAGGCTGGACCTGGGGACAGCCCGAGCTGAGGGCCAAAGTGTGAAGTTTTATAAAACCAGCTGGCAATGCCTGCAAAGAGCAAGCCCTGCTGGGTGCCCTCACATGCAGCACACTCAGCCTGGTGGCAGAGCAGTGGCCTTGGGACCTCTCCTGTCCCTGCAGGGAGGTGTTTTGGCAGGGACAAGGTTGCAGAGGCAGATTTTGGGCCAGCCCTTCCCTCACTGCCCTGTTAGCGAGGAGCTCTGAGGGTTTTTTAAGCCATTATCAATGTTTTGGAGAGGAGCAAGCAGTGAAACAGCTGGGCTGGGAAAGCTCCGGGGGACAACCCCGCATTACAACCCAAACAACCTCAGGCTCTGCCACGCGCCACCAAACTCCCCTTTCTGTTAAAATGAGCACTATTAACTCTTTCCTTCACCCTTCCAGAACAGCTGAGCATCCCAATCAGCCCTGCAAACGAGGAACCCCCTGCAGCAAACTCAAGGGTAGGGCTCCAAAGCAGGCAGAGGGGAAAAGAGAAACACCAAATCTCTTTGCACGCATGCTCTGAAAAGTGCTAAGGTCAGTTTGCCCCACAATTCCCTAAGGGCACAGCCCAAAAGATAAATACATAAATGTGCTCCTAACAAACCCCTTCTTTCCACCTAAACATTTTTGTTCTATCCACATCCACTCTCACTTTTACAAAGGTTTACTCAGCTTATTCCAATTCCTGCCTTTCCACAGGCATATCTTGCCTGTTGCCTTGGGAATTCTGGAGTTCTCAGCACACTTTATTTCCCAGAATAGGCCATGAGGACTTTGTGAAATCCACTCATAGGCTGGTAAACAGATTAATTTTTCTTTTATTTCCAAAGGCAACCGATAAACACGCGGACTGCTGGAAGAACTTCTTAATTCTGCTCTGAAAATCTTAAACCACTGCTGGCTGAAAGCAACTCTTGGAATTTTGACTGCCGTTGGTCATTTTACAGGATAAAAAGCTGTGCTCCCCCATGAAATGCTGTGCTGAGCTAAGCAAGGCTGCAAGGTGGTTTCTGATTTACAGGGTTTTAATTAAGAGCAGAAACTGGAGGATTTAAAATGGTAATGCTGCATTCTTCCAGGAACACCTGGGTGAGGCAATCTCCTCATTAATTAATAGTTTTCTTGGCCCACATGCTGCTTATGTGTGTTTATACATGATCCCCTCTGCACTCTATTTAGAGCAACAGATTGACTTTTTTTCACCATATTCTACTTTTTTTTTTTTACTATTTCCCTCTTACGTGGATTAGCTTAAAACACTACTCAGAATCATGGCAGGTCTTTTCATTTTCATCCCGGCCTCCCCTTCCCTCTCCATTTTCCCAGCAGAACAGGAACAAAGCTGTCCTGAGAGCCGTGGCAGAGGCTGGGTTGTTTTGCTCCGAGCGGGGACGAGATGGCTTTACACATCTGGCTGCTCTGCTTTTCCAGAGGGGTAGCCATGGTGACAGCTGCATGGCAATGGTCATTTCGGGCTCCAAACCACCACAGCTTCCCCGTGCCAGCAGCACCTCCCTTGGCTTTGCTGTTTAAGGATAGGCAAGGCAAAGGAAATAAAAGATTTTGGGGTTTTGTCTCCTTGGCCTGTGCTCTGATCCACCCCTGAGAAGCAGCACCGCGCTCTGTGCCGCCGCATTTCTCAGCATCAACTGGTCCTTTCCAAAAAGCCTGGAAAACAGAGATGGGCCAGGCTGTGGGTTTGCCCCTGAGCTGTGCAGAAGGGGCTGGAAGCAGCAGCCGGGTTCAGCTCTGCTGCTGAGCTCCCTGCGGGGATCCTGACGTGTCTGCACTGAGCAGAGGGCACAGCTTTACCAACCCTCTTCCGTCTGCACATCTTGGCTCTGGAAGTTCTCTGGAAAACAGGCCTGGCCAGTGAGTCACAGCCACTAATTCTCCTCCTCAGCCTCTAAACACATCCATTAATCCGTGAGCTGTTGGTTCTGTGCTGAACTCACCTCACCCCATCTTCACTAAAGGAGGTTTCTTGGAAAAATTCTCCACCACGTCACCAATTTCCAGCGTATAAGCACAATAAAAATAGATGGTTCAGGCCACTTCAACCTACAGAGCACTACACTCTAATATCTGTTAAGAATTCCATGGCTTTTTCTAGCAGGGATTCAAGAAACTTCCTTGAACACAGTAAACAACCTAAAGCCCAAACTGAGCAGCTCCTAAAGCTAAACCCACTGTTCTGCAGGGCCACCTGCCCAGGTTTTTTTACACAGACACAGCTGAGCCATTTCTAAACAGTTTTTGCACAAATCTGATTTGCTCTACTGGAGGAAACTACAAAAAAAAAGGAGGAAAGAAAGACAAACAGCAGGACAGCAAGTGCAGTGTAGCTGAAGAGCTCAGCACACACCCTCCAGTGGGGTCTTGGGCAAACTGCCCCAGCACAGAGGTGACCACGAGTCTCAAATCTTTTAAGTTGTGCAGAAAAACGTGGCAGAGCCCAGACAAAAACACCTACAGCGAGTCAGTAAAACCCTCAGTGAAGGATGAATGCAGGTGCCTTCCACCCTGTGCTGCCAGTGAGGAGGGGGCTCAGCAAACAGAGCCTTGGGCCCTCGAGGAATTGCACAACCATTTGCACGTGCACAGCCCCCTCAGTTCTTTCCCGGAGCAGGTGGGAGGGATGTGGCCCTCAGGAGAACAACCAGAACCGTGTGTCTGCTCACAGCCAGAGCAGAAAAGCAGCCAAAGGTTCTGGGAGCCATTCCTGCAGGAACTGCACCATTCCTGCACCAGCCTGGCCCGTGGCAGTGGAGAAGTCACCACCAGCACTGGAGCTGTTTGGGTTTAACCCAGCGTGGGTTTGTGGCCACTCCACTGCTCCCACACATCCCCCAACCCATCAGCACCCAAGGGGCCACTTGGAGCTGTTCTGGATGGGAGGCTTGGAAGGGGAACCCTCAGGTGCCCAGTGTGGAGGGCTGGGAGCACTCCCTTGGAGGAGAGAAGCCTGCCCACAAAAGGGCTCTCTGCAGAGATGAGGAACTCCGAGGTTACAGTGACCAAGTGAACCCCCCCAGCGTGCCTTGCTCCCTTATGCTAACACCTTGTACCCAGCTGGCTGAATGGCTTCTACCCCACCCCCTGCCTTTCCCAGAAAAAGGCCCTGAGTCTGCCTTGAAATTTAGGGAGTCTCTGTCCCTGGCCATCCCTTCACAGGGACTGCTGGACAATAAAAGCTCCCTGTGGAACTGCCATGCAGAGCTCCTGTCTCTCCGTCCCCGAGTTTGCCTCGGGTGATTTCACCAAGAGCTGAATCACGAGAGCTGGAATCACTCGTAGCTGAGAAATTTTGCTACACTTGCTGAAATCCCTGGCTGTCCAGGGAGGCTTGCCCTGCCCCTGGAAGAGCTGTTCTCTGCAGGACACTCTCTCTAGGGAGGTCATGGCATCCTGGTGCTGACCAGCAGCAGACCCCCTGCGACACCCCAGGATGGCCGTGGTGGCTCTCACGGGCCCCCAGACCCATGTCCCCCAGCCCACAGATCTCCTTCTCGGTGTCTGATCTGACCCCCTTCCCCAGGGAGCAGACCCCAGCCCTTCCTGCTGCTTGGGCAGCTCCTGCAGCACCACCCCAGCCTGGCTCCTTCTCCAAATCCTCCCTTCAGCTGCGGAATTCAAGCTGAAATTGTCAAACGCTTTTTGTTTTCCACAGCTCAAAGGAGAATTTCTTTCCCAAAGCAGCACCCTAAGTTGTTATTTGCTGACTTTTGAATCGAACTCCGCAGCCTGCAATGTTCAGCCTCTAAATTGAGGCCCAGGGAGTGAGGATTCAGAGAACCCCTGTGGAGACACACAGCCCCTGACATTTCCAGGCACTGGGAATGGAGCTGGCATCCCACGTGGAGCCCTGAACAAGAGCAGGAAACCTCCTGAGCTGCCATGTCTCCGTTTCAAGTGGAGTTTATCCCCTAAAATCTGGCTGTGAATGGAGGAGGCAGCAGCATGGAGATCCAGCAGTGGGGCTCTTCAGGAGCCACGGAGGGGCTAATCTGGGATCGTTGGATTTAAATGGATGTTTGTGCCTGTCAGTGTGATCCACGCTGAAAGAGGAGGAATGGGAGCGAATCTCAGCAAAACTGTAAAGCTGAGCCCAGATAAAACATAGAGGGTCAGGATGTATTTTCAGGGAGCAAAAATGGATACCAGAGGCTGCAACGTGTCTGCTAAAATGATATTGTTTTTTCTGATAGGAAAATTCCTTCAACAAAATGCTGTCTGAGATTTTTGGGGTCTTTTTCTTACTTCAAACACGGCTCATTTCACACAGGTATGGATATCTAAAAATAAAAGGATTTTCAGTCTAAGCTGGACATCTCCAGTGGCAAAGCAAAGTTCTAAGTTGAGAGGCAGCTCCCAACCACCCCCTCTAAATGTCACTTCAGCTTTCTGTATCCTCTGCTTTTAAAATTAGAACTGGGCATGTAGTACATCAAATATCTGCCCCAGTGAGGTCAATTAATATTTGTACACTTTCCTTTTCAATTCATTTCTGCCCAGTGCTGGAGAGGACGAGGAGATGAGCAGAAATTAGAGGGCGTTTGAAGTGAAGTCTGAGCTCAGAATTGTGTGTATTTGCACTCAGTCAGAGAATAGAAATAGTCATGGGTGACCTAAGCCTCCCCTCAAGATTAGCCACTGCAGCAGAAAATCTAAATATAGAACCAAGCAAGGAAAGACTGAGAATTACTCATAAAACTTATCTGATGAATACCTGGTACCTCCCAGGAAAGAATGGGGGTGTTGCAGAAAACTGGAAGCTGTTTAGGAGCTGCTCAGAAAACTTTTGTGAGCAGAAATAAAGAGGCAAAGTCAATGAGCAAATTATTCCTTTGACTGAGATTGCATTGTTTGAACCCCTGCAAAACTGGAGCCGGGTTTTAAGGAAATGTTAATTGTGGCCAATTTTGTAGCTCTGCTTTGCAGTTTGCTAAGAAATTAAATGTCACCATATGTCTGAATGTGCTTTCTGAGAAATGAAGCTCTCTTGAAGTCTTTTAAATTCCTAATCTTAGTGAGCTTAAATGTTGCTCCTTGAAGTGAAGGAATAATTTAATGAAATACAATGTATTTCCGCGTGGCACATCAGAAATGTCCATTTCACTCATCTTTTATCCCAGCAATTTCCCATTCCACTCTGGTTTGGAATGCAGTGACCGTGGGCTGGTGGAGCTGAGATCCTTAGGGCAGCACAGTGAGCTCATTGTCCTGGATTCCAGGAGAGCAGATTTGGCCCCTTAGGGATCTGCTGGGACAATCCCATGGGATAAAGCCCTGGAGGGAAGAGGGGCCTGCCTGATATTCAAGGATCAGCTTCTCCAAGCTCAGGAGCGACAAATCCCAGCAGAGGAGGTCAGGCTGTGCTCCAGCCACACCCAGAAGGCAAAGGCAGGGATTGGGGAAAGGAGGGAGAAGCTCAGGCTGGAACATCCAAGGAGCCTGGAGGTCACAAATCCATGGGGCTGATGAGATGCAGCCATGGCTCCTGAGGGAAGTGGCCAAGCCCCTTCCCATCATATCCAAGAAGTTGTGGCAATCCAGTGAAGTCCCCACTGGCTGGAAAAGGGGAAACATAAACCCCATTTTTAAAGGAAGAGCTGGGAACTCCAGGGCAGCCAGTGTCGCCTCTGTGCCTGGCAAGAGCACGGAGCAGATCCTCCTGGAAACTGTGCCAAGGTCAGGGGCAGCTTCCACTGCACTGAGCTGCTCAAAGTCCCACTCAGGGTGCTCTGGAACGCTTCCAGGGATGGGGCACATATGTGTATTCCCCATGAAAATCCCTATTTCATTTAAAACCCTCATTGTGGAGTGCCCACCTGGTTACTGGGGATATTTCTGTGTCATTCATTCAGTGTCACAGGGCTCATGACCAAGCCTGATTTGATTAATCATGTAAGCACTTGAAATATAAAAAATTAATTTTAAAAAAATCCCTATTTATCTTATTTTTTACACATTTATTTAAGTTAGAAAAATGAACCAAAGAAGAATACTGGGGACCTGCCTCCAGCAACTCATTTTTATACTGCAATTTTTCCTCCCCCTCTCCCCTCAGCTCCTCAGGAGGGATCATTTCCCTGCAGTGCCAGGGGGGCAGGCCAGCAATCCCACATTTCTCGCTCTGAGAGAGCAATTCCCCCATCCTGATGTGCTCCTCTCGAGCAGGGTGGGACCAGGTGGTTTGAGGACTCCGCTCCAGGTGCTCAGCAAACCTCAGCTTCCCTGCAGCATTTCCAGGGTAATTTGAGGGGTTCTGCCCCTAGGGGTGGGGAACCTGAGGCACAGAAGGCTTCAGTCCTGGGGGGTCTCACAGATGCTCTGTGGATAACTCGCTCTCCATGCACCGTGTCCTGCTGGCTGGGTCACTTTTGGGGCAAGCAGATGGACTATGAATATCCAGCATCCCTTAGGAGAAAGCAGGGAAGGTGCTGAGGAGTAAAAGATGAGCTCAAAGCAGTTTGCTAATGATGTGTGTCCTCCCTAGCAGAGAATTTCTGTGTCGGGTGCAGGGAGGTGATCAATCCCCGGCACTGTGACAGCCCCAGCTCCTGCAGCACAGGAGCAGGGACCGTCCTGGCCAGCTCCTGCAAGTGCAGGGAATCACTTGGGATGGAAACCACTCTGGCTGGAGAGCCCAGTGTGAGTAATTAGCCCTGAGAATTACTCACCGTTGCTACCTCACTCGAGTTCCCACATTATTGTCGCCGTCGTCTGGGTGGAAATGCTGGGTGCTCTTCAAAGTGGAGAAAACCATTCATGAATGTCATGAAAAAATTACAAAGCTGCGTCGAGGCCTCTGGTGCTGTCTGAGTGTGTTATCAGTGGAAATTTGACCACCTTGTCAACCCTTAACCCTCGGGATTTCCAGCCTCTGTTGGTGGAGGGAGGAGATGCTGCTGGGGAGGGTGGTGCTGCCGGGGCATCCCAGAGCAGTCCCACCTCAAGGGGAGGATGGTGATGACCTTTCTGTTCCTATTTAAGAGCTCAGGAAGCTCTTTCACAGCTGAGCTCTGTGCCCCCGTTATCCCTGCAGTGCCAGCAGCCTGCCCTTCCCACCTGCCCCTGGTTCCTACAGACCCTCCATAGCTCATCCGTAAAACATTCCATGCATTTCTCGGGCCAGTCCCCACCCCGTCCCCGTTTCCTTCCAGGCCCCGCCCGGCTGGCAGCCCCTGGAGGAAGCTGGCAGCGTCACAATGGAGCTTTATCAGCCCTGGATTGGAAATATTTCCCTTCAAACGTGACCTGCGGTCAGTTCCCACACCACGCTGCTCCGGACCTCCTTCTCCTTCCCCAGGTCAATCCCGGGGTGTTTTGGGACTGTCAGCCACCCAAAAGGGGCATTTTCCCTGACAAGCCAGAGCTGAGTGTAAGGCACCAGCCTAACAAAAAATCCCTGCCCAGAGACTTATCCAGCCATGAGGAACAGGGGAAATGTTGGGTGGTGAAACAAAGGTGAGCTAGAGCTTGAATTCATCCCTGGATCTTAAATACATCCCTGGATCTTAAATTCATCTGTAGGAAACGCAAGAGTAAAAGCTTCTACAGATAGTGAGGGGTTTGACCTGCAGCTCTGGAAGAAACTAGATCTAACCTAATTGACAGAGATTTATGGACCTTAAACAAGAGAATTACAAGCCTGAGTTTCTGTAGTTATAAGTAAGAAAATGTATCGGGTGTTATGGTTAAAGAGTTTTAAGTACAGTAATGTAAGTTTATAGTAAAAAGTTAAGGATTTAGATGTAACAATAGAAATATATAGGTGTACGTGACAGGACACATTATTGGTCAGGAGGCCACCGCAGTGCAGTAGAAATTACTAGAGGTGATAGGTCAGAAAGTCAAAACAAAGTTTCGTTTTAAGTGTCTATTGGATTAGAAAGTTATAAACTGTCTGGTAACCCTAAATCTTGTGACTATTCCTGGTCATGGCAGCTTGTAGCTAAATCTCACGCCTCAGAGGCTGGTGCCTTGTTTGTTATGTTAAGCAATAAACCGTGGAGGATTACGAAAAGTCCCATCTCTCATTAAGAACTCCGTCGGGAGAAAAGCGCGGGTGGCGCGGACGCGGGTGGCGGTGTAATTTCCATTCATCCCTGGATCTTAATTCATCCCTGGATCTTAAATACATCCCTAGATCCTAAATCCAACCCAGAGCCCGTGCACAGGCGGGTGGGCAGTGCTTTGCTGGCAGCTCTTGGCTGTAGCCACATCCCCCCCCTGGAATGCCAGGTCCATCCCACATCACTGCCAGGAAAAGGAGCACCAAGGCTGGAGAAGGCCCACACCAGGCTCCCGTTTCTATCCTCACCCTCCTCTCTGAGGTTTGAGCACTCAAATCTCAGCACAAATGCAGTTTTCCCCTCTGAAAGCAGCACGGACATGGCAATTTATTCCCAGATCATTCTTCAGCTCATTTTCTCCCCTGTTAAATGAAACCCGTGGTCCTTGAGCACCCGATTTCCCCAGACAAGGCTGGCCCTGGTGGGCAGCGATGCTCTGTTAACAGAGGCACAGGGATGGAAACTGCCACACAAGTGGGAACAGTTCTCATTGTTTTAATAATCTACAAGCAGAGGTAGAGATATTCCTAAACTATGATTTTATCATGATGGCATCAGTAGTAGAGATGTGTTTTTCCTGAGGCTAGACAGCAGAGAAGGGAAGAGATTGTGTTTCCTTGACTACCTTTCATCTGCCTTAAAAAATATAATTTTCCTTTATTAGCTGGTGTCTTTGGTTATTGCAAGTAAAATAACACATCCTGAGCCCTGGTAATCACTTGTATGTTGGCGGCCTTCCCCCTTCTCTCTCTTCTCTCCACACATTTCCTGCTTCCCTCCTCCTCTCCACGCTCCTCTCCCTCCACATTTTAAACCAGGAAAAAATTTCTTGCTTGTTCACAAAAAGGAGGGGGAAAATGTTTAACAAACAGGTCACGTGCAGGGACAGATTTTGACTAATTTCCAAATTTTTTATAAAAGCAATGATTATTTTTCAGCTGGAGCTGGGCTGGGCCTGAGGGGAGGTTGGGCCCTCCAGGCCTGAGCTCCCTCCCAGCCTAAATTGCTGCTCATTGATCATCCCACCCCAAAAATCCCCTCTGTCTCATCCCTGGGAACAAGAAAAGCATGGAAGAAGCAACGAGCTCTGTGTTGCTGACCCATATTGAGCTAATTCAAATTCAATAATTTTGTCCAGATTGGAATTTAAAGATATAATCTATTTTTTTTTCTGCTGCTGTTTCAGATGCAGTAGTTTTAAATAAACATCGTTATTGCCCTTAAATGATCATTATCTGGCCCAAAGCAAAGCTCCAGAGGAGTGCAGGGGGCATTTAGGAAGTGAAAATTAGGAAATGAATCCATCCCGAGCTGCTGGCCAGGCCCTGATCCAGCCCCTGGCCCAGCCCAGCCGTGCTGGCACCACAGCAAGGACAGCAGGCAAACTGTCTCCAGGGAAAGAATCCTTATTTTTGCCCTTCAGCCCGCAGGGAGACAAGCTGCAGGTTCACTGAAAATTACTTTTCAGACAGTCAGGCCCTTCGGTGTCAAAATTCGTGAGGTTTTATCCACTTGGAGGTGGGGGAAGCAAACACTGGGCTTTGTCTGTGCTCTGTTAATCCCAGGCACTCTTCTTCTCTCCTGGCAATCTTGGGAAAATCAATCTCTGTCTGGAAAGATCGTCCCTGCAGCTGCTCTCAGCTCCTGCCGTGTTTCGGGTGGATCAGGAGGGGCTGTCCATGTTTTCCACCGGCCGTGCTGGCTCCTCCAGCCCTGTGCCCCTCGTGGGCCCTGCTCGGACAGGAATGTTCCAGTCCATTGCTTAAACCACTCCTTGATCCCTCATCTCTTTGGCTCCAGGGACTCCCACGCCCTCTTTATTTCTGGAGACCCTGCACTGAGAGATGCTCAAGAGCAACGTTCTTCCCGCTGAGTTCCACACTCGGGGTGTGATGAGCCATGAAAAGGAGCAGAAGTGGACAGGAGGAACCCCTAAGAGCTGTGTTGGCCATCCAGCTTTCAGCACTGGCTCTGCAGTTTCCTGCAGGCATTTGATGGGGTAAATCCCCTGTGATTTGGTGTCTTGCTGCAGCTCTGCCCCGCATTCCCAGGGGCTGGGCTGGGCTGTTGGCTGCTTTGGGACACCCCGACACCTTTTGCAGTTGCTTCAGCAGCTGGACACACATGAGGCAGTCCTGTTCTCTTCCAAAAGCTGCCCTAAATCCTCCCTGCAGTTTGTTGTAGAGATAACACTCAGCTTCGGGCTGCTGATCTTCTTTGGGATCCCTTTAATTGCAGTTTTCTGGCTGGCAGCCTCACTGCCAGCGATCACAGGGGAAGGAATGGTCAGAGAAAGAGGAAATTCATTCCTGTGGTGAGTACAGAGGCAACGGAACCAAAAGTTTTAAGTCCTCCTCCAAACTGTGCTATACATCCATTTCCTTTCTGCAGGGCAAACTGTTTAACCTCTTTACCTGTTTGTCCTCATCTCCAAAATGAGGAAGGCAGAACTGACCCAGTTTTTATTATAAAGCCAAATGGTTTCAAAGCATTTTGAAGTCATTAAATAAAAGGCCTTGCAGAAGGACGACGCGTTGCTCCTGCCACGCTGCCGTGGAACACATAACAAGAGGTAAAACAGGAAATCAAGGCAAAGCTGAAATCCCTCCTGAAGCTTGTAAAGGTTCATGCTCTGCCTTCAGATTCCAGCATGAGAAGTGTCCTGAACATGCTGCACATTTTTAGGATGAAGAAGTAATCGAGCTGACAAAAAAGCAGCTGCCTGTCTCTCTGCTTGTAGAGGTTTTCACACCTTGGTAACAGCTCCTGCCCTGGTGATAAACAGACACGGGCTCTGGGGGAGGTTTGGCTCCTCTCGTGAAGGCTGCCTCAGGTGAGGATCTGGCTCAAGGTCTTGTTCTGCTTTTTCTTTTTCTTTCTCCTTGTACAGCTGAAGTTATGACACCATAAAGCTGTTCAGGAGGGAAGGGTGGTGACAAAAAAGCAGTCTCGAGGTACATGGGGTGAAATTCAGCTCTGGGACATCAGAGCAGAGCTCACGTGCACGCCCTTTAGGGGGTGCTTGGCTGCTCCATCGTGCCCAGCCTTGCTGAAAAAGGAACATTTACTGCTCCCCTTCAGCTTCAGCCACGTCTGCCTGCATTTGTCTTAGAATGAGGCATTGCTCTTGCTGCTAGAAATTCATTTAGGGAGGTGTGGGTGCTATTAAGGTCAGGATCTGGGTATGACACCTTGACTTGTGTGCACAAAACACCCTTGGAAGAGCTGGTAGGAATTTCTAACTGGAGAAAGCTGGAAGAGCTGGTAGGAACTGGAGGAAGCTGAGAGAGGCAACCCCAAGATCCAGATTTTACCCTGAGTATGAAATGAAATTAGATGTTGTGTGATCAAATCAAGACTCTGAAATTCAAGATCAGGAGCCACACAGATATTCACTGCAAGCCCTGGGAAGAGAAGAGCACAGAGACTTGGTGAAGCTGCTCTGGAGGCATTTCACAGGGGAAAAAGCTGATCCTAAGATATGGAAAAAGAACCCAACCTCTTCTGAATGCCCCAGACATAACCTGAGCATAATTTCCACACGGACACCAGCCCCAAATCTCCCCCTCTGGTCTCTGTAGAGCTGACCTGGTGTTTCCCAGTGCATTTATTTCAGTGGGATTTACATTTTTAATACAGTTCATTGTTCTCCTGGTGGGATTCCCAGCATTAAAGTGTTTATCGATCCTGGGGAAAACAACTGCCCATGACAGAGGAAAGAAAATTAAATGGAACGTTGATGCTGCTCATCTACAATCCTCCTGGAGGAATTGTGCCTATTCATTCTGTGAGCAGCAGGTGTGTTCTGTGTTAATGTCCTAGATCCAAGCCCAGGATTTCATTCTTTCACAAGGTGCTCCCTCCTCTCCCACTTCCCCTCTCCCATCTTCAGACAGCATCTTGGGCAGTAAAATGTTTTATAGGATTCTGTTTTTTTCCTCAGGGAGAGGAAGACAGTCATGACTGTCTATCCGAGATTAAACGCTTTTCCTGTGCATCCCTGTATTTAGCTCACTGGAGGCTGCTTTGTTTAGGCTTTGGGTTTTTTCCCAGGATGTTCTGTCTGCCTCCAGGGAATCTTGCAGACCATGGATCACGCAGCTTGGGTGCTCCGAAAGCTGACCTGGAGCCACTCGGTTCAAACCAGGGGAGTTGCTTTATCCGTTGCTGGAAGGATGTGGAATATATTTATAATCGCTGTGTGCAGCAGCATCTCCACCCTGTTCCCATCAGTAAACACGGAACACGGGGCAGCTCACCAAACAGGGCCTGCCAAAAAAACAACCACAGCCAGGAGTGACCTCAAAACATGCTTGTAACTGGAATTTTGCCCAGGGCTGGGGGTCAGGGTCTGGTGCCACCCCTCTGTTAAAAGTTCTGGAGAGCCTGGTGGAGGCAGGGCAGTGCTTGGAGCAGGACGGAGAAGGGGCTGGGGTGAGGGGATTCCAGCAGCAAGGAGCAGAGCCCAGGTTAGGCTGCAGCCTTAGAGGATTTATCTGCACAATCTTAACCTATCTTCAAAATCCCTTTGATGGACAGCACTTTGGGGCTTTTTCAACCCAAATGATTTTTAAATTGTTGAGATGAAGTGAGCCAAATACCTCAGATGACATTCCCGGGCAGCTAGAAATTTGGCTTCTTCCAGTTGGTGTCAAAGCCTAATATTTATTTAAAGCCAGGCTTTATAGTGCTCGTTATTATATTTAAATATTTTCTGCCAGTCTCAGGGAAGCTGCCAACTCGTCTTAGCCAAACGTGACTCCTGCAGCCTAAAAGGATTGCCTGTTCCCATGGAGCCCTTTTCTGGGGGGCAGAATTAGGAGCACACCGAGTGATTTACGCACTGCAGAGCCAGCCAGCTCCCAGCCAAGGCTGAGGAGCTGCTCAGGGCAGCGAGTGCTAACAGCATCAGCCATTCCAAAGCCAAAATCAGGCACTGAGGGAACAGCAGTGGCTTCATCACCCCCATGGGAGCTGAGGCCAGGCCTGGCTGAGACACACAGGACACCCACCCGTGGCTGGGAGCCAGGAGCTTGTCCCAGTAACCCCCACCCAGAGAAGTGAGAAATCCGAGTCCGAAATTCTGCAAAGGAGCTGGAATATTCCAGCTCTTCTCACCTGCCTGAACGGCCTTCTGATGGTTTAATGCACCTGAGCCATCGTTAATTGCAGGAATTGATCTGTTAATCAATAAACAGCACCAGGGATGGTGATCACGTGCTCTTGGGGCTACTGGGGAACCACCAGAAGACATTAGTGGAGAGACAGTGCCAGAGGACAGGAGGAAACAGCTCTCCATGAGGGATGAGACAGCTCTCCATGAGGGATCAGACAGATCTCCATGAGGGATCAAAGAGATCTCCATGAGGGATCAAACAGCTTTCCATGAGGGATCAAAGAGATCTCCATGAGGGATCAGACAGATCTTCATAAGGGATCAAACAGCTCTCCATAAGGGATCAAAGAGATCTCCATAAGGTATCAGACAGTTCTTTGTATGGGATCAAAGAGATCTCCGTGAGGGTTTAAAGAGAGCTCCATAGGGAATCAACCAGCTCTCCATGAGGGATCAACCAGCTCTCCCTGAAGGATTAAAGAGATCTCCATGGAGGATGGGACAGCAGCAGAGGTCGTTGGGTGAGGTGAGGTGGGGGGGTCTCCCAGAACAGGCCATTCCTGACAGCTGTCAATCATCTTGCAGACCCTGCACTAGAGCCAGTGACGAGCTCTTGGATAATTGCTTTATGATTAATGTGGAATGTCAGGAAAAGTAACTGTGGGGCAGGAAGGGCAGGATGGAACATGGAAGTGGAAATAAATCCTGTAGTATTTTTAGGTCAATGCAGGCCCTGGAAGCCCTGTGAGCATTGCAGACACATTTCATGTCTAGAAACCAACAAACAAACAAACAAAAAGGATATACTGTAGAAATATTATGGAAACATAATACAGAAATATATAAAAATACTAAATATTAAATAGATAAAGTCCATCCCACGGCCTCGAGAGATGCTGTGCAGTTTTGCAGGCCCAGCCCTAAGGCTGGTGCAGCACTGAGGGCTCTTAGTCCACCTCCAGACCCTGCACAGAGGACGTGCTTTGGAGAAGTCCCTCTTGCAACCAGGAGACAGAGCACTGTGCACAACAGCCCAAAACCTCATTGTGAGGAAGGCCAGAAAGTCTGTGGCTGCTGTCCCAGCTTGAGGAATCCAGTGTTTATTCCGTTTCCTCCTTCCACGTCAGTGGTGAAGTTCTGGTACATTTTGGAAGGAAAAGTAATCCCATTTCCCAGCCCTGGATTCTACCTCAAAACAAACCCCAAAACCATCAGCACCAGGCACATCCAGGTAATTCCAAGAGCCAGAATCACCATCCCCTGGAGTCAGCTCAGCTCTCACACGCTGGTGTGAGCTCCCCACACAAACCCAGCCCTGTCCTTCCCCTCATGCTGCTGGGAAGCCTCACAGCAGCTCCTGTGATGCTGCACATTTTTCCAGCTCCTGCTGCAGCCATCCTAATGTGGAAGTTGGAGTTGCAGCCACTTGCCATCTCTGTGCAAAGGAAAGGAAAGAAGTGTCTTTATGCCCAGCTAATCCGTGGAACAATGTTATCCCAAAATCTCTGCCCAGTCAGGAGCGTGGCAGGGCTGTTCACACCAGGGGAGGGCCCAGGGTTGCACAGAACTCCATAAAAACCTGGGAATGTTCTGTCCTGAGGTGTCCATCCCTGCACATTTGGTTCAGGGAGCAGATGCACCAACAAAGGCAGAACACTGGGCTTGGTCCTGATCTCAGCCATGGCAGGAATTCCTTTGTTTCTGTGTCTCCACAAGGATGGCTCTGCGTGTCATTGGAAGACTATCTGGTTTATTTATTTCCCATCTTTTCATCCCCACTCTCCATTTTTATAGATCTATTGGCATAGGAGCTGGATACTTCAGCAAATGAGGTTAACCTCTGACCATAAATTACTGCTCCCTCAGGAGGAAGCGGCCATAAAAAAGGAAACAGCCACAACTCCAGCAGAGAGCAGCAAAGGCAGGGAGAGCAAGGGCTGTACAAATTACAAAACCACCAGCCCCTGAAACCCTTACCAGGGCTGGCCATGCAAATAATAAAGTGTGACATAAACACACACAAAACTGGACTCCGCCTGGCCAGAACAATCATTCAGATGCCAAGAAAAATAAGCAGCTTTCCCATTTTCCCTGGAGTTTCCTATATAACGGCTCTCGGGGCCACTGTCACATCAGGGACAACACGTGGCCAAAGACCACGGGCAGCTGAGGAGAGAAATGATCTAAGCATCTGTAGCACTGCTTTTGACTGTCATAGCATGTGGGAATAGAGGGCAAGACAGCCCTTGGTAACAGTGGCCAGGATAAAACCTGAGGGTTTTTTTCACTCTGATAAGAGTGAAAGCCCAGTCAGGTGCACTCTCAGATGTCCATCGTGATTTCCATGTCAGAATTGTGGGCTCATCCCACAGCCTGTGGCTGGGATTTACCTGTGGGACTTTACATGCTCATCTTGAGAGTGTTTAGAAGAATGAGAAAGGGATAAACACCTTCTTTCTCTTTAACTGAGCTCTGAGGCACCTCAGGCTGAGCTTCTGAGCATGGAGGGACCCTAAAATTGCTGCCACTGGGGTGAAAAGTTGCACAGGTCAGTTGAAAGAAGGGAAAGGAGAGAGAATGGAATTCTGCAGGGCTGTGGCTGGCTGAGATGGAGTTTCTGGATGAGGGTTCAGGTCTCTGCTTGGGGCTGTCAGGCACAGGTGGCTTCCTCAAGCACCCTGCACAAAGCGTGAGTGTGGGTGAAAACAAAACCTGAGCTGAGCACAGGAACAAACAGACCCAGGCACTGGGGAAATTTGTCTCAGAACCTCTCCCAGAGAGCTTCGAGAGTGCTTTCTGCTCTGCTTCTCATTTTCTTGGCTGATGGGAAGCTCCCTACAGTTCTCCTAGAATATATTATGGGTTTATGGGGGCCAAATCCTTCTCCACATCAACTGACTGGCCAGTTCCATCGCTCCTTGGTTTTTTGTTCCATAGGTGCAGAGGAAGTAATTGCTCCTTTTATCAGCATCAAGTTAGAAACTCCATTGGAAAAAGTGAAAAAAAAAAAAGATAGGGTGATATGGAACAGCTTCAATACCAGCAGTGGCTGAGGAAACTCTGGGTTTCCAGTCTGTGCATGGGAGTGATGTAGGACTTTAAATTCAGGGAGGGTGAAGAGGCAGCAAGAGCTGCACTGAGAACCTTGAGGAGCAGCAAATGAAACCAGCAGGTGACGTGCTGAGAAGAAGGCAAAGGAGAGGTTCCTGTGTGCACCTTGCTCTGGAAAACCTTGCTGTGGGGGTTAAAAGCCTAAAGAGGAGCATGGGCAGCTGGGGGGGGTGGGTCGGGCTCTGCTCCCAGGGAACAGGGACAGGAGAAGAGGGAACGGCCTCAGGTTGTTCCAGAAGAGGCTTAGGTTGGATATTAGGGAAAATTCCTCCCTGGAAAGGGCTGTCCAGCCCTGGCCCAGCTGCCCAAGGCATTGGTGGAGTCCCCATTCCTGGAGGGATTTAAAGCCCCGTGAATGTGGCACGTGGGGACACGGTGGCTTTGGCAGAGCTGGGGAATGACTGGACTCCATGGTCTCTGAGGGCTTTTCCAACCACAAGGATTCAGTGAATCTCTGGTTCTGTGATCCTTCAGCCATCGAGCTGTAGCACTGCTTTGATGGTCGTGAACACACAGAAAAACTCTTCCAGGAGAACGCTCAGTGTTTTAGCACAGACTCATAACTTCAGCCCACAGTTTGGGACCACACTCCAGCAGCCCATGACAGACAACTCCTCTGTCTCTCAATTTCATGGCACAGCCACGTACAGCAGCACAACTTCTGATTGTGCCAAGCTGCACTAATAGAAAACACAGAAAATGCTTACAGTTTTTAAACAATTTCTATGAAACAGTGTTAGGTTTTTGTACAGAACCTCGGTGCTTTCATGCCTATTAAATTTGAACAAAGCAGATAAAACTGGCAGAAATTACCTCGTGAAGTGCTCTTTGTTACATCTCTGTGTCAGTCTCCATCTGCCAGATTCTGCTACCCTGATGCATTCTGAAGAGTCCCTTGCTCCTGAAATAGTCCCACAAAGGCAGTGGGAGCACTTCAGCTGATAGAGCAACAAAACCCTGCAGAACAAACAAATGTGCTCTGACAGAGCAACAAAAACCCCGGAGCAATAAATCCAGCACAGGTGGGGAACAGAGATGTGCTGAGTTGCACCCCCACAACTGCACACCCCCAATAATTATCTGTCTCCCTGGAAAGGAGACACGTGGCGATTTTCTGATGCTGCACTTTGCCTTTTCCACATGAATTATCATCACCTTCGCCAAGTGCAGGGATGCTTCCCACCAGGAGTGAAAGCAACAGTCAAACCTTCCTGCAGAGGCTCTGTCAGCATTGCAGTTCCCGACTGCTGGCTCCAGCAGGTGGAAATAGGAAGCTTTCCTGAAGGAAAGACTCGAAGGACAACTGGTTTCCTTAGTGCTCTGGGATAATGCTGGGAAGGAAGAGGCAGTTCTTGGCCTTGGAACAGCCCCACCAACCCACGGGTGCTGGCAGGGATCCTCGGTGGCTCATTACCCAGGGCTGGCTCTAAAGAAGCTGCCAGTTCAATCCTTCTGCAGGCTGAGGGTGTCCCCGGGGAAATCTCACCTGCCCAGTGCCACTTCATGGAGCGGGAGCAACCCGGGGAAGTTTGCTCCTCTAAAAGTCACTCCTGATCCTGTAGGGGTGGTAAACGAGAGCACTGCGCCATAGAGTAAGGGTGACACACTGTGTGGACACAGAGAAGTGCAAGTCCTCCCCTCCTTCCCAACTTTTTTTCAGAGGTTTGGCCCTTTTTTCCGAAATCTGAGCGTGGACTGAGGCAAACCCAGAGCAGTCCCAGTGGCTCCTTTGGGCCCCTCCTGAAAAAAGGCTGAGGCTGCACTTTCACACCAAGCACTCCCACCTTGGATGAAGCCAGAGCAAGAGGCAATAAATCTGAGGATGTTCCCGGACTCTGGAGAAGAAGAGAAAGTTTTCTGTGACCTACTCATTGCTGCCACAAACCTCTGAGTAAGGAGAGACACACAGCACCACAGCAAATGTGCCTTTAGCTGCAGAAAATCCCTCCAGCAGCCTGTGTGGATTCAACACTGCCAGGGGAAATGCAGCAAGCCTGGCTCGAGGAGTTAGAGCTCGGAGAAAAAAGATGAAGCAGCAGTTTCTGGTGTGGTTTCATTTTTAAAGCAGGCTGTGAATGTAACCCTTACCTGAAGGAAGCCCAGCCTTACCCACAGCCACAAAGGTGGATCTCAACCCTCCCCACCCAACACAGCAGCAGAGAGGCTGAGACAAATGCTAGGACAAGGGGGTGATAAGGAGGGAAGCAGAAATGAGAAATGCACAAGCCAGTCCTCAGAGCCCACCTCGCTGATTTTTAAATCCTTGTTTTCCTACTGAAAGGCTTTGCTATTCCCACCTCTGTCGTTTGGAGTAGGAAATCCCTGCAGCATTTTCATTCTTCCTGACGCCCAGAAGACAAAGAACCTCTGTACAGAAGAGCCTTGTGGCATTGTTAGGGATGCCAAGGCTTTTAAAAAATCACTGTTCGTCCTTCAAATGCTGGTGACCAGGCAGGTGCCTGGCCTGCAGAGAACACAAATGTTGGAGGTTTTAAGAAAAGAGGAGCAGCGTTGTTTTTCACTGTGAGCTTCACCTGCTACTGACCACCGTGGGCAGGAACAAGCAGGGTCCCCAGGCATGGGATGCAGGTTTTACTGGGCTGCAGCTCCAGTTCAGCTTGCCAGGACCAGCTGGGCTCACCCCCATGCCAGGGCACCACGGGAGGCTGCAGTGACATCTCCTTCTCCTGTTAAATCCCAAAGCACATTCCCACCTTGCCAGCAAATCTGGGATGCTGCCAGGCTGGGACTCCTTGTTCAGGATGACCTCAGCACTCAGTGGCTGTGTCCCTGCAGAGCTGGAGCTCAGCTCTTCTGGGAACACAGATATATTGACCTAACCCAGCTGTGCAGACGAGGAACAGGACATGGAGAGCGAGTGGCTTTCCCAGGAACACACAGGCGAGCTCTGGAGGAGCAGCAGTTGGAATCCCACCACTGAACAGGGAGAGGCTTCCTCCCATCCCATGTCTGACATCCCACTGAGTTTAAGAGACCGCTGAGGGAGAAACTTGGAGAAGGGGAGGAAAAGGGAAGAACATATCCGACTTTATTTACAGGCCAAGCAGCAGAATGCTGAGCATGGCGAGCTGAGCATGGCGAGGTCTCGCCAGCTTTTCTCTTGGGAAAGATCATCCAAGAAATGTGTGCTTTATCTCTGGAATTCATGGACAGTGTGCTGAAACAAGGGCCTGAGCAGGGCTCCCTGGCCGGGCTGGACTCCTGGGGGACAAAGGAGGGCCTGTTGTCTCCAGCTCCACACCAGGCTGGTCCTGAGCGCTATTCCTGGCCTTACACTGACTCGCTGGGTGACCTTGCTGAGAAAAGCTCTCACATCCAGCTCTGCCTGCCTGCAAAAGCCATCATGGTCTCCTAAGATTGGATTCTATTCAAAATATAGATGAGGAAGAAATATGAAATACTTCTGCCTTCCTTCAACACCCAACCCCTGGGGTGAGCAGGAACTGGCCGGATAAATGAACCCTGCTATCCTCCTGTAAGCTCTCCTTGCATCTCCTTCCTAAATTTTCCAATTAACTGTGCCAATGTCTTGTTTTTGCTGTGCCCTAGGGCTGCACCAAGTCCTTCCAGCAAGAGAAGGACCCACCACAGCCTTGAGACAGGTGCTGATTTTCCTGAAGCACTTTCAGTTTATACCCAGGGCTGTTCACAGCTGCTCCTTCCAGTGTGACACCTCCACTCCAGGCTGGCCTTGGTGGGAGGGGGACAAAAGAGGCTGGAAAAGATGGTGGAACCAGAACATATTTGGGATTTCTGCTTCGAGGTTCCAGCCTGGTGGCTGCAGCTGCTGACCCATGCAAGGACAAGACTCACAGCTCAGCCTTTCTATTCCATGTGGAACACAGCCACCTTTGGAAAAAAACTGCATCGTGAACAGATTCCCTCTGTCACTTTACTAATTCCAGCCTGTCCTGTCAAAAGGGAAAGGATTTTTAGAATCCAGTTTATTCACTGCTAGTTATGTTTCTTCATGTAGGTTCAGAGCCAAACCTCATTAAGGGCAGTGGGAATCTCCCCATTCCCTCCTATTCACTTCCACTGGCTTCTGTTCAAGCTTTTATTCAGCCCCTCTTGGTGTGGACAATGCAGATCAGTGATGGCAGCTCCACTATCAGTGTCTTTGTGCCACCATGTCTCGTTTCTCAAACCTTCAGCACAATGTCCACTTGTCCTCAGCAACTGCTTCCTTTCAGATCTCGAAAATAAATAAGTCCATGGAAGAAATATTTCTTTTGGCCCTGCGCTGGTTGAGAGCTCATTTGCAGGCATTTTAGTTTTGGGAGACAGTGTCCCTTTGATTCTCCCCATCATCTCAGCACACCAGCCTGCTATTTTTGCCTCACAGGCTGGGCTGCACTGAGTCATGGAGCTCGTGCTGGTTTACTTTGGAGCCAGTGTATAAACCAGGGATGATCCCCGTGCTCGCCCTATGGAGAGAAAGAACATTTACTTGTGGAATCTGACAGAGCCGTGGCAGCCCACGGAGAGCAGTGCTGGGCCTGTTCCTGTGGCATCTGCAGCGGGGAGAAACAACAGTGCCATGATTAATGATTAATGATTAATGATTAGTAACACTCACATCCCTGCAGGACCAGCAGCCGCTCTCCAGCTGGGCTGGGCAGCTCTGCTGGACAGGGACTGGGACGTGTGGGGCTGAACTGGGCTCTCCCCACTGGCCTTGCAGGGCAGTGCTGGAGGGAGCATCTCACCCTGCTCCAGAGGCTGCTCTGTGGTTCCTGCAGTCACCAGGGGCTGAGGAAACAGCCAGGAAGGCTGATCCAAACCCTGTTAGGCAGCAGGAGGAGAGGCAGGAAGGGGTGCAGCATTTATGACATTTGCTTTTAAGCCCCTTCAGACCAAGCACTGGTAAGAGCTGAGTGATAAACTGGTGCTGCTCTGGTGCCGAATTAAAGAGTGCACAGCACAGGACTCCAGCCTTGTGCTGTTGGCTGAATTAACCCCAGCACTTCTGGGGCTGACATGGATGGAGCTGGATTCATGCAAACCACTGGTGGTTTTCCTGCCTTGCCACTGTCAAGGCCCATCAGTGCTCTGACAGTGCTCTGCTTGGGCCTCCCTCCCTCCACTCCCGTGTTTTGAGTCAGTTCTCGCTGGGGTGGTGCCTTGGAGACGTGAGCAGGAGCCCCCAGTGGAAAGGGAATGTCTGCAGAGCACCAGGACACAAACCACGCTTCTCATTCTCCGTCTGAGGGGTAGGAAAATCCTGCTTTATCCCCACGGAGAGAAAAAGAGTAAGAAGGGAATTAGAATCCAAACTAAAACAAATAAAACGAGCATTCTTGGTCGCTGGCTGGAACCCATTTTTTCTCACACTTTGAAGTTCATACTCTGGCAAAGGAAAACCCTGCACACGAAATGTGGCCTCTGACTGAGGAAGGTCAGTGCGGGGAGAAGGTCTGGATGGAGGTGCCTCAAAGGGCTGGAATATTTTCCTCACCTGAAATGCTGTGCACGGATGAAACCTGGCTCGGGAATTTCTTCCCCATTAGGTGGATATCTTTGTCTTCCTGCCACAGACTCTGGCAGAACAAAGCAGGGATCAAACCCTGTGCCTGTCTCCTTTTGTTGATGGCTATTTATTTTCCTTACCACTCTTGGCTCTGACTTCTGGCTGCTGCTCCAAACCAGTTAATTCTCCCTCAGAGCTGCACGGGCCCAAGGCCTACATTATATTTATAAGCTGTAAGGATCTCCCCAGGCAGGCTCAGAAATAAAGGATTCGAGTCAAACAGCTACAAGGAGATGCTCCAAAACAACCTCAGAGAGGAAACACAAAGAGGTGGAACATTCCCCCCATGCTGAATTTTAAAGTAACACTCCAGCTCCTCCAGCCATGGGATGGGAGGTGAGTGTTCTTTATCCTTCAATCTCCCCTGTTTCCAGCGCCAGGAGGAGATGTCCTGCTTTCCTCTGCTGTCTGAGCATGTGTTTGAGGAGCTTTTCAGTCAGGTTGATTGAGGGAGGAGCAGCAGGACAGGCTGGGACTGGGGCTGGATGGCCACGGATGCCCCAGGGACAAACCTCAGCTGGACAGGGAGGGAGGAGCCTGCCAGGATGCCAGGCAGGGATGGAGAAAAGGTGACACCAGAGGAAAACTCCTCGTTCTCAACAGTTTTTATACAAAAGCAAAATTTCTTGCAGTATATTACTTTACCGATACTTCCGCTTTGTTGTTGCTGTTACAAGTGGCTGACAGGCCTCTTCCAGCTTTGCTTTGAGGCTTTCAGTGATTCATTAAACCCTCTTTTTTTTCGTTTTCCCTTCTTGTACGAAGCAGAGAGTTGCAGGTAGGCTCTGTCAGTGGCCGTGTGTGCTTCCTGTCCCTCCCCACAGAGGACACCAGGAGCGTGCCCATGGCCCTGCTGGCCCCACACCTCCCGTGATCCCATGGCCCGAGTGCTGCTGTGTGCCTGAACAAAGCTGGGCAGGAAATGTTTTTCCCAGCTAGAGAAACATTTTGTTCCCATTCTGTGCTTGAGCCAAATGGGGTTTTCTTGAGGCCTTTTTTTTTTTCTTTTTCTAAACAAAGGAATAAGTAAGCAAACATGTCTGCAAGGAGCTGCCTGAAACAGCCAAAGCACGGCCAGCGGACTTGGTGAGGACTTGGGCAAGATGTGAAAATACACTTTCCTGACCCAAATCGGGCTCATGACTTGACACCAGGCCTTGCACACACAGGACATCACCGAGTTGCAGGCAAGGCTGGGATGGTGCTTTCTTTCCCTGGAAGTCCATCCCTAGCAGACGTTGCTCCCACCAGAGCGCTCCCATGGAAGGTTTCTGTTTTGATAACATGCCATTTTCCAGGGAAAAATGTTTTCATCTAAAAGCTCCCCACCCTGTTTGCCCACAGACTGACAATGTTAACTTGGATCTCCATCCCCAGGGGACTGGAGGATGTGTGTGCAGGGAAGCCAGCCTGCCTGGGCTGTGGGGAGAGGCACGCCCAGCTCTGCAGCTTTCCTGGGGATTGAGGCAGCAGTGCTGGCAGTGCTGCTGTCCCTGGGAGGGATGTGGGGCTGGGGTGGGCTGTGTGCCCCGGGAACTGATGGCTTTGCTTCTGTTTATGGCTCAGGGACCACATCCCGTGTGTAGCCAGCACCTTGCCTGTCCTGGAGGTCAGAAACGCCTCCCAAGGCATCAAATAAATACAAGCTGAGCCCAGGGGACGGGGAGGGTTTGAGCCCAGGATAATGCAGAGAACTGCAAGGCACCTTGGCAATGCCCTCCCTCCTTCCACCACCTCTTCCAGGGCCTTGAATCTGTGGGACATGGGACACTGTCCATCCAGGAAGGGGATGAGGATGTGGATGCAGCACGCCACAGTGGAAATCTGGGGGGGTGCCAGCTCCCTGGCCCTAAAGGCAGGCACCACCCCGGGCCTCAGGCACTGGAACCAAGATCAGCAGCACAGAAAAATGACTCTCAATCCCTGGTTACCTTCTCCTTGCTCCTCTTTCTGTAGCAAAGCTCAGCTCTGGGAGGCCACACCAGCTCAGCCGTGCCTGGGGGTCCCAGCTCTCTCCTGCTGCTTTGGGGCCCGTTTGGAGAACGGACTCTGCCAGGATTCCCTGTGTGGAGCTGACAGCAAAGGCATCGACGGGCATCCCCCTGGACACACGGGGCAGAATTACCCAGCTAAAATTCGGGATTGGGGCTAAATTTGTCTTTTCCCTCTGTTGCTGAGGGAGGCAAACAGGCACCTGGCAGAGAGTTTGTGAGACAGGGCTGCATCAGGGGAGCCTGACTCTGCCTCTGCTGTCCCTGAACAGGGAGCCTGGGGACCAGCCCAGATTTGGGCAGCTCCATTCAGGTTACAGACATTTTACCTTTAGGGCTAAAACCAGCACAGGGTGCAATTCCAGACCCTGCCCGGATCCACAGGCGTTCCCTCTGTCCCCTTCCATGGATGAGCACCAACAGAGGAGCGAGGTCAGGGGAAGGGTTTCCAGCTCTGGAATTGTTCCCTGCCAAGCTGGCAGAAGGGATTAACGTGACACTTGTAATCCTCTGCCAGGCCAGTGCCAGAAAGGTTGGGAGATATTCCAGGGGGTGGCCAGGCACGTCCTGGGCTCAGTCAAGTCCCACTGACTCCCCTGCCTTGGTCCTATAAAAAACATGGAGCATATTCCATATGCTGGTATTCCAGCCAAATTCCTGCAGATTACTGCTTTCCATCCCAGCTGCCTGGGACACAGCCACAGCCACCTTCACTTCTTTATGATGTGATTATTTTTATTTACTTATGGTCACACTGCTGCAACTGCTGGGTGCCTTTGCAAAGCTCAGAGCGCCTCATTAGGAAGGGAAATGACCTTTCCTAGCCCTGCTTCAGCTCCCCTGAGTACGGTGAGGCTGAGATTTGTTAATATTGGTGAAGAGCTCTGAGTTCCTTGGATGGAGTATCTGTCATGGAAAAATGAGCTGGGTTATTATGGAGAGGTTCTAGCCCAGTTAGCAAATGGCTTTTGCCATCTGTGTGAGCAGAACAGGCTGCTGTGCCAGGGAAGTCTGCTTTCCTTTGGAAAAGCTCTAACAGGTTGCTCCAGGCACAGGAAGGTGCTCAGGAACAAAACGTGCCCTTCTTACAACTTTTATTTTGCGTATTACGAGGGAGAAAATAAAGTATTATAAACTCAGGACAGCTTGTCCAGGTTCTAATACTGAATTCCTTGTGAAACCACACATGAGAGGCATTTAATCTCAATTAAAAGATCAATTATGTTTATCAACAGATAAAAGATTATCTGGGGCATTACACAAATACAACACAATTTATTACCAGCCGGTAAGTAACCCCTAATGAATTTTTGAACACTTCCCCATAAATTACAAATAAACTACAGTCTTAGAATTATGTTAGAGTTTTGATTCTCCAGTTAAGTTCCTATGAGATTGGTCTTTACTATTATCCATAATTATTTAGGATTCCGTTACTGTAACTCAGATCTGGGGAAAGTTGTATGTTCTAAAAATTAATTTTAGGCATAGAAAATGCATTTGTAATCTTGAGAATGATCTGGGCATTTATATGATGATCATGTTGAGAAAAGCATTCTTGATTTAACACTGTGCATGAAAAACGAGGCTTCTTGTTCATAAACCCGGGAACATCTGAGGTCTGTGTTCAATTCCTTGTTGAATTTGGGATATTTCTATGCCAGGTATCAATTCTGATCTTCCGAGGTGCCCTTTTTCCTTTGCATTTGTAACTCTCAGAATGGGACCTGCCTCTCCCTTTGCTCCAGTGCATGGCAGTGTAGAACTCAGACCTGTTATGGGCATTAAGGATTTATGGACTAAACTGAGGTGTGCAAAGGCCCTGAGCACAGTTCAGTGTCACCAAACCCCCTGATCTCCATCCAGGAAAAGGTCTGAGGCACCTGCTGGCTCTGTCTCTTCCTTTGCAAACAAACTGAGCAAGAGGAGCAAAAACCCGCAAACCAAGCCCGTCACTGAGGCACGGGGACTGGCAGTGCTTTGCTGTAAGGCTCTGGAGCTCCTTTGACACCAGTGTCCCCAGTGCCGCAGCTGCTGGGATTGGGGTTTTTGGGATTATTGGGAAGGACGGTCTGTGGGGACAGCTGTGGAGCTTCTGCCACTCCCTCATTGTCAGGGTTTGTACATTAAAAGCCACGTATCTGATCTGTGCATTGAAACAGCACAGAACAGCTCCCTCCTGGTCACCTCAGTGCTGGCTGTGCTTCCAGAAGTGTCCCTGACGTGCTCTGGGACATCTCCTGGGACAGCTGTCACCAGTTTGTGACCCTCACAGCTGGAGGAGCAGCCCTGAGCCAGGACTGGACTGTGACATCCCAGGGTGGAGGGAAAAGGGGAACATCCACAGGGCTGGAGTGCCCATTCCTGCCGAAATCCTGCCTGGCACGGCAAGAGCAAAGGCACAGGGACAGGCTGGAAGCCTCGGCGTGCGGGTGGACCTGTCTGCACCCGAGTGCCTGGAGACATTGCCCAGGTGAGAATCCCGTGAGAGATCAGGGTGGCAGCCATGCAATATAAATAACAACCTCACTGGGGTTCCCTGAAATATCCTGTCCAAACAAGGGATTTTCGCTGTGCCCCAACAGCGAGGCAGTGGCTGCCACAGCAGGGCAGGGAGGGCGCAGGTGGCATTGCAGCAGGACACAGTGAGCAGCAGAAAGAGAGCCTGAACTGCCAAATAACGGGAGAAGGAGGGCACAGAGTGTGGCTCTTGCAAGAGAGCCCGTTCCTCAGGTGCTGTCCCCTGTGCTCCCGGTGCCCCGGGGCCGGAGGGAGATGCCACCTCCCTGCCCTGTGGGCAGCGGGGCCGGGGGAAGGTGTTGCCACCTGATGCTCCCGAGCTCCGGCTTTGCAGGGCCAGGCGATGCTGGCAAGCAGCGGGAATTCACTTCTTTGCCCCATCTCAGGCAGCAGCAACAGGAAATCCAGGAGCTCTGTGAAATGACAGGGAGCGAGCGAGAGAGAGAGTGAAGTCCCCTTGCCTCGGCTGGTGACGNTCAAACTTCCCTGCGCAAGCCAAGCCAAGCCAAGGCGGAGGGGTGGGGGACAGGCAGAGAGCAGAGCCAGGCGGGCTCCGGCCATGCCCCAGCCCCGCTGCCCGCCCGCTGCCCGCGCCGGGCGCTGCGCGGTGCCCCCGGGCAGGTAGAGCCAGGTGGGCACCGGGGCATCTCCCCCCGTCCTGCCCTGCCAGGACACCGAGATTTGTCCTTCCTGCCCATCCCCGCCGCACCTGCACCTCCGCGGAGAAATAAATCTCAGAGGAGGCTTTGCGGCTCTGCCACCTTATCCCAAACTCCGGGCTGCGGCGAGCCGAGCGGAGGAAACTTTTGGCCAAACTTTTTCTGGTGTTTTCGCTTTGCTTTTTCACCCCTTGAGCGACTCTGCGGCAGCCAGGCGGGCTGGGGAGGCTCCTGAGGCAGAGCAGCGCTCCCCTCAGACACCCCGCGGACTGGAGAAACGGAGGAAAAGAAGGAATTTAAGGTGATTGCGGAAAGGAGGTGAAGGAAAAGGTGAGAACCTCGGGGAGAAAGGAAGGCGAACACAACCCGCAGCCCCAGGACGAAGCAGTGAAAGGAAAGAACAATTTAACTGGAATCAACAAGTGGCAACCCCTGCGCGTCTTGTCCTTCCCTCCCTCCCCGCTCCGGCTTTCCCGAACTTCTCGCTCCCAAGGAAAACTTGTCCGGCGGACTCGGCTGGCTCGGGACGCGCACCAGGACCGGCCCCGGGATGCTGCCCCGGCCCAGCGCCCTCCTGGCCGTCTGTGCCCTTCAGGGGCTGCTGCTGCTGCACGGTAAGAGCCGGGGGTGGCACAGGGGGGACAAGCCGCGTGTCGCTGCCGTCCCTCGGGGGGCCTCAGGAGAGCGCTCGGTGATGCTTTTTTGCGCTTTTTGACGCTTTTCGTGCTCCTCCGCCGGCCCGGTGAGGTGTCACCCACCTGAGAGCCCCGGTGCCAGCGGGCAGGTGCCAAGCTCGGCCCCCAAACCCCAGGCGACGCCTCAGGCTCCGCACCTTCGTTAAAACTGATCTTTGGAAATAAAGGTGAAAAAAAATAAACCTCCTTGAAGGCGTCGCACGTAAAGGTCAGATTTTAATGGGTGTTCCCCCTCGAGGTTTGGCCACTTGGTTAAAAATAGCAAGTTGTGAGTGTTCACCAATTTGTGGCTTTTTTCTCTCGATGTGGGAGGGTTTCTGGTTGTATTTGATCACTTGAGGCAGAGCTGAGGCTTTAAAAGGAGGAGCTGTCTGGGAGTGCCTGGGCTGTCCCGCTGTCCTGGGGCTGCTGTTGGAGCTGTGGGCACAGACACCACGGGCAAACCCCAATTCTCTCCGATATTCCGATTCTGATTCTTTGATAATTCAATTGTTATTCACGTGGTGCTTCTCCGCTGCCTTGCCCTTCTCAGCCCAGGTGCCAGGTTAGATTGCTGCCCTCCAAAACTCATTTTCCTTGGCAGCAAACTTCCTGTCCCCCTCTATTTATTCCCAATTTTCGCCGCTATCAGAGAAGCCAAGAGGCAGGTTAATGAGATTTGGGAGAGCTTTTCCATCTGCCGTATGAGTTTTCATTATCTCATTAAGCATGAGGATTGTGCCGGATTACTGAGCTATTCATTCATGACGCTGCAAATTGTGTAAGGGAGATGGGCTGCTGTTTACCGGGGAATTCCTTCTGACAGAAAGGACTTTTGAGTTTATTTTTGGGTAGTGGATGTATTGCACAGCACGAGGCTGTTGTTCTTCAGCGTATTATAATCTTTTCATAGTTAAGAGGATAGCTTCTGGAAACACGGTGGAGTCCTTGATTTTCTTGGATTCATTCAGGGATTTAATGTATTCCTTCTGCAGAAAGGGACTGATTGGCAGGCACAAGCCCCGGGGAATTTCACATCCTCCCCACAGTCACCTGCAGAATAAAGAGCTAAGCCTGAGGTTGTGCTCCAAAGGGCTTGTCCAGCTCTCCCAGGAAAAGCAGAAGCAGCAAACCTGGCAGGTGGCAAGGAGCCCCTGCAGCAGGAATCCTCAGGATCCGTGGTGTCCCCAGGGAATCAGTGCTGTGCCAGTGCCCACACCTTGAGCTGCACCTGGAGCAGCCCTGGGAGGATTCCTGAGATGTGCTCCAGCTGGCTGACACGTGCAGCAGCAGCCAGCTGCATGCTCTGGGAGTTTTAACCTCTGAAGAGTCTGGAAAAGTTGCCCGAAATCCAGTGTGGATTTCACAGAGGCATAAATCACCACAGGCTTTCGTGGATTAGAGAGGGATAATAACAAGGGATTGGGAGGTGGGAGACAACATGGTGTGCCCAAGCGTTCCTGAGGCTCTGGGGTGAGGTGGAGCACAGGGACTTCGGGACTGAGGAGATGGGGGAAAAGCCTGGCTGGAGATGCTGCCCACATTTCAGGGCTGCTCGGGTCCTTACTCACCTTACTCACCAGGTTCCTTTCCCTAATAATTTTGGCCCTGATAGCCTCAGAATTTGGTCCAGATTCCTTTTGCCATCAGTGCCAGGCACAGAGGAGGCCAAGAGAAGGCAAAGTCTGCATCCTGGGACAGAGGGAGGAGGGCAGGAACAGCCCTGTCCCCGCAGGCAGAGGCTGATGAGGGGAAGCAGCGCTGTGGGTGTCAGGAGCTGGGTTCATCATCAGGAACAGAGAACACATCAGCACAGCCCTGGGTGCCCTCGTCAGGCTGGGAGCCAAAGGGAGACAGTGCCAGGAAGGCTGAGGACTGGGGATAGCACCGGTGTTATGGGGGAATTAACTCCTCACCACCTGGCCCAGCACCGAGCTCAGTGGAGCTCTGCTCCACCTCCCAAAGCCCGGATTTATCCTTCGGCTGCAGGTTAAACCTTCCCTGGGATCTCTGTGGCCAGAGTCGGGCAGAGCTGTGCTGGGGATGCTGACTCTGGTTCCAATCCAAACAATTCCATCTGCAATGCAGAGAGAAGGAAAGCCCCACAACCGTGAAAGCTGCTCGGTACCGAGGTATCGACTCCTCAGCCACTTTTCCCTCCAAGTTCATCTCCAACAATGAACTCGATGCAATTCTGGCCATTACGTTTATCCAGGTCCCCTCTGGAGAACTCCTGACTTACTTGGTGCTTTCAGCAGGGGGAAGAGGCCATACAAACATCATCCCAATGATTGCCCACCTTACTCTAAAATACAGCTTTAAATACATCTTTAAATTTCCTTTTTTAGTTCCATGAGTATCATCAAATTTCCACTTTTCTTTGGCTCATTGCTCAGCTTCTTCTCAGCTCCTCAGAGCACTGGTTGGGGTCTCGCTGCTCAGAACCTTCGATGTGGGAATGATGGTGCAGATGCCAACAGCTGGCACAGGTTTTAGGTGTGGGGTGGGAAGGTTCATAACCAGCCCTTGGGAAAACAATCTGCAAAGAAATTCTCACACCTTCAATTGTGCATGAAAAATTCAGTATCTTTTATGTGCTGACATGATCACCAGAAGGTTTTTAATATCTGAACAATCCAAGTAAGTTTTCAGGGATTGGAATTAACTAATATCAAATCATTTCAGTGATTTAACACTGGAAATTATTAAAGATTGAAGAACAAAAATGAGGTCCTGCCCAATGGCTTTGGAATTAGAGCGTGTTCAAAATTGATTTTTTTTTGGTTGTTTAATTTTACAATGTCTTCTACAAATTGAATATTCTGGATGGGCAATGGAGCTTGTTAACATAGAGATTTCAATTAAACCATGTATCAGTAGATAAAAGCTTCAGGAGCTCGGGTTCCTCCCGGTTTTCCAGTCAGGATGGTCGCAGTGTCCAGCAGGATGAGTGCGGCTGTGCCAAGGCAGAGGCACTGAGGGGCTGCTTTCCCAAAAAAAGTGCCTCTTAATTGATGTTATTCCCAAACGTTTGCTTTAGTGTGGGAAAATGTTATAAAAAGCAGAGCAGCCTTTTTTAGGCTGCTGATATATGAGCCTCCTGCTGGAGCTGCTGCATTCGAAACCAACTGGAAATCTCTTTATACCAATTCAGCCATTTAAGGCAGGGCAAAAAATGTAAAGTATTTCTGAGTGCTCCCTGAACTTCTAAAAAACAGCATCACACCCCAAAGAACACTGAGAAAACCAAGCAGATTGGTTGTTGAAGGCTTCTGGTGTAAGGACTTGCAGTATTTTCTTTAAAACTTGTACAAAAGATTTATCTGTGTGCATTGGTCTGCTCTGAGCGAGAGCAACGGGGTCCCTTTGGGTCATTTCTGCCCTTTCACACATTCCCTGGATTGTTCACTTTAGGACAAATTATTTGTACAAAGTTGATAACTCAATCTACAGCACTTCCACTTAATACCTCAAATTGGGCTGAATACGGAATATTTCTGTTATTAAGAAGTTTATGCACGTGAGCAAAAGGTTTCCAAGGCCAAAAGGAGATTCCTCAGGTACAGCCAGGGGAGGTGATCTGTGCTTTTTGCAGCTCTGTCTCCCAAATCACCAGCGCAGTTTGGAGGAGGGTGAAAACCTGCTCTGTCCCATATTTACTGAGGGAGGAGATACAGCTGCTGCTGCCAGGGACATTTGCAAGGTGTGATGCTGGAAGGGTCACTGGATCACCAAGAAAAGGGACAGGTGCTCTCAGTTCACACTGCAGGAGAGTTCTGGAGGCAGCAGCAGCCACCTGCACTTTTTAAAGCTGCACAGGAAATTTCCAGGAGGCAGCGTTGGACTTCCAGAGTGAGCACGAGGAGGACACTGAAGCACAGCCCCACTGAGCTTCACATGCTCACTCTGGTATTTCCTCTGATCCACCTTTCCTTTTTTCTCCAAACCAGCCTGATGTCACTGGAAAGGGAATTAGGAGTGGAAGTAATTAAGGGATATTGGAGTATCTAAACAACAGCTAGGGATGAAATAAATGTGTCCCCAGTGCTTTCCCTCAGACAGCAGCTCCGGTGACTGACAGGACATGAAGGCTCTGAGTGCCCATCAGGGCATTCCCGTTCCTCCTTCGGGAAGAGCATCCCACTGTCCTCAGTCACAACCCCCAGGACAACTGGCTGCCCAAAAAAACCTGGATGAAACATGTGTGACTGAGAACTGAGCTCCCCACGAGTCACTTGTTTCATTTTTCTTCCTAAGGGCACAGAGAATAGAGTAGAAGCTGCCAAAACCCACCAGGCAAGGTTGTTACCTGCAAATGGCATTTAACAGAAGTGCCTGCTTGAGGCTTGCCCCGGGGAGCAGGGCTCCAGCAGCAGAGCTTGCAGCCATCAGGAGCAGGGCAGGATTCGCACAAATCACGGGAATCGAGGTTTCTGCATGAGGGGTGACCTCAGAGGCTCGGCCAGGAGCCGCTTCCTCGAGTGGGGAAGGAGGAAGGATCAGGATCAGCCTGATCTGGTGAGGCTGTGATGAGCAAAACTGATGGGTGCCCATTTTCGGCAAATTCCTCACTGCCAAGTGCTGGACACAATTCCAAAGGCTGTGGGAATGGAAGCAGGGAATTTAAAAATGGGTTTTTATGATGGATAGTGAGTAAGTCCGTGGACATCTTCATGAGTCATTCCAATACCCTCATCCCCAAGTCCTCGGATTAGTCTGTCTTTGCAGCACATACTTTTTGTCCCCACTACATCCTACATCCCTCTCCTCTCTCCCCCCCTTTCCTGGATGTCTCCTAAACTCCCCTCAGGGCTCAGGATTCCTCGAATTTTTACATTAGGAGAAGCCAAGAGGAATTTCCCAGCCCTTCCACACCAGGGGTCTGCACAGTCTCTCTCTTCTCTGTCCCAAAATAAATTTTGCCTTTAGAATTTTTTCTGGTGCAGAGATTTCTGAAAAAACCGAAGTGGGACTGCTCGAGACCTGCAGCTGAATCTCTTGTTTTCTGCCAGCTCTGAATTTTTACAAGAAATCATTTTTGCTAGTGCCCCCAGTATCTGGAAATGCAGGAGGGGTCACATCCCAGATATGGGGTGTGTGTGACCACTGCCCAGGGATTTTGTTGTGGCTCTAAGCAGGAAAGGTTTAGCTCTGAGTCTTTGAGCAACAAGGAAAGAACCTCATCTAACCCTGCAAATGATGGAAGTCTGAAAAAGCCACTTTTCCTTTGTGCCCTGCAGGGAATGGCAAAAGCACATGGCCCCCAGGTTTCAAAATTCAGCCAAAAGCCAATCTGAGGCCCAGAATGTAAAGGAAATATATGGACCAGTCTTCTATTTTCAGATCACTTGCCTTTGTCTTCTGCATTTCCACATAGGTTTCCTTAGATCTTCCTGTGTTTTTCTGAACTGTGGGAACGTGATTGCCAAGGAAGTGGAGAGGGGACTTTTCAGCCCTGCTGGGATTGTTCTTGATTTGAGGGTCAAGGAAGCCTGACCTAGTCATTACCTGTTCCATTTTTACAAAACTGCCACGAATCTAAACCACCTCAGCCAAAACTTTTGCTTCCTTAGAGCCCACAGCTCAGAAGTGGCTCACCTGGAATTCTTCCTCACGGATACACCGGGGTCAGCTTGCAGGAAAAGCACCAACCACCACGGGGCTGCTTTGCCCGTTCCTCTGCAGCCGTGAGGAACACGGGATTGCTCACGGATACTCCACACACATACACACAGAAACAGCTGAGCTGGGAGCCATTCATCCTGTTTGCTCTCAATCCAGAGCTCATTAACTGAAATCAGGCCTGAATAGGCTCATTTAGGAGTTAAAGCAATTTCCTCCCAGTCCCCAGAAGCTGCAGTGGGGATTTGAGTGTGGGGCCGCCCAGAATCCCCTCCTCGATTCCCCCACAGCTACTGAGAAGGGCTCACTTTGGCTCCCTGAGAAGGGATCATCCTGAAAGCTCATCCTGAGCCTGGATTTCCCCAGTTTTTGGGCTGGGTAGTGCAGGGGTCGGCATTTCAGACCTTAAATGTGCAGACACCTCCTACAGAGTGTCCCCCAAGAGCTGTAAAATGTGATTTCCCCCTCTGCTTCTCCGCTCACTCTTCCAGCTGCCAGCAGCAGCTCCCTCAGGAGCCATCACACACATGCACACAGTAGCACTTGGGAGGCCGTGGTGTGGGCAATCCTGATTCCAGGAGCAGGAAAAGGCTGTGGGAAGAGCTTGCCCAGAGCCCTTGGGAGCAGGGAGGTGCGCGTGGCTGGGGCTGGAAGGAGGGAACTAAAGCTCTGGGGATTTTCTGCTGCAAAACTCAGGGTCTCTCTGCCTTTCCTTGCAGACAAATAAATCCCACTGGGTCACTGGGGATCTCCCTTCCCTTAGGGAAGGGTCCCCATTGCTGCTTCACTTCTCAATTAATGCTGCTTTGATAAGGGGAAGGATTGCAGGAGCTTCCACTGCTTGGCTTCCTAACCCATGAGCAATATCAGAAGAAATAATAATGCAGAGCACAGGTGTGGGGAGAAATGCTTTTCCCAGCTCTGTTTCTGAGGCCAGGTCTCTTTTCCCAGCTCTCTTTCTGGATGTGGATGAGGCAAGGAAGTGGTGTCAGCTCTCTGTGCATGACACAGCAGGGCTGAGCCTCACAGTGAGCTCGGCTGCTTGGAAGGGGTTTGCTACAATTAAAGCATGATTCAAATAATGTAAACAATGATGTCAGCCTGAGGACCTTTAAAACACAATTTAAGCTATTACACGGTGTGAAGCAGAGAGAATCAGCTAACCTTTTGGCCTGCCACGTTTTTTCTCTGCGAATGGATGATGTCTGGATTATTTTCATGTTCATGCACTCGGGACAAGCTTTGCCTGTCGCTCACACAGGTTTAAGGCTGTGCTTGGCTGAAGACAATAGCCCATCTTTGAATTGTCCATTGTATGGCTGAGAGCATTTATTTTATTCTGGCTGTTTACACAATTGGTGGTGGAATCTGAGGGAAAAAAGGGCTGAGTGAAAGCTGCTCCCTCGCTGCATGCTTTGTAAAGGTAGAGGCCTTGCTGATCTTGCTGGAAAATCCTGATTTGCTTCAGTGTGAGGAAGCAAAATAAACTGCTGCTTTTCCAGTGGTGAAGGGGAGCCAGAGCGTGGCTGAGCCTGCAGCAACCCCCAGTTGAGCGAGGCAGCACAAGAACCCCTCCTGCTGCTCCTGGGCGCTCACCTCACATTGATTTTGGCTGCACAGATATGTTCTGCTCGGGCTCCTGGAGACTCCCATGCTTTTAACGACTTCCCTTTAGTCTGGGCAGATTTTCTGTTGAGTAAGGACAGAGAGAAAGGGTTTGGCCCAATAGGAATTCCCAGAGAGAGTGATTAATCCCTAAAATCCTGTGTCAGCACGGCAGGGAGGCATTGCCTGGAGCAGAGGCTCCTCTGCCTGGGAGCTCCCTGCTCTTGGCCCATCTCACTCTGGTTCTCCCAGCCCATCATCCCACCCAGGGGGGGCTTTTCCATGGATAACGGCACCGTGGGTCTCTGGGAAAGTAAGGCCAGGTGTTCCCACGGAGCCACTAACGATCCTGTGAGCAGTTTTATTACTTAATCCCCTGATCCATCAGCAGGGAGATAAACCAAGAGTGATGAATTTACGGGTTTGGAATTGCTGTGGTGTTTCCACACCTGGAATGGTTTTTCCTGACTTTCCCAAGGAGTCAAATAGACACGAGCTCAGTTTTCTGGGTCAGTTTGGGCAATATCAGCCCTGCTCTGATGAGAGAAGTGCAGGTGAAATGACAGACCCAGCATTGCACAACTCCTGGGAAGGGGAATTCAGGGAAACAGGAGGCTGCTGAGCAGGGCTTGTCAGGGACTCCCCCATCCAGCTCCAAACAGTTCCCATCGGGAATTCTGTCATTGTATACAAGGCTGATTTCCACTTATTATTCCCATGGGATTGTTCTGATCTGTTTTCTCTTCTGATCTCTTGTATAAATCAGCCACTCTGCCCTTTTTATTGTTGTCTACTTTGTATGTGAAAAGCAATACTCGGAGCCACCTGGTGAAATGCCATTATTGATTTAATTGGATAAATCATGAAGTCATGGACCCTCTTCTGGTGACTGAGGTTGCTCTCTCTTGAACTTTGTGCGTAACTATGGTGGTTATATTGCTCTTAAAAATAAATGACCAGCCTGATTTCCTAATGTTCTGTGTGGGTTGGCAGAGCTGGTGCATGATATCAGCAGGGCAGGCTCCCCAGACAGGCACCATGGCATCCCACAAGTCTGCAGGCACAGGCTGATGCTCCCCAGAGAAAGGTTTTCCTTCTCCCACCCCAAGAATATGTGCCCAACTTGTTTTAACCTTCTCCAGGACAGCATCTTTGGCTTTCTGGTGGGTTTCTGGCAGGAGGACAAAAGAAGAGGAAAGGAGTTTTGTCTGGGTATAAAGCTCACTTTTCATTTGCCAAATCTGTCCTGCACTCAGGAGAAAATCAGGGCAGCAGAGATGAAAATTCTGTGCTCAGAGTGAGATTAGTGGAAAAGCTGAAGCTGAGCAGGTTTTGATTTCCCGGGAGGATTGCTGGCACAGCCACTGTTCGAGGCCACTTGCCCTTCCACTGTACAATATCTTTGTACTTTAAAATTAATGTAGACTTTGAAATACTACCTGGATTTGTGGTCTGGCACTGAGCAGTGCAGCTTGGAGCTTCTCCCTCTCTGCCTACCTGTGCCAAGTGCAATCTTTAATCCAGGGTCCATCCCTGCACCCTCTGCCTGAGGGAAACACCAAAGCCTTTGTCCGATGACCCTGGGATTGCTCTTGCAGGTTCTGGACACTTCTGATGGAGTGTAAACTCCTTCCAAGCATTCATTCTGCCTCCTTGGAGTAGCAATGATAGATAATACTGATGTATCATTTGTGCCATCACTGCTGGGGTTCAGGATAAACACTTCACCTGGATCAACCACAAAGCTAAAGCCTTGCAGAGCCTTTTTTTTGGGCTGATTCTTTAATTCCCAGGCTGACCAATATATCTGGTGTCACGAGAAGTGTCCTTCAATTTAGATCTAAGCTAACCAGACTGAAAGAGAGAGAGGAGAGCCCAGAGCAGCCCGATTCCTTTAATCATCTTCCCTGTTTTAAATTCTTTTGCTTATCTCAGTTCTGGCCTTGCCCTCTGCTGGTGGTGAAAGCAGGGCAGCGACACTCGGGCGTGGTGGGATGTGAGGAGAGTATCTCAACTCCGATGCTCTGAAGTGCCTGTGATAAAGGAATTCTCAGGATAAAGGAACTGAGAGGAATTCTCAGCATCCACAGGGCAAAGGTCTCCCTCGTGCTCTTCAGTTTAATGGTCGATGTCCTATAGGGTGCATTGTACTGCCAGCCTTTGAAAGGCTGCCTCGTTGTTTTGGTTCCATATTGTTCTGAGTTAAATGGTAGGAAAAGAGAAATTGCTGCCACCACAACATTCCCTTATAGGTCTATTCATTATAGATCCCCAGAGGAAACGGAGAGTTCCCCTGGACAATGGGCAGACATACAAGGAGCATACATTAACTTTCTGTGCTCGCACAGCTCCTTTGGGCCGCATTTCCTTCGCATTCTTAGGAGCAGGAATTCGGGCATCATTTGGTTTGATGTCTTCCTCTGCCTTGAGCTGCTGCCTTGTTAGACATTCTGGGTGACAGGCAGCCTCTCTGAACCACAGAACCACAGAATCACAGAACTGCAGAACTGCAGAACCACAGAATCACAGAACCACAAAACCAGAGAATCACAGAACAACAAAATCACGGAGCCACAGAATTGCAGAATATCCTGAGTTGGAAGGGACCCACAAGGATCATCCAGTCCAGCTCCTGTCCCTGCACAGGACACCCCAACAATCCCACCCTGGGCATCCCTGGGAGCGTTGTCCAAACACTTCCTGAAGAGAGAGGCAGAGGCCTGACGTGGAAATGCTTTGGGCAGATGTGATGGAGCACTGAGGGGTGCTCTGGAATGGGAGCACAGGGAACAGAGGGGGCCAGGCCAGGTCTGTGGGGTTGGTCTCTACTGGGCCTGTGCTCCAAACCAAGCTCAGGTGAGGTTTAAGGGACTCACCTTTGTCCCCTGCCCTTTGACAAACACCCAGGGGAGCTCCCCTGGGGCAGCAGCGACTCCAGCACAGGGGCTGCAGCAGGGTGGGGTGGAGGAACACCCAGGATCTCTGGGAGAGAATGTGATGTGATCCCAGCCCTGCTCCCTGCACTGGTCAGTGTGGGTGCTTTGTCTGGCCCTGCACTGAAGTTTGCAGGTGCCCCTCACTCCTCCAGTGCATCTTGGCCTTGCACTCCTCCCTGCAGCACAGGTTTTTCCTGCCTTTGTGCCTCTGCTCTTCTGTAAATCAGGCAGATTGGTCCTTCCCTTCCTCCCTGGAGGGATGGAGCGATCAATGCTTGGAAGAGAAAAAGCAGCTCAGGAGCTGCAGTAGATTTGCTTCATCTTTCACTGCCATCACCAGAGAAAAACCCATCTGGAGCTGCGAGGACAGGGAGGCATTTCAGGTTACGAGGGCTGGGACTGGGTGCTGTGCTAGGCTTGGCAGAACCAGCAGAAATCCCTGCGGGGATGCTCAGGGCTTGCAAGGCTGCATTTTTTCCTTGAATTTCTTCTACTGTGGGACCTCCCTCAGCTCCTGAAGAGTGAAATATCCGTGGCATCCACACCCACCTGCACTGGTGCAGAGTCACTCCAGCTGCAGCCACATCCCTAGAATCCTCTTGCTTTTCATTCCAACTGCTTCTTCTGGCAGGGAGGAATTTGCAAAGCTGATTTCCAGCCCCGATCTGATGGATTCCCCTGCTACAGTGAGAGGATTCCAGGCTGAGGGTTTGTTCTCATCCTCCCCGTGCGCATCCACGTTGGAGGTGCCTCTTGGAGAGCTGCTCAACGAGCCTGGAGTGCGACCAGGGCCTGCCAGGAGCTCAGGAGGGGTTTCCCCTCCTCCTTGGAGGAAGGCAGCCCTCACACACCTACAGCTCCTTGCTGCTTTCAGCAGGAGAAATACGGTGATTGCAGGCATCAGGGGAATATTGGATTTATTGAAGTTGAGAATCCGAAGGAGAAATCCCCCTCTCTAGGAGCTCACTTGTTCTGGAATCTGCAAACTTTTGGGCAGGAGCAGAGAGCTGCAGCTGAGCAGCATCCAGCCAGGCCTCAAAATCCAGCCCAATTCCTCCTTGCCCCTTGCAGACTTTTATTATTACTATTATTATTATTATTACTACTGCCATTTTGGCGCTGTCCTTTCTCAGCCACGGATGTTTCCCTACAACAGCTGCACCCACCCAAACCCACAGCCAAGGCTTAAGTATCAACATCCACAAAAAATCTTCTCATTTTTGGTCACAGCCCCTCGGATTTGCACCTTCAGAAAACACAAGATGAAGAACACACACAGGTACAAACAAGACCCCCATTTACAGACCTCCTCAAAGCTCACTATCAAAGCTTTCATGCTGATATTAAAGTTTGTTAATACTTTGTTGCGAGGAAGGGTGGGAAGAACGACAGAAAAGAGACATTGTTCCTCCATGGAAAGGGTTTTGTTTTTCCCAAGCAGCAGAACTTTGGGTATTTACTTTAAGAACACATTTCTGTGTCCAGTGGGTACAAAGACATCTTGGGAGGCCAGGAAAAGAGGAGCCCAGGAGGGTCATGCTGGACCTGGGCTCTTTGGAGGGTTGGGACTGGGATTAGTGCCAGGGCAGGGATGGGTTTATCCATGGTGCTTGTCAGGAATTCCTCACTCATCCTGTAGCAAAGTTTGTGAAACCAGCCCAGCCAGGCTCCTGAACCCTCAGCGCTCCTCCAGCCACTGCTTTGGTTATACATCACCAATGTTCTCTCTCTTTCCTCTTTTCATGTGAAAAAGATAAAATTATGAAGAGTCAGAAAGTTGATCTGTGCATCCCTTGATAGAATTGCAGCAGCTTAATCTCTCACCAAGGAATTTCTCTCTTAAAAGGGAACAACACAAACGAGTGCTCACTGGAACATGCCATCCTGGCCTTTCAATGGAGGTGAAAATACATGGGAAAAGCAAAATTCCTGGGCACTATCAGCTTCCCTGGCTGTTATTCTCTCTGTCCCTGGGGCAGCCCGTGTGCTGTGTGAGCTGCAGTGCTCAGGGACGCTGTCTCCCTGCTCAAGAGCAGCCGATTCCCAAGCATGTTGTCTTTGGCATGGCCAGTATTTTATCTGCCAGAGCCAACGTTAATGAAAAATTCCTGAAAAATTCCACATTTCAACACAGGCAATAAGAATCTCATGTGACCTCGTTCAAAAGCAGATACCGGGCAGGATACAAAACAGGGAGGTGTTTCTGATCTTCCCCTACCTTGGATTCAGGGACTTTGGGCTGAGTTTGTGGAGCTTGCCTGCCTCTATGAGTGATCTCAGCACTGTCAGGTTGTGAGCTCCCTGTGGGACCTGCACCCAAAATCAGGATTGTGCTGTCAGAGCCACGGGGTTGGTGACACTGAGGACTCCTTGTGTGGCACAGCAGCCCCAGCTCTTCAAAACACAGCAGAGAAGTGAGTTTACAGCAATTTATAGCAGAAATTTCGAGAGAAATGTCCCTACAGGAGGGGTGTCCCCTTCTGGAACAGTGCTGGGGGCATCCCTGCTGGAGTCCCTTTGACACAGGGCAGGAAAATCTGTGCTCCATCCCAGCAAACATCAGCCTGGATGGATTGTCACACATGGCTTCATCTCCTCGTTGCAGCAGACTGGAAAACCGAGGTCAGGCAAATAAAGCTGTGAAAAAAAGCCCAAGTCCTGAGCAAAGTGGCCTTAAATCACTGCCACCAACTGCAGAGTGACAGAGCAGGGACATGGAAGGGACTAATTCACCTTGATTTGCATGAATTGTGTTCTCACAGGTGGGTTTTCCTTAGGATTTCTGAGGCAGCCCATCCTCCCTGCCCCGGCAAAGCTCCCTGTGCGGGCAGTCCCTGCCAGGTGGGCAGGACAGGCCAGCCAGGGCTGTGGGAATGGGGAGATCCCAACACAGGGAGGAGAGGCCCTGCTCAGGACATCCTGCAGCAAAGCCTGGGGGTTTATTCACGGAGTGTGGGTCACTCAGTAAGTGGAGAAATAAGTGAAGAAAGCAGGGAAAAATCCATGGATCCACCCTGACCACGGATCCTTTCTGCTCCGTTCACGCTTTGTGGACCACAGCGCGGAGGGCAAAGGAAAATCAAGAATTACAACTCCCAATCCTCCAAATCCAGCGTGTTCCACACACATCCACAGCTGCCACAAGGCCGGGGGAGCAGTGTGATTTATCCCCCTGCAGCCAGAGTGGGTGGCAGCGTTTGCCATCGCCTGCCTGTCGTGCCCTGGGGACGGGCAGAGCCTGGCAGAGCAGCTGCCAACTCGCTGCTGTGACCCAGCACTCACAGTGCAGGGGGAATGCTCAGCCTGCAGCCCCTGCAAGGTCCCCTCTTGCCAAAATCCCCCTCCTTGGGAGATCCATTGACATTTCCCCTGTGCAGAAAACATCAGTGCCGTGCTCCGAGCCGCTGCCTTCAGTTCAGCTGCCGAGGATGCAAAGGGAGGGACAGGTTCTTGCCAATCACAGGCCTGCCCAAATATTTATCTCTGCTGAAGACAGTTCAGTTGCTGGCTGCGGCCCAGGGTTGGTTCTGACGGGAGCCATCACACACGATGCGCGTGAATCGGGGACGGCACATCCGGCGCTGTAGGAATATAAACAAAGAGCCAGCGAACTCCAGCTGCTGAGTTATCTGCCCTGCAACAAGGCTGCAGCTTCCCAGCATCACCAGCAGTGCCAAGGGGGTGCCAGGGATCACCTGGGGCTGCTCCCCGTTGGCACTCGCACTTCTTTTCGCTTGAGGGGGCTCCAGAGTGAGGGATCGTCACTTTTTTGAGAAGGATTTGAAAGGGTGGTGGGGCAAAGCAGGGCAGAGCTGCCAGTGTTCAGAACGTTTCTCTGACACGGTGATGTTTTATTTCTGGAAGTATCTGATGCAAATGTTCTTTTCCTGGAAAGATTCCTCCTCCTGCCTGCTCCCCCCACCTCCCTCAGGACGCTGGTGCCAATATTTCTGTTGCAACTTCCTCGCTCCCAGGGCTTTCCTGCTGGAGATTTCCCTCCCCTCTGGCCTGGAGCTGGTGGTCCCTGCATTGCTCTGTGGCCTGGAAGGAGGGAATGGCCCCAGCACCACCTGGGATGCTGGCAGGTATCCCTGAGGGATTCCAGCTCATGCTGCCAGCACAGGGGTGCCCTGGGAGGATGGCTCAGGTATTCCTGGAGTCCCTGATCCTCTTTTCCACGGTGCAGGGAGTGCAGAGCTCTGGATCCACGTGCAGGGAGACATCCCAGCACACGCTGCATCCCACTCCTTCCCACCCTCTCATCCAAGGGATTGCCCTCAGGGTTGTGTCCAGCAGCAGCTCTCCCTCCATCTCCTGCTAATGGATAAGATAAGAACAACCTTTAGCTGGGCCAAATTTGGCATGAGGGCACCGACAGAAACCTTGGAGCTGAGGGTACAAAAACTGCCGTGCCCAAAGGGTCATTTTGATCACCTCCAAAAAAATCATCTTGCACAGCAGCCCTGCAGAGAGGGTTATCACTTCAACTTCCCTGATTAGCCCAGGACACCAATTTTAGGCACTGTAAAAACAGTGGAGGTCAAATTTACTATGGAGGGCAAGGACCAGTGACTCAATTTTCCTTATTCTTTATAGTCACTTTTCACCTTGAAGAACAAAAGGTCCCAAAGCCAGAGAACGTTTGTTCCTGAGCCTTGCCAAAGCCTTTTCTTTTTTAATAAACCATCATTAAAATCTGGGCCCACTGCCTTGACAAAAGAAAAGAATATATTTGTGTACACTTAAGTGACAGGAAAGAGCCTGTGAGCCAGGCCTGGTCACAGATAAAGGAATTCCGGACATTATTCCTTGTGCCCCAAGGGGTTGTGACATGGGATTTCCTCTCCGAGTGGTAAATAGCCCTGCAGTCGTACAGCAGGGTGGGGCCATCCCTGCTTTCTTTAAAACCAGGAGAGATGAAAGCACTTCAGGAGAAGAAAGAGGGGCTGGGAGTGTGTGCACAGCGAATCCCTGGGAATGGCTGGGGGGAAACCCACCTGCTCCAGGTTTTGCCCCAAAAAACTTCCCAGGCTTCGAGGTGCTGCCAGCTGGGCTCTGCTTTGGGAAGAGCAGCTCATGGCACAGCAAAATAGATTTAACTGCACAGAGTGGCCCCAAATCTCAGCACCTTGCATGTTCCCCCTGGATCTGCAGGAGGTAGATGGACTTTGTGGGAAAATGGGTTTGGTTTGGGATGGCTCTGGATCCTTCCTGCCTTCTCTGAAAGCCAGACAGCTCCTACTGCAGGCTGTGGGACACTGGCTGCCCATCCTGGCCTGGAATGGGATCAGAGAGGGCAGTGAGGGCAGGATCCCATAGCTGTGAGCTCCTGGAAGAGCCTCACCGGGATTTGGAACAAAAATTTGGAGGCAGTTGAGGACTTTTGTGACTGAAAGCACCTTTCTGTCTTGTGCTGAATCATGCCCGGGAGTGGGGTGAGCATTTCTGTAAGGAAACAGAAGAGCTGAAGCTGCAGATTTTATCCCATTCTCATTTTAAATGAAAAAACTTTCAGCCTTGGATCAATCCTTGGCATGGAGGGCTCACCAAAGTGCCCTGAGTTGGGTGAGGACAGAAGGGGCAGGAACACGACTCCCTTGATGAGGGACACAAGAACATCGAGCTGATTTTATATTTGGATTTCCTTTCCTCCCTCTTCCTGTGGCTGTCCTGGAGGGTCAGCAGAGCCTGCAGATCCCAAACCTTCCAGCTACCCCAGAGAAGGGGAAAGATTTGCATGTTAGAGCTCTCCAAATCCTCAGGATTCAGGTCTGCAACAATAAATTCATTTAGGGAATCATCAGTGGAACAGATAAATTAGCATTTTGCAGGAGTCTGCGAGTGGCAGGTTCCTACATGAGCCTTTCATTGCCTTCTGCTTGGGTGTAGATACCAGAATTATTTTCCCTTTCAGCTACAACGGGCTCGTGTGTCAGCACAGGGAGGCACGTGATGAAATTGTAAAATTTCACGTGTACACTTCATGCAAAGTGGGAATGGCAAAGAGGCTGAACTGCTGCTTCTAGTTTGGATGCTCAAGATCCAGTTTGGATGTGCTGTGAAGGATCTTGTTCCACCGGTGAAGAAGACCCCAGGGAAGGGCTGGAGAGGTTGGAACCGTGGCTGTGTTCAGCCCCCACTGCACCTCACCCACTCAAAAGATTGTGCCAAGGGGTTTGAAGTCCCTACAGGACACATGGAGGACTCTAATCAAGGTCAGAACTGGAGAATTCCAAGGAGAAATGACAAATTTTCCTTCTTTCTCTGTGCCTCCTTCCCAACCTCCCACATTTGTCTGGAAACCGGGGAAAAGAGAAAGTTCCCCTGTTGTCTGCAGCAATAAAAGACCACGGCTAAAATTCCTCTATGGCTGCTCTGAGGAACAACAAAGACAACGAGATGAATCATGCAGAGAATTACTCATTTCCAAACAGCAAACAGGTCATGCTCAGCATTGTTCACTCACACTTGTGCCAGGCTGCACAGTCCCCGTCGCTGCCGCGGGTGTTTGGGCAGAGCAGGGGAAAATCTGTGGGTGCTCAGGAGGAAAACGATGGGAATGGGGCTGGAATTGCACCCAAACATTGGCACTTCTGCCACTCACACATCAGGATCACCACTAATTCCTGCTTTTCTGATATCCTGGTCCAATCCATTAAATCCCTTCAGATAAACTGTATTTTCATGGCCAAAAGCCAAGCAAACAATACCGAAAAATGAACAAACAGAACCCTTTTTTTTAGAAAGATTTATAAAAAGCTTAACAGGTCAGTCTAATACTTAGGTTAAGGACTTGTAGTTTTAAAATAGCTCAGGTGAATTAAGGATACAAAAAGGGATCTGCTGTCCTTCCTGCCATGGCAATGTGAGCACGGGAGAGTTTCAGTTTCACCACAGGGGAAAGTGTCCCTTAATTTCAGTGCCATTGTGAGGGAAGCTGTCCCTTAATTTCAGTGCCATCACAGGGGAAAGTGTCCCTTAATTTCAGTGCCCTTGTGAGGGAAACTGTTCCTTATTTTCAGTGCCCCTGCCTCATGTCAGGATCTCTTTCTGCTGCCTCTGCCTGGGCTCAGAGGACTCTTCCCTCTGCACAGATGTTCCTATCACCACCGCAGCTCCTGTGAACAAGCTGTGCAGGATTGGGGCTTGATCTACAGCTCTTTTTACTCTCCAGCAGCATTTTTCTCGTCCCAAAGCTGCTCCCATGCTCTGACCTTGCTCTAGAGCCCAGAAATGCCCCACAATTTTCCTAAGCGCTCTCTTTATTCCGATGGCTCCTGTTTGAACCACTGCTATGCAGTTAATGCTGCGCAGTTGTTTCTGCCCTGAGACCTTCCAGCCAAGGGGTTTACAATTTGGCATCTGAGGCCTCAGCCTGAAAATTCATCCCTGTTTTCTTGCTCTCCCCAAAGAGCCTGTTTTCAATTGGTATAAACATTTTGATAGCTTAAGAGTGCAACAAAATGCTGGGCCTCCCTTTCCAGCTGGAACCCGAGAGCGTTCCTTCGACTCCAAACATTGCTCGTTGTTGGCTGCACCAGAGGCTGGTCTCGTCTTGGCTCGGCCATGCGGATCCAGGCATCTCTGTAACCTCCTGGCACATCCAGGGAAAATTCAAACCCACTTTTATTTGCTTTTCCAGCAATTCTGTTTGCCTGCAGTGCACGTTCGTCCCCCTCCTGCCCTGCCACACCTCACAAACACCCCCATGCTCAGCAAGGGGCACCAGGAACCTGCTGGTTTCCTCCAGCATGTGCAGAAATCCCTCAGAGCCACAGGTCACCTCTGCCAGGCCAAAATTCACGTGCAGCACCAGAAGTTTTAGTGACTAAGGGAGACAAGAGGGAGCAGAAGTCTGACAGAAGAACCCCAGCAAATGCTGGCTCTACCTTGATGAGCTGTTTGTTTATTCTGCAGGGTCTCAGGTCTGGATTTCATTACTGGGATTAGTTCTCTGAATTCTCAGTGCAGAAAATCAAGGCTGTATGTGTGGAATCGGGATGGAGGGAACCTCTTTAATTGCCTGCATGGATTTGCATTATTCTTTCATCTCCCACCTTGGTGCTTTGCTCCTCCTGAATTCAAATGGTGACATTTTTCTGTCTTGGTGACATTTTTCTTTCTTGGTGACATCCAGTTTTCATTTTGCTTTCATTCGGTGCTCACTGAACTTTCATAATTCTCTTTTTTCTTAGTCATTTTCATATAGTTCTGCATTCCTTACCAGGGCTTTGGATCCTCTGCAAGAAATAGTCAGGAGAGAGCTCCAAACCCTCCTCATTTAATTACTTTCAGGGTCATATTTGTTGATTTTGTTAACTATCCAGCACCCAAATTAATTTTACTGTTCAAAAGGCAACGGCACATTCTGGCTGTCTATAGGAACTGCAGTAAACTTGTGGGGTGAAGAGGTGAGATTTTTAGGAAAAACAAACAGTGGCCTGGTTGTTTCTGCTCTGAAATCCGTAGTAAAAACAGAACCACTTTGGGGTTTTATAAGAAAAAAACGGCTTTTCATTAGAAAATTACGCTGTGGCAGAGTCCTGCGTGGAAAGTGGCTGGGTTAGAAGCGGTTTTCCAGGCAAGGTTCTCCAGCCAGGACGGTGTTTCCGGTCACATCCCAACGATGCCATGACCTTGTTGTTGGGATGGAGGCGTAGGATGCTGGGGACACCACGTTCCTTGGTGGAATCAAGGCTCTGGATCTGTCTCCCACTACCGGGGGCTGCCCTAAATATCCGGCTATTTTTAGAGACGAGTCTTTTTCTGTTGCTGCTTTCCATAATAAGAAAAACCTTTGAAGGATTTGTGTTTTTATCCCTATGCACAAGAGGAATTAAAATAAATAAATAGGTCTTAGATATTTAGACATGAAGGGAGAAGAATTTCCTGCCCAGCTTTGGCCGAGCGGCGTAGGTGGCTTTAATGCGACCCGGGGCTGCTCCCGGTACCTGGCAATGTTTGCTTTTCTTGGGAGCAGCTGCAGCAAAGCACCTTTAAAATCAGGATCCCACAAAGCAAATCTGCTGTTTCCAGGTCACTGTGCAACCCCCTTCCCCGTGCCACGGTTTTTCCAGATGAGGAACTGATGTGGTACAACTCAACCAAGCTGTTAGAGAGGGAACGGCTCCAGGCACGGCAGAGGGGTCCTGGAAGTGTCTGGGCACTCCCAAATCCACCCAAAAGGCAGGATCTGGCACTAAAACCACAGCTTGGCTCTGGGCATCACACCTGGACTATCACCCACCTGCTGCCCCACCTCTGGGCTGCTCCCAGACACCAGAAACTGCTTTAGCTCCAAACCTTTGTGGGCCAAGCGAGCTCCTCTGGGAACCTGCGGGGGACAGCAGAAGGGATTTTTGTCAACAGGCAGCCATGCTATGTAGACTTGATAAATATGTGCAGTGCTAATTCGAAGCAGATTCCTGCTTTGCCACGAGCAGAATTCCTCCAAAGCTTGCCATCAAAAACATTATGTCACAGCTGTGGAGAAGCCTCACAAACAGGGGAGAAGTTGGGGTCACGTCAGGGTAGGAGTGCGGTGGAGGCTGAGGAAGTGATTGAAGCCCTGCTCCACGGCCTGATGGAGTTTGTCATTAAGAAGGATTTCACGAATGATTTGCAGCCAATTCCCTGGGTCTGATGGGTACTTTCCAGCTTAATGCAAACCAGTGAGGAAACCAGCCCCAGTTAGGCCAAGCTGCCCAGGGAGGCTGCAGGCGCAGGGTATCAAAACATCGCCCAGGGCTGCGGAAATGTAACTGAAACTGGGCTTGGGTTTAAGGAGGTGGTTAGGTTCCCTCTCCCCATCTCAGCAAACAGCTTTTATCTTGTCTCCCAAAATAGCAACCTGCTATCCTTCAAAACAAACCAGAAAAAAAGGGAAAACCTCCTGAGACAGGCACACAAAGCCGACAGAAGTGGAACACGGAGCTGATCGAAAACAGATTCCAGCGTCAAGTCCAAAGTCAGCTTCAGCCCATTGCTCCTTAATGGGCAGAGCTCAGAAACTAAGAAAACAAAGTAATTACCCACCAAGCAGATTTTACTGACACTGAGCATTCACATGTTCCTGACACGTCCAACCCCTGTATTTGTTCAAACCCATCTCTGTTTAGTGTGGCACATCAATTGACTCGACCTCAGGAGGCTCTGGCTCATTTGCTTCTGGATTTATAGCTCAAAGAAAAATGGTCAAACAATGCTAACAGGGGTGGGCTTTTTGTTCTGCTTCACCCTGCCCATCCACCTTCCCCGCTCTGATTTCAGCTCCATCCCTCTCGTGGCCTTCCCTTGGCCTGCTCCTTCTGCAGGTCAGTGATTCATCACACAGGAGGACACAGATGTTCTTTACAAAGGAGCCTTTCCGTGCAGACTCATATTTTTCTTAGAAAAGAGGGTTGGGGATGAGGAAAGAGATGGAGAGGAGGATTAAAGGCCTGAGAATGGGGATTGCCCTGTTTCCACCAGAGTTTGTGTGGTGCTGCCTACAAGGACACGCCAGCACTTCCAGGGAGCAGGGATCACTGCTGGGCTCACACCAGCAAGGCTCCAGGCAGGAAACCTTGGGGAATGTGGCCTGAGGAAAGCTGTGGTCTCTCTGAGCAGCTTTTCCATAATTATTTGGTGTTCCCTGGGCAGGCATCTTCCTTGATGGCAAGTAGGATTTAGCTCTGGAGCATGGTCAGAGGTTGCTTTGCAAGCCACCCTCTTGTCATTCAGCAGAATTCACCCAAACTCCTCTGTCAGCTCTTGCCTTTCTTGGAAAACTTCCCCAGTCCTCTCTGAGGTCTGGTTTGGGGACACTCTGGAGTCCAAAGCTGAGAACATCCACGCTGCCTTTGGGGGAGCACCAAAGAGGTTTGGAAAGGGACGGGTACAGGTCCTGTGCCCCAAGGCAGGCTCTGCTCGGCCGCTCAGCAGAACATCAGCTGCTGCCCAAACGTGGCAGCTGGAGCTCTCAGAGATTGCTCCATGTGGGGCACCAGCAAATGTTTTCTGAAGGACATTTCCCAGCATTTTATCTAGTCTAATTCTAAATATTCCTAAAGATAGGGCTGGCATCACTGCTTCCTTTGGGAGCTGAATTACACAGGCTGATGTAACTCAACCTTGGGAAGGGTTTCTTTCCTCTCCCCAGACTCTTGCCAACAGAAAGAGCAGATAAATGGTTGCCCTTGGTATCAGACCTGCCACGATTCCAACCTCTCCTGTTAACCACTCCCATTTCCAACAGTTTTATTATTGTAGCACCTGAAGGCCCACGTATGATCCACTCCTGACAATTCCCATCAGCTGGACTTGATTCTTTCTTTTTTTCAGATCTTATAAAGCTCATTCTGTGCTGGGCTTAAGGATAAGGTACAGGTAGTTACAGGGGTTCCCAACTCTCTCATGTGCCAGTGGATGATGGAACAAGGAGAAAGATTTGGGAATCATGGATTTAGTCTGCAGGTGGTGGAGGAATGTGAGTGAGCATCCTCCTCATCTGACACATCCAGGCAGGGGCTGAGTGCTGGCAAAAAAGACCAAAAAATGCTTTCAAAGAAACCCACATTTTGCTAAACCACAGTGTCAGGGATTTTGTAACTTCTCTCTCTTCCTCTCTGGCCATTTTAATGTCTCTCCAGGGGATCCATCTTACAGTTTTCCAAAGCCTTGTGCTTAGGATGAATTACCCTCACACTTTATTATCAAAGGACAAGCTGACATACAGGACAGTGATTTAGTTGACTGGGTATTTGGAAATACTGTTTCACTTGCTGCTATTGCCTCATGTTACAGGGAAAATTGCTCTGGTTATGAATGTTCTAAGAACTGAAATAGCCAGGCCAGGAGAAGTTCAAAGTTAGCACCCCTCAAGTGGGACTTTACCTGGAGTTAATGCTGGGCAGTGCTTTAATTTGTGTGCTGTGGCCTGGTGAAACTTCATTTACCAACCTCTTTAACCTGAGGAAAGTTCCTTTCCATCTGTTTACTGTGAATTTATAGGAGGGTTACTTTTCAATCCCCCCTAAACCGAGTCTGGCTGCCCTAAATTACTGCTGGAAGCTGTTTCCTGATTAAAGATGTCAGGGACTAGGTCAGCTGTCTACAACCAGACACCAGGACAGGTTTCCCACACGTGTGGAACCAGTGGTTGGATTGAACTGTGGCAAAAATGTCAGTTCCCCACCGACAGCAACTCGCATGGAAAGCTCAGGGAATTCCCTCCTTAACATGTTCTGGTGCCAGTTTAAATCCTGACCTCTGCTGGCAGCCGGGCTCAGTTAGGAGCTGATGCCTGCCTGGGTTATTGCACTGCCTCCTAAACACTGAACTAAGGCAGTTTCTTGCCTGCAGAGAGATAAACCCCACCTCAAATCTCTCTGTATCCTGCCTGACCCACCTGCAGCTTCATCACTCCTGGTGCACCTTGTCCCCTCTGTGGGAAGTGCCACCAGGGTAAAGAACCACCACAGACACTTCCAGTCTGCCCATACCTGTGCAGGGATGTGATTAATGAGGAAAAAAGTAATATTAACTTATCATAGCCAGCCAGAAAAGGAAAGGATTGGGGTTTTTTAATATTTCAAAAGGAAATAATGAAAAAGGTATAAAACTGAAAACTTCTCAACTACTGCTCTAACTTTTTTAAAGTCCATTCTCCTCAACAAAACATCTACTCTGGAGAGCTCGGCTCTTACCAGGGTGTAGGCAAGCCCTTTATTCCAGGTTTAAAAGCCCAGTGTAAAGAGTAAAACTGGGTAGGATCAAGAGGGAAGTCACTGGTGAACCAATAGAGATTTACTGCTTCTTTTTTCGTGGGAGGACCTGGCTCATCTCAGGATGGGTTTCAAGAGTGACTGATCCTCGCTGTGCACATGAGTAGGTTGGGGAATAGTTCTTGGAACTGAGTCAGCCCAACAATTGCTTTCATTATTTGCAGCTGTTCAAAACAAATAAGTTTGGGAGAAATTCAGAGAGGTGCCAAATCCAATCCCACTGATGTGTGAGTGAGCACAGTGTTCAGTGCTGCACACATGAAGCCCATGAATTACTGCTGTTGACTCCTCAGCCTCACCTGTCACCTTTGATAAATGAGCAGATCTGATGATACTCCTCAAAATAATAAAGCAATTAAAGTAAAAGTGTTATAAAGCGTTCCTTCCTTAGCATCCACAGCTTTGTAAGTAACTGCTCACCTCATACAAATTACCTGCAGAGAGGGATTCTGATTGGGTTAAAGGCAGCTCAGTGCAGGGTTTGGACAAGCTGGAACCACAGCTTGGCCCAGGTTTGGTGTCTGTAGCTGTGAGGAGCTGTTGGGCTGACAAACCATAAAAATCTCCAGCTCTATCCATCCACACCCACATAAAGCACCAGGAGTTCACCTGTGGGGACAATTCTGAGTTGGCACAGGGACACAGAGAAGCCTGGGAAGGGCCCAGAGGAGGCAGAGATGGATCACAGAATGTCCTGAGCTGGAAGGGACCCACAGGGATCACCCAGCCCAGCCCCTGGCCCTGCCCAGACACCCCAGCACCCCCACCCTGGGCATCCCTGGCAGTGCTGCCCAAATGCTCCTGGAGCTCTGGCAGCCTCGGGGCCGTGCCCATTCCCTGGGGAGCCTGGGCAGTGCCCAGCACCCTCTGGGGGAAGAACCTTTCCTGATATCCCACCTAACCCTTCCTGGCACAGCTCCAGCCGTTCCCTGGGTCCTGTCCCTGTCACAGCAACCAGAACTTGGTGCTGTCCCTCCACTCCCTCTCCTGAGGAAGCCTTTCCCCTTCCCGTTTTCCTACCCAGTGCTCTGGAGAAAGGGGAGAAATCCTGGCTAGCTTCACTTCCAGAGAAATGCTGGATTAGCTCTGGAGTGCAGGAAGTGCTCCCTGAGCCCCCTGGGAGGAGGTGAAGGGCCGGGCTGGGCAGCGGGAGCACAGGGTGATCCAAAGCCACCACAGTGTCCAGCTCTGGCCGGGGCTGCTCCCCGGGATGGGTCATCCTGGAGCCCCCTGGGTGCCCTTGTTCCTCCTCACTCCCAGCCCTGCCTGAGGAATGTGCCCTGTCCTGGGGATGGCCAGTGAGGAGGAAGGAAAGCTATGTCTGGAGCGCTGATGAAGTAATCCTGTCTGGGAATCATTGGAAACACTCGCATCTGCAGCCCTCCAGCTTTTCTCAGGAGACCACGCTGGGGGGAGAGGCAAAGACAGCTTCATACCTCACATTTTTGGATTTTTTTTTTCCCCCGAGAGTCTTTAGGGTTCCTTTTTTGTGCATTTCGTTCCCACTGGGTCTGCATATTTCCTAATCATGGAGAAGAGCCAGGTCTTCTCTTTCCCAGAGGAATTGCCATAATTTGGATCAAGAAGTAACAACATTCCCAGCCTTTTTTCCATCGACACGAGATTACCACATTTCCTAAATGCTTCAAATTGTGCTTGAGTGCCTGGCAGATGATTGCAGATGTTGCCACCTCCTTTCCCAGATTTCATGTTTGTTTTCCGTGTTCCGAGTTCCTGGCTTATCAGCCAGTCCCAAAGCAAGGACGTGTCCCCTCAGTGCCCAGCTCACCAGCAGCACGAGATCCCTGCCACTCCTGGGGACTCTCCGTGGTGTCAGGGGGAAAACAATGGCCCTGATTAATGAGCTGCTGTCGCCCAAGACCAAACAATTCTGACCTGGAGCTGCTTTCTGTGACCTCTTTCCATAAATCTGCGGCCGATACAGCGACACAGAGCGCGGGCAGCCAGCAAAGGCCACGGCCTTGTGGTTCCAGGAGCTGCCTTGGAGCGGGGGCAGGTGAACCCCAAAGGTGATGTTTTGGTTGCAGAAAACCCAAGGAAAGCTCGCAGGGTTTGTGTGTCAGCACCCAGAGCAATCAGCGGCCTCGCTGAAGGGTTTTGCTGATTACAGGAGGAAAGCGGGGTGACCCCGTGCCACCGCAGCAGGAAGTGCTGATGCATCTGCGGGTGAGGAAAAGCCTTGGAGGAACAAATCCCAAAAGCTGGGCCAAAGCCTTATCTTATCTCCAAACACTTTCTCCACTTAGCAGTTGTTTTCACTGCGCTGTTGTTGACGTCTCCCCGCTCCAGACTAATGATTTAATTTTTCGTTGTTGTCACTTTGGATCATTTACCCCCCAACTGCTGCCTCTGGCTGAGCTACACTCAGCTTCCATTTGCAGCAGGCAGCGAGGAATGGGTGGGAACTGCTCCCCTCTCTCGTGACTCAGCTGAGCAAATCCTGCCTTCCTTGGCTGGGAAAATCAGTGGGAACAGGAATCCTGTTGCTTTGCCAGAGATACTCTTGGGTTAACACTTGCATTTGAATATCCTGAAGGAATCTTTGCCGTCTCTCCTGATGAGTTTGTGATTGCTAATTTAATTTTGGATGAACTTCTTTGGCTTCTGTAGGAAGGGAAGCTCTGGCTCTGGCCTGGAGGTTGTCAGCTCTGTGCCCACCCACAGCAGGGCCACCCTGGGGGATTCCTGGTTATTTTGAGGTGGAAAACCACAGGAAGAGAAGTTTCTAGTAAGCATTCCCCCTAAACAAACAAAGGAAATAGAAAATCTTTAAAAGCTGATGAACCATTTTCCTTAAAAATAGTTCAGCTTGAACAGAAGGCAAAGGAGAGAGCCCTGGCAAGAGGCTGTGAGAGACTGAACCCCTACTCACCTCCTCCTCTAGGAAAGGTGGTTTAGCACAGTGGAGATGCACAGGAGAAGACGAAGGGTTTAAATCTCCACAGACAAATTATTACCCTCGATAGACACATGGAGAATTGAGAGAGCAAATAACCTGACCAGAAGCAGCTCCCTGAGCACAGGAAATGGCAGAGAGGCACTCAAACCACATTAGGCCTAGAGGGGTTTTCCCCAAAAGGATTCTGACCTACGCATTCCCCACCTGCAGCCTCTGCACTGACTCAGTTCCCATCGGTGCCTCCACACAGAGCTCACCAGCCAGCAGAAAAGACAAAAATTGAAAGTTTTATCTCTGACTTACAGCCAAGACCTTCCCCGCAAGAGCCTCCCTTCTCCTCTGCTGGGAAAGCCAGTGGGAGCAATAACATTTCATTTAGGAGACCTTGCATTGTGAATAGAGAGCACAAAACATTTCATTAATGTCTAGGAGAATCAAAAATTCCTATGTCCAAACTGACAACAAAAAGAGGGGTGGAGATGGGTCTCTTGAGTCATTTGCTGCTGTATTTTTAAACCTTTAAAAAGAATAGAAAATCACTGGAGTGTAACAAGGGAAAGCTGATTCCAGGAGCTGAAGACTTAATAAACACCCCCAATATTGCAAGGCTTGTGACCCAATAATGCTGGCAGTGCTGTGGTGTCCTCTCTTTCCATGGGGGTCACCTTGAAATAAATCCTAAAATGATTGCAGGCCATTGGTTTAAACACACACGGCTTTTCAGTGAATCCCTGAGCTCTCCAATTCCAGCAAAAATAGATTTCCTTGGGGATAGAAGCATGAAAATACCCTTTGAAACGGGCACCTGCTCGTTCTGAGGTGTGCTCAGGCTGTGCTTGTGGTGAGGGGCCCTGGCAGCTCGGAGGGGAGCACATTGGCATTTCCTTGGTGTTGTTTCTGCTGCAGGGACAGAGTTGTTTGGCAGGAGGGGAGGGGACAGCTCTGCCTCTGCACCACCCCAGTCACTGGGGGTCACCTCTCCCTGGTGACCAGGGCAAGGTGTGGTGTCCGTACAGCCCCCGCTGATTCCAGAGGGCTCTGGGAGCTCCTGGAGCTCCTGTGCCAGGCAGCCACAGCTCACAGGAGTATCCTCAGCAATGACAAAACAGGTTTTAAACGTTGTGTGTCTGTCACCCTCCTTCCCTGACTCAAATCAGCTCCAAACTCTGACTTCCAGTCCTTTCCAAGGGGCCCCGAGGTGCCCTGGGCCCAGCTCTCTGCTCAGGAGTGACTTGGCACACACGAACAGTCCCAGCAGTTCACCCATGTGCAGAAAGCTATTTGTGTGCCCAAGCCCTCGCGGAATCCTTGCTCTAACCTGCACTCTCTGCTCTGCCCAGCAATTATTTCCTCTTCATCTGAAGCAGAGGCTGCGTGGGCTCTGTCCCCCGTGGCCAGAGGGGATCCCTGGATGCCTTCATCAGGTATCACATTGCCTGAGCCGTCACTGAGCGACACCGAGGCAGGGCCAGGCTCACAGCCGTCCGTGAGGGCTCTGCCAGGGAGAGCTGCAGTGCCCAGAGGATGCCTGGAGGAAGGCTGTTACAATAAGGAGCAGAGATTAAAAACCCTTTTTATCCCTGCTCACTGCTGGGCCCAGGATGGAGCATCAGGCTGTGCGTGGGAGGGATCTCCCCGTGCCAAGTGAGATGGAGTTGGAAACCATCTGACAGAGAGGTGAGGGAGGTCACCCATTACCCTCTGCCTGGGGAGCCTCCCGTGTTTAATGTTGGCCGTGCTGCAAAATCAGATTATCCCAGGAAAAGCAGTTTTCAATATATTTGTCTCCCCTGGATAATGTATCAGTCAGCCTTTCACATTTCACTCCCGAGGATCTGCGGTTGTGCTGTGCTTGCGGTTTTCACCGCCGAGAGCAGAATGTTAAAGGTTGAGCTTTAGGAATAAACTCCCAGAGTCAGAAATGGTGCAGGAGGCTCTGGCCAGAGGCTCTGTCCTCACTTGGGGCTCTTTCCAGGGGCATCTTTAGCCTGGAGATGCTGCTCTTGTCTTGCTGGAGCCAATTTGCGTTGGCTCCGAGGCAGGGCAGGGGTGTGAGGAACCTGAGCAGATGTTCCCTTCCCAGGAGGAGCCTGTCCTTCCCCCTGGCTCACGGAGGGGACGTGGTGCTGAGACCTGCCTGGAGCTCTGCAGGAGGCAACGAGCTCCCTGCCAAACCCGCAGGATTATCACCCCAGCCTCTCACCCCAAACCATGCCGGGGATCTGGGGAAGGAGGCTGCACCAGGAGCACACCAGGAGCAGGGTCAGCTCCACAGGGAGTGGCAGGGACAGCTGTGGTGCCCAGGACTTCTCCTGTGGCTCTCACAAGGAGCTTTGCCATGCTCATGACACAGTAATGAGTGCTTGCTTTTAACTCTGTGTCCCTCGATGCCCTAGAGCAGGACCAGAGTTACTTAACAGGGAGGAGAGGACAAGGTTCCTTTGGGCCTGGGCACTGCAATCTGAGCAGCGCAATCAGAGCACTTCAGCCTCAGCAGGACTCAGCCCCACAGGTCTCCCACCCCACCCTGGGCAGGCTGTGGGTCCTGGGTTTAGGGACAAAGGCTGGGGAACAGGGCTGTGGAAAAGAGAGGATGCACTGCCAGGACCATGCCTGGTCCTCCCTGGCAGCATCCTAAAGCCTTGGTAAAAGCACAAATCTCCTCAAACACAGACAACAAATATGAAAGTGGAGCAGATCCCTTTCTCCTCATCCAACACACCCTGGGCTGTCCCCAGCTTTGCCTCAAAAAACTCAAGTCTAGCTCTAAGGGGACCAGGGGAGGTTAGGAATATTGTGAGGTGTGACTCTGCCAGTTTGGCATTAGGTGTCGTGCCCTAGCACAGCCTGACCTTGCCCTCACTACTCTCTCTGTTTTGCCCTCAAAATGTTCTTTTCCCAGCCCACTCAGCTCTGGTGTGGGAGAAGGGGCACAGGCTGTGTTCATATAAACCCTCTGTCACCTGCCAGCAGAGACCAGATGTGTGTGTGGCACAGGAATTCCTCCTCCTGTCCTCTGTGGGGTAGAAAAGCACCGAAATTCCACTTTGCTTATTCTGTTCTTCAGCTCCCCAAGCCAAAATAAACTTCGGGCAAGAAGTAACTCAGAAGCAAAAACAGAATAATTGAAAAATACTTTTCTCAGAGCTCAGGCTCTGACCCCAGACCCTCTGACAGTGCCACACTTGCCCATGAGAGCTACAGTCCAGGCTGGTCAAAAGCCCAGCTGAAGACACCAGCTGAGCCCCCCTAAGCCCTAAGAACAACTGAGAGCACAAGAGGAGAGAAATAATCTTGTTTCTAACCCCAGGATTTTCTAAGTCCTGGCTGAAGTCACAGCATCAACAGCCCAGAGCAGATCCTGGGAGAGCTACAGGGACCCAAACCCCCCTCAGCTGGCAAATTAATGGCACTTGACAGACAAATTTGAAGCTGTTGGCCATATCCTGGAGCATTTTTGCAGAGCTCAGCACAGTCAGTCTGAAGGGGCTGTGAAATACCTCAGCACCATGGAAGAACCCGTGCCAAAGCTCAGCCCATTCCCGGTGGGAACTGGCTCTGTCTGGAAACCAGAGGGGACTCGGAGCCAAGAGCAAGGATGGGCTGGCTTGGCAGTGTCTCCTCCTGCAGAGCCTGAGGCTTTTTCTGCTGGTTCTCAGCTCAGTGTGATGCTGCTCCCTGCATGCACCATCCCGAGGGGGTTTAGGAACAGCAGTGCTTCCCAAAAGAAATGGGAACTGCAGGGCTGGAGCCCCCTGGCTGCTCTGCCTCCCCAGCATTCCGTGGAATGGCAGTTTGGAGGTGCTAAATAATGTCACACAAAGCCACTGGAGGGAGTTTGTGTTGGCCAGACTCCAACTTCTTGTTCTGCAAAGGACTTTGGAGATGGAGCCGCCAAGGCAGGGGGAGTGGGCTGGATCTGTCTCTGGTGGCCAGGACCGGTTCAAAGTCTCGGCCAGCGTCTGTAGGAAGGGTCAGTGGCTCCAAGGGGAGTCCAGCACCGTGGTATCTGGGCAGGATCCCCTCTGGAAGGATTCTGTGGTGCCATGAGATTACTTGGCCTCTGCTGAGTTCCTGACGGGAACTGCAGGGGCTCCTGGAAGAAGCCAGAGACTCCAAAGTGGGAGCGAGTCACTCCCCACACTGATGCCAGGCAAAGAGCATTTACTGAAATCCAGCAGCAGAGAGATGAGAGTAGAGAGGAGGGGGCAGGAAAATCACTGCTTCGTGCAGTTGAAAAGTTAAAGCCTGGTGTTTCTCTTTCTGCCAGATATGTTATCTCCCTCTCTGCTGCAAATAATGCCGGTGCTGGGAGCCCAGTGAGGATTTCTGGCTTATCAAGTGCGAGGCAAAGGAGAAGAGAGATTTGAAGAGCAGGAGGGGAAAGAAAACACGGCTTTAATGTCAGAGCTTTGGAAGTGGAGATCCTTATCTGAGCCTGGTTTCTCCTCTCCTTGATTATGTTGCTTTGAATTTGGACAAAGCAACCAGCCTGGCCAAGCTCTGCCTCTGGTTCTTCTCAGTTTCACTTTCTGAACGTTGTCTCATTGTGGATGTGCACTCAGATTCTCCTGGGGACAGCTCCACAGGCAGGAGACATTTCCTGGGCCAGGAGATGATGAGAGAGGCCTTTGTCACTGCTGTCATTAACGCCCCTTGTCACCAGAGACCTGACAGAGTCACAGAGTCCCCTGGGAGCATCGCCCCAAGCACGGTGCCCACCGAGCCTGGGGTTCAGCTCACATGCAGGATTTGGGAATGCTGATTTGGGAATGGTGATCCCAGAATTATTACAATAATTCCCCAGAATTATCGTTTCCTCCCATCGATTCAAATGTAATGTATGAGCTCACCCATCCAATTATTTCCCAAGCACCTGACTCCTTCCACTCTTATACGTGTGCAAAATCCTTTTGACACAACTCTGTTCTCCCAAATCCGCAATAATTCAGTAATAAAGCCGGCTCGGAACGCAGGTGCTCAGTGTCAGACAAGAGAGAGAGAGGAATAAAGGAAACAAAAAGCAAACTGAGGGCAGCTCCCGCCCAGCCGCGCTCAGCTGAACCGCACGGGATAAATGCGGCACTGTGCGGCCCCCAAATTAGGAACTATTTACAAAACAACGAGCTTGCCCCGGGTGCATTGTGCTGCCCTGACGCCAGTGAATAGCCCGTCTAAACTAATGATGGTTCCTTCTTTTTGTGTGGGTCAGGTCTCGCTGAGGAAGAGCTTTTTCAGAAACCAAAGCTGAGCATTTCAAAGGACCACGTCGTCATCTCACCAGGAGACACCCTAAAAATAAAATGCTGGTAAGGATTGCTCCAGAACGCTGCGTTTCTTGTGTTGGTTGGTTTGGCCAGGCACAGCTCCGGGACAGAGCAGAGCCTGGTGCTCGGCCAGCTGGGAGCTGGGGCTGTGAGGAGGGAGAGCATCGGGCTGGGACAGAGCAGGGAGGAGAGTCTGGGGTCAGCTTGGCCAAATTCTTTGTGTTGTAAAAAGGGGCCCAAGCAAAGCCCTGAGTCAGCACACGGGAGAGCTCATGGGAGTGGGATGTGCCGTGCTTGAGGACATGGCTGGAAATCCTCTCTGAAAAAGGGGCAGATTCAGCTGCTCTGCAGCTAAAATCCCTCCTTTGCTCCCTGTCCATGAGGACACGACAAACAAGATCACCAGGAGCTGCCACCAACCCATCACAGACGCTTAAATAAGCAGCAGTCACTGTGTGTACATTCAAAGCCCCAGCCTGTTCAAACATAACCTGTCCTTTAAATCAAATTTAACCGGGACTTGTGAGAAACCCAAGTGCTGATGCTGTAAACGACGGCAGCTCTTCAGTCCTGGCACAGCGTGTGCCAGCAGCCATGCAAGGAGCAGCAGGATTTTTGGTGATGACAGGGAGAGGATGCTCTGGGGATGGGGATGCAGCTGACACACGAGGAAGCAGCACACCCAGAGCACTGCTGGGTCCCACAAAAGGCCTCAGACCGAGAGGGATGGAGGTGCTACTTGTTCTGAGTGGGATTTTTACACTTCACTGCTGCCAGAGGTTGTTCCTGAGGTTTTTTTTCTGAGACTGTTGCAGGAGAGAAGGCTGAAGGTAACACAAACTCTCACAATTTCTCTCTCTCACGCACACATTGTTTTTACACCTTCTTGCAAGGTTCCCCTGGCTGGAGCCACTGCCTGGATGGTTTCCTGCAACACAGGTTACTGAAAACAGTAAAAAAAGCAGTGGGAAGGTGAATCTAAGCCTTAGGTTATGCTGACACATCTCCTCTGATTTTTGTCCCAGACTATTTAATGTTTTGTTATAGTGAAAGGTGAATGGACTCAGCCTGTGTAAATTTGGGATGTCTTCTGGAGTGTAAGGCAGCTTTTTTCCAAATACCTCCAGCTTGCCATGTGGCTTACGAGGTCAGAGCAACCTTCCAGTGGTATTTTTAGCTTGGCAAACAGCAAACACGATGGCAATAAAGTCTAAGCAGTCCTTTAACCTCTCACTGGTGCTCTCCATAAAACCTGTGTGGACTCGAGGTCCCTGGAGTGCCCCAGGCCAATTAAATCAGCCTTTCCCAGCAGTTCTCCATCCACCACCTTCTTAATCTGGAGGAGCACCCTGCTTTTCCCGTACCACCAGATGAATAAACAGCTGAAGGAGTTGTTAGCACTTCAGTCCCACGTTGCTTTATGGATGCAAAGCAAGAAACCCCCACGAAAGGTCTGAGAAACGCAACAGGATGTGAGCATGGGGTGTAACACGGGACCAGGGCCCGGAGCACTTCAGCTCCTTGGCTCAGGTCGTGCAGGAGCTGGGAATAGAAGGGAAGTGTGGTTTCTGAATGCAAGATTCCCTGGATCAGCCCCTCTGGGGATGGCTGCCCTCCTGCCCCCTCTGCACATGCACAGGTTAGCTCCTGGCCCAGGGGAGCTCTGGAATTCTTTGTGCTTCCAGAGGCATTTGGGCTGTGTGGGGAACAGCACGAGGCAGCAGCCCCAGCAGGTTTGTGGGAATGTCCCTCCTCCCTTCAGCTCCAGGCTTTTGAGGTTCCTGGCCAAGATTTCCTGGTCTGTGGTAGTGGGGCCGAAGCTGCTGCTGCCACTCCCCTCTGCCAGATGTGTGAAAATCCCAAAGCAACAGCCAAAGGCTTCACCTTCCACCAGGATAACGTGTCGTGTAGGGAGGAAAAGTGGGCAGATTTAAGGAAGCACAGACGTGAAATCCCAGTGCTGCCTTGCAGGGCCACCAGAGCAGAATTCCAGCACCGAGGGACACCAGAGTGGGTGTGGGTGAGGAGGGGCAGGGACACGGTGACGTGCTGGGAGCTGTGTCTCCATGTGAACTGGCTCTGTTCCCTGTTCTGGGCCAGGAATCCCAGTCCTGGAGTCACTGATGACGTGGGTAAGGTGGGGACAGAGCTCTGGGTGCTCGGAAGGGACAGGAAGCTGCTCTGACGTGGGGTGGGGCTGTCCAAGCCACCAGAGCATCCAGGAACGAGGGCAAGGCTGCTCACCAGAGAGGATATTCCCACTTTTCCCAGTGCTCTCCTTCAGCCTCGTGCTGGGAATAACCTCAAGAGCTCAGCTCCATGTCCGCCTCCTCTGCAGGAAGGCGACAGAGGGACGGGCAGGAGCGAGGGCCAAGAGGATGTTTGTGGAAATGTCCCTGGATGTCCTGGCAGCCGTGCTCTGACTGCACCTATTGCCCCACTGCAGGCCACTGGAGTTATTGGCTAGCTGGGAATTTCACACAGATTCCGCTCTGGGCATTACCACCTCGGTCCTGGGTCAGTGTGTGTAGAACGGATTTGTCCCTGGCAACTCTCAGCTGGGGAAATCCAGGGGTTCTCACTCCTTCCTCAGCTCAGCAAATGCCAGTGGGAATTCACAGAGTGAGAAGGGTGAGCCAGGCCCCCTGTTCTTGGGAAGAGTGGCTCCTCTGCAAACACACACAGAACTGCCTCTCTAACACCAGAAAAATCCATGGGTGATTACCCCCCTGACCCACCAGTTTCCACACTGAAAACCAGTTTGCTACAAAACCCACCATCACCTTCATCTCACAGGCCTGTGTGATATCTCTGGTCCATCCTGATGCTTCCAGCACAGCAGGACCAGCACATCCAGCTGTGACTTAGACCAGCTGGGAGCTCTGGCTCCTGCAGCAGGTGACACCCAGGCCCTGCTTTTTGGCCTCAACTCCATGGAATTGCATTTGCCACGAGCTGTGCTCAGAGATCCGGCAGCAGAGGGGTCGGGTGGGTGGAATGTGCATCCTCTGCCCTCCTGGCTCGATGTTCTGGCTGCTGTCACAAGGGGAATTGGAAAAAAAGTGTCCTGAGCAGATATTCCCAGATTTATAACCTGATTAGTTCCAGGGCCTTCACAAAAATCAAGACTGAGTCACTGCTGATTAAGCAAGAAAGGTGATGTGAAATTACATAAATATCCTCCTCCCTCCATGCAGCCTCGGTGCAAGAAAATATACATTAATTTAGCTGTTAAAATATGCAAAGCCCTCCGCCAGGAACAAACATATAATTTTATCTGATGCTTTCTAATGTTTGAAGGGGCTAAAATACAGTGTTATAAAAACAAACTTGTGTTCAGGCAGCGTGTCAGAAGAGAAATTAAACTTTTCTCCAGGAGCTTGCTGCAGTTCCCAGGGAGTATTTCAGCAATGTCCCCTGCTCTGGGCAGCAGCGTGGGGTGACCCAGCTCAATTTCTGATGGGTGGAAGTGCAAACACCCAGCGACCTTCACCATTGATTTGGGAATGACATGGGTAGGAGCACTGGGGACAGTTGGCCTGAAGGAAGGCCCAATTTTGCCTGAACCCTGTGTGATTTGGGTGTGTTGTGCTGGCAGGGGAGCCCCGTCTGTGAGCTGGCAGCTGAGGGAGGACAACCCCCGCGTGCACGTGAGCGGCTGCCGCGATGTCAGCGGGCTGAGCTGCAGCCAGCTCGTCCTCAGGAGAGCCACGGCCAACGACACCGGCTACCTCAGCTGTGCCCTCAACAGCACCCCCGAGCACCAGGGGCTCGTGGCCAGGATCTACGTCTTTGTCCAAGGTAAGAATTCCACTTTTTGTTAAATTGTGTTCGGCTGTGGGAGCTGCGTGAGGCACAACCAGCAGTGCAGGGGCTCTCCCAGATCCCACCTCCCCACTGGCCCGGGAGGAAGCAGCAGCTCTGGCACTCTGAACAGACCAAATATATTTGGGTTTTCAGGGCAGCTGGGTTTTCATGGCAGCTGGATTCTCAGGGACATGGATGTGAGAACCAGAGCTCACCCATCCTGTTCGGTTCCAGGATTTGAAAGCTGGATTGTCCCATCATTTTAGTGTCCCAAGTAACAGATCCACCGACTTCCTCAAACATCCTTTCTTTTAAGGCTAAATTCTTCAATCCTAAAGGGTTTTGCTGTCACTGTGCTTTTCCAAAGATTCATCCTGAATGCCCAAGCCCTCTCTCTTTCCCTTCCTCCCCAGGCATGAACCTTCCCAACAGGATTCTTTGTAATTCCTTCCCTCCCACACATCCGTGTGCTGCTTTGTCCTTACATCTGTGAGACATTCCTAGCAGAGCTGGGTGACTGCACTGGACATATTTTGTTGTAAAAAATATCCCATTGCTCATTTTTGTTCCCTTTGAGCTGCCTCTCCCCCACGTGTCAGAATCATCGAGCTCAGATCCAAGAATAAATGGAAGCAGGAACTTCAGAGGAGCGTGGTCCTCTGTGGTTAAGTGAATGCAACCTATTGAAGAGCCATTCCAATAATGGGAAGTTTTGTTAGAATATTCCCCCCAAATGCTGGGGTTTTTTTTCAAATCTACTTGACAAATGCATTACTAAACACTGAATCATCTTGGACCTTCCAAGCTGAGATTGTGAATCCTCAGATGAAGGAGCTGACTTTTAGTGCCTTGAATAGGGGATGACACAAACTCCTCTGGTGCTGGGTAGGCTCAGCCTTTGCTTCCCCACAAATACTCATGGGGATGAATCAATTTCATTTTCCTAGTAAATGCTAAAATGTGGTTCTTTGAATCCTCTTACTCACACAAATGCTGAAGAGGCACTGAGTTTGTCTGGTGGTATCTGAAGAGTGCTGCAAACCTACACTTCCAAAAAACACAAATCTTTGCCGGGCAGCTCTGACTCAGGGTCTCAGGGTGTTGCTAATGATGGTGAACCAACTCGAGGAGTGACTGCCATCCCCCAGGGGACTGTGATATGCCCACACAGCTAAAATCAGCTTTTGCACCTCCAGGTGAACACACCTGCTCGATTCATGTGGGTGACACTTTCCTGCCTGTTGAAAATAGTCCCTTTCTACCCTTATCCTGCTTTCTCAGCAAGTTTTCCTCTGATTGGAAAGTGGCTTTTTGGCGTTACTTCTTAATTCCTGAAGTAATTTTTTTTTCTCCCTTTCTATTTCCTTTCTCTGCTTTTTTCTTGGTGCTCTGGTTGCTTTATCCACCCTGGTTCTTGTGCTGAGCTGTTTCCTTTTCCCATTACACCCAGCTCAGATGCCCCAGATCCAACATTGTTAACCCAGCCCATCCCACGCTGCAGGAAACTCAATTCTCTCTCCTGATTCAGTGCCCTGGCTGCCTACCCAGCCCTTCATTACTCTGTGGCAGGAGCACGTGCAGGAAATGTTGTGGATCTTTTGGGACTGCCTGAGCACTTTCCTGAAGAAATTATCCCCAGTTATGAAAAGCCTCGCCGGGGATGCTCTTGGAACAGAGCTGATCTAAAAAAATGGCAGGATGTCCTCCTGCTTGCTGAGACTGCTGTGCCAAGGCTCTCCTGACAAACAGCACAAAATCACCCTCTCAGGTGCACTTTAATTGTGTCCTCCCTGCTCTAAAAGCTCTTACTCAGACTCCTGTGCTTGAAAAGTCCTGGAAGGAAAATGGGTGGAAAATGGTCCAGCTTGTCCTGTGCACCCCAAAGCAGGGCTCTGCCCCAGCAGCTCAGTCCAGAAGCTGCAGGTTCCTGCTGGGACCCAGCCTGCCAGGCTGAGGAAGCTGCTTGGCCCCATGAAATGAAGCTATTTATACCTCAGCATGGATCTGTCCTCAGGGCACACTCTTCCTCCCATTCAATTCTTGTGGATATTTGTTGGAAGCCAGCAGGCTGTCCTGGGGATGAGGAAACTGCTCTGGACTTAAACAAGGAGTTCAGAGCACACCTACAGCTTTCTTCAGTATTTAAATGTGCCTTTTGAAGGAAATTGCTGTGACAGTGTCTGGGCAGCACTGAGAAACCCATCAGCTGTCTCCAAGGGAGGGAACTCACAGATCCCTGGGAGTGCCAGACAGGGGTGAGGCCCAAAGCTCATCTCTGGGGATGTTTTGTGGAGACAGCAAGTGCTCAGCGGGGTGTTTGTGAGGCTGAGCCAGGTGGAGGGAGAAAATGTGGAGCCAGCCCCTGAAGGCTGGAGATTCCTCTGAGGTTCCGAGCCATTATTGCCAAAAAAGGAAGGGGAATGGTGTTTTTCCCTTCATTCCTGGCCGGCTGCTTGACACCGAAATGAGAACATGATTGTGTCGGAAGCCCTGCTTATTGGCCATTATTTCCTGTGCTGGCTCCTGTTTTTCCAGCCTCCCTGGTGGGGTTTGTGGGCTCTGGCAGGACCTGGCACTCGCAGCTCTCCCTGTGGGGTGATGGAGCCGTGACCCTGCACATCTCTGGGGTCAGGAGGGACCCTGACAGCTGCCACCCCTCAGCTGTGCTCCAGCACTGAGGGAGGCACAGCTCAGGAGCTTCATCCTGAATTTATTGTTCCCAAGGCCTTTTCTGCCTCCCGCTGCAGCTGCAAGTCCCAAGGATCTTAATTAAAGAAGAAGACAACCCCTTCTCCTGTTGCTCATCTCCTTGTTGGAAATACAGAGTAGCCCAGGGCTGGAACAGGAAGAGTTGGGAGTTTTTAACTGTGTGAATTCCATCGCAGCTCTAAGGGAAACTCTCTGCAGGGAAAGGCAGTGTCTGGTCCCACACTGCAGGGCTGGATGGGCAGAGCAGCTCATGGAAAATGCTGCCACAGCCACCCAGACACGGCATCTGCTTCCATCTGCCCTGTGCAGTCATCCCTCCTGACCAAGGGACACCTCCCTGTGAGGAATACGCTCATTTATTCCAGCCTTTGGGATCCCTGTGCCAAAGGAAAGGGCAGGCTGTGGGAAAATGCAGACAGTCCCCCTGACAGTGGTGCCCTCGGTGTGTTATCCACTTCATTCTTACTTTAAATCCAAAACACAGCACTGTTCCAGCTAGAAAAAGCTAACTCTATCCCAGACAAAACCAGGTCAGCATCCACCCCTTACTCCATATCTTTTACATCATGCCAGTTCCCACATCCCACGTTTTCCAATACCCCACTGCCTTTCCTGTGTTACATACACACACAGGTACCCTGCCCAGCTGAAACCAGGACACTGGGGCATGTATAAAATTTAACACGGCTTAGAGAAGGAGGAAAAAAAAAGACAAACCAAGCAAAGATTCATTCCACCTTCCCAAAGGGCTTCCCCAGGCTCCAGTCTAGACAGGAGTCAGGACTTGCAGCTCTCAGCTGTTTGAAATGCTGTCAGTGTCAGCAAAGTCAGAGTCCTGCGGGTGTCAGCTGGAAGAGCTCCTGGCTCAAATCCTGCCTCAGCCCCAGGCTCCCCCAGCAGCCCCTGTGTCACAGTCAAGGGTTTGCTGCATATGCTGTACCCCTCAGTGAGTGCTCAGAGCAAGGAATGAGCCCACCCAGCCCTGCTGCCTCCACCTCGTGTGACTTTAGTGCTGAGGTAGCTGGAGCTGGCCACATCTTCCCAAAGAGTGTCTGGAAAAGTTCATCCAGGTTCCCAAGATGGGATTCCTGCCCTCCCCCCGATGGCATTTGCTTTGCCAGAACTGTAGGGCTGAAAGAGGCACCTCCTCAGTGTGTGGGGCCAGCCACACACATCCTTCAGCTTCTTTTATGCAAAGCAGGGCTGCTCTTCTATTTCTTGAAGTAATTACGGCCACGATAGCGCTGGTTCTCAAATAACTGCTGCAGAAACACGAGTCCCCCCTCCTCTGACTGCAGTTGGCACGAAATGCTGTGTGTGAGCCCAGCGCTGGGGTGGGCTCCCCAATTCCTGCTTGTCCCAGTGGACACACAAACATTCTAACAGTGAATATTTTGACAGTGTCTGCCCACCCAGAGCCATCAGCTGCTGGTATTTCAGCACCTCAGTGTGAGTGAGTCAGGAACACACAGGACTCAAGGAGTCCTTTGCTTGCACCCGTTTGGCTCTCAGCACTGATGCTCACAGGAACACAGGAAATCCAGAAGATGCCCCTGCAGAAATTTGAGTTCTGGCTCCTTCTAAAGCCCACATGGGCACCATGGAGGCACCAGCCACAGTGCAGTCCTGCCAGGAGTCCAGAGCACGAGGGCTGGAAATCAAATTTGAAGCAAGACAGACATTGATATGGGAGCACAAGTCCTGCTGAGGCTATTCCAGAGGGAAAAGGGGGATGCATCTAAGCAACATGTCCTGCTGGAGCATCTCCCTGCTGGTCAGCTCCAGGGAAGGGCAGGAGCTCTGCCTTGCTGCTACAAAGAGTGAGGAGAGGTGATCCAAGTGCTGCACCGGGGTGGAGTTCACATCAGCCACAGCCTCCTCCTCACCCACAGCACAGCCCAGGATGTGCAGCCCCGTCAGCCTCAGCCCTTTCCCACCACGAGAAGTCTGAAGAGGCTGGAAGTGCACGGAAGCACCCCTCAGATGAGATCATACTTTGGTTCTGGTGTTCTTTGAAGCTGATTTCTGCCTCCTTAATCCTCCTGACAGTTCACAGAGATAATCTAAAAGTGAGAAGCAGAACTGCAGGGCCAGGGTGACAGCTCTGGGCTTTGGCTCGCTTTTCTCGAGATATTACCAGTGGGAACAGAGTTGGAGCTGCATTTCTCCTTCCTTTCAGGCTGCAGGCAGCTGCACTTGCTGCCAGAGCCTGGGCCAGCTGAGATAGGCAGCAGCTGAGCTGTCTGCCCAGCAGATAAAGCGGCTGTCCCTGTCCCACAGCAGCACTGGGAGGGCTTGGCTGCACATCCCAGCTCGGTGTCGGAGCACACGGAACACAGGCTGTGCCCCGTGCGGGACCCTCGCTGCTGTCCCTCAGGGATTAAGGGCTGGATCCGAGGGAAATCGAGATGCTTTTAGCTCTGAGTCAAGGCATTATCTTCAAATCATATCCTAAAGGGTCTCACTTTAAAGCAGAGGAGCCTTGGAGGAGCAGCAGAAGTTCCTGGCGCTGTCAGTGACAGCTCCTGACAGCCCAGCAGGAAGAGGAGCCATCCTTCCTCATGGATCAAGGCTTTCCAAATGGAAGTCCAAAGGCCACAATCACACTCACCTCCCCCACTGCTTCCTCCCTGGTTTTTATCCACTCAGTAGCTGCTAATTGCTGAGCCTTCCCCAAGGTGGGAGACCTGTTCTTAATAAACCTGGGGAGTATTTTCTACAAAGTCAAAGCCTGCCTAAAATCTGGTGTAGGAGTCGGAATTTATAAATTCTCCTGCTGCTTGAAACATAATTCCAGACAAAGCATGGAGGCTTCTTTTTCTGTGGTGTTTTGAAGGGGTTTTTTAAAGTAAATCTTTCCATTTTGCCTTTTTTGCTTGGCAGTGAGAAGCACTTTGCTTCTACAATTTTTGAAGTAACACTTTTTAGAGTAATATTTTTTATCCTCTACAAATATTCCTCTGTTTCTAACAGTAATCTCCAGGGGAAGAATGCATTTCATTTGACCAAAACAGAATGCTTCATGTTGACTCAGATTGGCTTCTGGGGGTTTTGCAGTCACTTTTGTTTTGCCTGAAGAGAAAATATTCTGCTTTCTGTTTAATCTAAACATTCCGCCACCAATTCCTTTCATTGGCCTGCCAAACTGAAAGGTCTTTTATTTTCAAAGACCCAGATTCAAAACAAGTGCCTTTATAGGAGTTACTCCTGTACCTAGAGGCAGCTTTGATGGGTCACCAGGGGGAATTCAGCAGACCAGGCTGTTTCCTTGTGAATCTTTCCAAAATGCTCTGCCGGGAGTGTCACTGCACTGCTAATGCTGCTATAACTGTAAAGAACAGGTTATAAACCTCCTCTCGCTGCTTTTGACCTTGATGAAGACAAACTTCATGGGGATTATGTCAAAACATGAACTTAAAAAACCTGTGAAACTCTGCCCAGGCTCCCCAGCTTAGGTATGGCTGAGTGAAGAAAATAAATGGTGAGGGCGAGAGAATTATCTTTAGCTGGAACAAAGTGAGAGGCAAAATGAGAATGTTCAGGAATTTCACGGCCATGAGCAGCCGTGAATGACTGTCCTCAAAGGCCATTTAGTGCTCATCATCCTCCTGGGCTGACAGCACCTGGAGGGACAGGGGATGTCAACTGCGGGGCCTTGGATGGGACACAAATACCACGAGACAAATTGCTGTCACGGTGCAGGAATAAAAAGCACCCGAAACCCTGTATAAAATCCTCTGTGTGTGTGGCAGGAGGAGGTTTCAGAGGCAGAGGCGGGGGGATACAGTGCTGGGAAGCAGAGATGTAGGAGAGATCGAATCTGCAACATGCTGAGTGCGGCGCTGAGGGGGTCGAGTCCCTCAGCTTCAGGCAGGATGGGGCTGTGATGCCTCTGAGAAGGGGATTCAAGGGGAGAGCCCCTGAGAGAGGCCCCTGTTCTGCAGGTGACACTGAACAAGGAGAAGGTGTCACAGAGAATCCTGGAGCTGTGTCCTGGGGCTGTGTCCTGGATTTGTGTCCTCAATCTGTGTCCTGGACCCATGTCCTGCTGCCACCACGGAGGTGTGAGGGCCCAGCTGAGCTGGAAGGACCCTCCCAAAGCTCGTCTTGAGCAGCAATTAATCTCCTCCTGGACACAACGAGCATCTAAACATGAAGGGCTTCACTGCCTGAAGGAAAACAATGTTCTCGTAGACACTTGACCTTTGAGTTGCTTTTGTGTGTTCCGTGCCTGATTCCCGGCCGGGCTGTCCCTGGGGCTGGACAGTCCCTTCCCTCCCCATCCCGCTGCCACGGCTTCCTTGGCTGAGCTGTTTGTGTTCCCTCCTGAGCCCTGCTGGGTAAACAGCAACACCCTGGCCTGCCTGAGCTTCCTGCAAACTTCCACTGACCTGGGAGCCAGACATCCAGTCTGAGACCCAGGGGAAGGGGCCTTTCCCTCGCCTCTGAGCTGGGGCTGCAGCTGATAAGTCCCCAGTGTGCTTCAGCTCTTGTCTTTCCTCACATGTAATGAGCTTTGCAGCCCACAGTAAATCATTCTTTTTAATTATCCTCTGGGAATTGCTGGGTGTTTCTTTCTGGGTGAGATTCATAGGGCATTTCACCTTCCCAGCTCGGGAGGAACAGACGTGCCAAGCTACAGGGAAATACTCTGCTTTCGTAAAGGGTTTCTTTGCTGAGAAATTCTCCCTCAGAGTTCAGTGCTGGTGACTGTGGAGAGGACAACACCTGCATTTCCCATGCCACAGCTCTCCAGATTGCAACACTTGAGTGCAACTGATTTACACCACCTGGAACTGGAGATTTTCCTCGAGGCTGAGGTTATCATTTTGAAAGAAAAGTGACCCTGTCCCTTTTGTTTCAAGAAGTTCTGTCTCTGAGAGACTTTTTTACAAGGAGTTAACTGATTGCTGGTGGACTGGAGGTGGTGAGCGTGTTTGTAAAGCTGGCAGTGACACTCCTGATGTTCCAGCAGATCATTTTTCCACGCCACCATCAGTCTGAACTACTGAGGAGTTTCATGAAGGATCAGTTTTTTTGTCTGCACAAACCATAACAAAGGTATCAGCTGGCACTTGATTAGCTCAGAATTTATTCTTTGTCATTCTGTTAAGCCCCAAAGCTGAGCCACTTTATATTTGCTTATCTAAGTGAGCAGTCCAGCTGCCTGGAAAGTGCTGGAAAGCCTCTCCTTCCCTATGGCACTGCCTTGCTCCTGCTTAGGAGGGGGTTTGGAGCAGCTGGAGCAGGACACACCAGGTTTGAGCTCTTCTCCATGTCCTGGGGCTCCCTAGTGCTTGATGACTGAGATCCTTGAGGCTGTCCCATCTCTGGCAGTGCCCAAGGCCAGGCCGGATGGAGCTTGGAACACCCTGGGATGGTGGAAGGTGTCCCTGCCCATGGCAGGAATGGAGCTGGATGAGCTTTAAGGTTCCAACCCAAACCATTCTGGGATTCTATGGCATTGTTTTTTCCTTTTGCACAGAGTTCCACAGTTAGGGAGGAAAACAAAGCCTCCCTGGCCTCAGGGACATACCCAGGTGCTTGACCTTCCCCTGCAGCTGCCTGGCCCTGTCACGCCAGGGTCACTGTCCCCCGATGGCCAAAGCGCAGCCCTCACCTCCTGGCTGAGCTCTCATGCCAAACCTGCAGCAGGGCAGCCCTACAAGCAGCACTGTCACTGCAGGAGCTGAAATCACAGAATAGTCCTGGTTGGAAGGGACCCCCAAGGACCATCGAGTCCAGCTCTTAAGTGAATGGCCCACATGGGCATCAAAACCACAACCTTGGCTTTATTAGCACCCTGCTCTGACCAACTGGGCCAGTCCCAGCAGCTCCCACAGGTATCCACCCACAGGTATCCCATCCACAGGTATCCCATCCACAGGTATCCCCTTTGGGTATAAACTGGACAGAGCAGTGAGATAACACAAATCACTGAGATAACACAAAGCCCAGAGATAACACAAATCACAGCCATCTGCTCTAAGACACCCCACTGGCTTACAAAGAGGAGAACCCATAAAACAGAAAACTTTTTTCTCCTTTTTTTTTTCAAAACACAGTGAGAATGATGCCCAGGAGACTCGACACCCACGAGTGATTAACAATCAATGCAGCTGAAGCCATCCTTTCCTTTTCCCAAGCTTTATCACCCAGAAACTGCCTCTTGCTGCTGTTAAGTGCACGGTGATTTTAAGATACCATCAAGATTTCAAACAGTGATGGTAGAAGGCCAGATTTATCTCTTTTGGCTTCCAATTCAGGTTGTAGCTTATCTGGGATAGTTTATCTGCAGCCCCTGGTTGGACACATGGCAACTGAGGAGCAGGCTGCTATTAAAAATCAATTAGGACTGAAATACAGCTCCTGTCACACCCCCTGTAAATCCCTGCTTCCCGTTAGGTGAATCAGTAGCACCATATCTGTCCTATTTGCAGCTGGAAGAAGGTGGATTCATTTTAGGTCTCTTGTGAATCTGAAAATTTGGTAGAGACGAGTCTTGGAGTTCAGGAGAGAATGGGGTTTAAAAGTTGTATTTTTTCCTTGAACAAGAAATATTTTTGAGACATTTTATTCTGTTTTGACTAAGATGCATCAGTCATTGCACAGTTCAATATTTTCCTGTATTTTAGGATTACTTAATATTTGCTTAGCTGCCTGCTTTTGATTTATGTTACTCCTTAAACAAACAGTGCTATTCTGAAATTCTTTCTAAAAATACTGGCAGAAATAGTTTTAAATTCAGTGCTTCCATCTTTTCAGTCAAGATTTGATCCTGAATTGTGAATAGTTTGGTATCAGGAAGCTTTTTTCCCAGTAAATTTCCTCTTGGCCTATACCCTTTTCCATCCATCCTACACCTTTGTCCATCCCCCCTCACGTGGCACATTCCTTGTTCTCTCCACAGGACAAGAAATAATTGTGATTACATTTCCCCTGACACATTTTTGCCCTTTGTTGCAAATACACAAAAATCTACTTTCTCTGCTTTTTCCTATCACAAATAACCCAAGGGAGGATCTTCTTTTAATTATCCTGTGTCTTTTTTTTTTAAGTAGAATCAAAACAAAAATATTGTCACATTTGATACCTCCCACTGTGGTTCAACTGGAGAGCAAGACTGCAGAGGGATTAAGCAGCTCAGGGACAAACACTGAACACATTTTCATAATGTGACTCAACAGGAGAATTTAGCATTTTTGGGAAAGTGCACGAGACGCTGGACTGAGTATAAATATTTCCTATTTGTTTTGGGGCTTGGACCAAGCTACAAAGTTGTGGTTCAAAGATCAGGTTCCTCAGCTCAAGGCTTGATTAGAACCAGGGCCTGCCTGACCAGAAAGTTCAGATGTGTATCTGAAACTTCCTAAATGTGGGGAGATTAGAGACCCAATGTTTTAATTCTAATTAATCTCTCTCACATAACGTTTCCTGCAGTGCCCTTACGCCAAAGCACAGCCAGAATAAACCACTGGCGTGGAAGAAAAGCTGGCATGGAAGGACACTGCTGGAAATCAGAGGAATCATCCAGATTTGGGGTTTTTATCTGCCTCACGTTCAGTGCTCCTGCTCAGCCCCTCGTCCCAGCTCCCCACACGAATCCCACATCTCTGGTCCTTGCACAGTGCCCCGAGTGCCTTTGTAGAACACCATCCTCACCTCACACGTGGCCTTTCTGACACACACACAGCCCCAACCAACACTTGCTCTCCCCCTGATGAAGCCCATGGTACATTTTATCTGCTAAGGACAAAATTCCCAGTTCTCAGAGCTAAAATGAAGCTGCAAACCCCACAAAAGGCAGCAGGGCCACTCTGCTGTGTCCATCTGTGCCTCGGTGTGGTTGGGACTGAAACTGGGGTGGGCTGTGGAGCAAAGGAGCTCCAGCTCTGCACTGAGCTGATTCTCTGAGGGTTAATTCCAGCTGACAGCACTTGGGTATTTCCATGACATTCCTTGGTCATCAGTCAAGAAATTCACATTGATATCCCCAGATGAAGGACAGGATGGCACCCAAGGCCCAGGAGTATCTTGGCATCTTGAGTTGGTAATCAATGAAGTTTTTCATGTGTCTGCACAGAACTGTGCCAATCTGGGCAATTTCTGGATGAGCGTGGGGCTAAATCCGAGGAATTGGTCATTGGCCCTAATCCCCGTGTGACAGTGGCACCTGCACACCAGCAGGAGGTCACTGGGTGTCCTGACTCCAAGGGAGCTCAGTGCTCACACTGCAGTGCCCTTCCAGTGCCCAAGCAGCTTTCCAAATCCACGTTCCTTTCCCTGCAGACTACAGGAATCCGTTTGTGGAGATGCACTCGGAACACCCTGAAATCATCTACATCGTAGATGATAAGAAAACAGTGGTCGTCCCCTGCCGGGTCACCTCGCCAGACATCAGACCTAAGCTCACCCAGGTAAGACATGGCTTCAGAGAAACTCAGTTCGAGGTCTGGGCTGCCGACACAGTGGGAGAAAAACACGAATTAAGATGTATAAATCTGGGTAAATTCAATAAAAAATAGCAAAGACACTGAAAATCCAGAAACATGAACCTGTTCTTGCAGTGTGTTACTGTTGAACTGGGTACAAAGATTTTTGAGGATTAGGCTGAGTTTATCACACATTTTTCTCATGTTGTGCCTTGATGTTCCTCCATAAATTGGCAGCGGTAGATGACAAAGCATTATTTTCCTTCAAAGTTCTTTGTGTAACACCTGGCTCTCTCTGAAAGCTTCTCTCCTTTATACCTTGAACCTCCTCAGAACAGTTGCCCATTTTTGCTTCATTTCATCAATTCAAACCGAGTTTCAGCCTTGGGAATAGACGGCTCCAGCATCCATCCCTTTGGCAGCAGTCACACCTGAATGTCAAGGTTACAGCATGGTCTGTGCAGGCCAAGGCTGTTTGGGATAATAAAAATGGAAATTTAAGGTCTGGGCCCTGATCAGTCAATGGAGTCACTCATTTAAAGGGCTTCAGAACTGCTCTCCAGAGTAGCCTGTCATGGAGTGAGGAACAGGACTGAGGTCTCCTGGCTCCAATCCTGCATTTTACATCAGGAATTCTGTGCCTTTCCATTCCCCTGCCAGGCTGACGGCTCGGGAAATCCTAATGGGGACGGGAGCTCATCCTGTGCTCCTTTTCCAGCCTGTTCTGGAGGGGCTGTGAGGGATGAGGCCACTCTGGACACGGCAGAGAGGGGTCTGAGCCTTGGATGTCCCCTTCCCCTGGGAGGCAGCACAGGGAATCACAGGGCCTGGGACAGTGCTCCAGCTCCTGCTGGGACCCATGGCATGTTCCCACTAAAGGTGCAGGGGAGCAGCAGGGGCATTATTGCTTTGGAGATCTCTATTTTTAGCTCTTGTCAGCAGGGATTAAAGCAGGGAACAAGGCTCCTCTCCAGTTATCACTTTAGGCTGGATAAGTGTTATCACCTTCCCTCCTTGGCTATAAAAATGAAACATCCCTGTCTGATTTGAGCCTGCTTCCACCAAATTCATGGCTGGAGCAGTGCTGCTGACCCTGGCACCATCATGTGAGCCTCAGGCTGGCCTTGGAATTCCCATCTCCACGTTTATCCCTTTTTTGATGAGCAGCCCTGCTCGTCCTGCTTCCCAGCTAAATTCCCGCTCATTTCTCCAAACGCAAACTGCAGCCTCGCTGCTGGAATGAAATCTCCAACTAATTCTCTCCCACAAAAAGTCATCCCCAGAAGATTTCCCCGTCCAAGGCCGAGCAGCTGGAGCGCAGGGCAGGGGCGCAGAGGTTGGGCACAGCTCCCAAGGGAGCGCTCGGGGCCGGGAGCCGCTGGGACACGGCGCCTCGGGAAGCGCCGGGATCCAGCTGCGGATGGCACCGCCGGCTCGGCCCTGGCTGGGAATTCCACAGCGCCAAGGTGGCGGCTTCCCGTGCTGGGAGGAAGTGGGGTGGGAGAGGAGCGGAGGTGAGCATGGGGGAGGAGAGGTGAGCGAGGCCATCGGACAAATTTAGAACATCCTCTCCTTCCAAATTCAATCTCCAGGAGACAACGAGCTTCAAAGGGAGGAAAGCCACTGTGATTTCCTTCGAGCAGCATTGACGCTTTCTTGTTTGATTGTTTAAATAGATATCTGTGAATATTTTATGAAGACATTTAATCTGTGTGTGGTGTTGAAAAGGGCCTCCTGAGCAGGGTTATTTTTTCTTCCCCCTTCCCCCAGCCATCGGGGAGCAGAGCTGCCAAACCCTGAAGTTCAGCTTTATCACGTTTTATTATTCTTGTGGAAAATGGACTCTTTGCCACCGTAAATTAAGTTCCTTATGTTACCATTACACTTTAAAATCATTGCGCTCTCTTTAAACACGCACAAAGGTACCTCTTGCTCATACCAAGCAGATCCCAGCCACCTCAATTTATCATCTTTGTTATTAAGAAATTCATGCTAAGACACACAACTCAGACTTCTAATTTTGCTTAACGTGATTTTAAGTCGGGGCAAAAAAAGCCTTTTCAGTCTTGTCAGATCTGTTTAGTCACTGCCCTGCGCATTTGCCACTTCCAGCTTTGACCTTCATGAGTGTTAAAGCATGATGAAGCCTCAGGTCTCAGATCTCTTTCTGTAAGTTGTCTTATTTTTCCTTATGGTTCTAAACAGAGATGCCACAGCTTGATTATTTCAAAAGCATTTACAAGAAACCCTGGCTCTGAGGGGAACGGGAATCCTCACTCCTTGTCCGTTCCCTTGCAGTACCCTTCTTCTGCAGAGATCAACTTCAAGAGGATGGTGTGGGACCCCAGGAGAGGCTTTGTCATCCCCTCCCACTCCTTTGTGTACTCTGGGATCCTCACGTGCTCGGCCCACGTCAACGGCAGCGTCTTCAACTCCTACTACCTGGCCCAGAGACTGGGTGAGTGCCCAGGGACCACCACAGAGCCTCTGTTTCACAGGCTGTTACTCCTTGGTTAGCCTCAATTATACTTTATAGATCTCACTGGTCTGCATCTGCAGCAAGCCCAAGCTGGAATGCTAAAGGTAAACTCATTCTTCCTTTTTTTCCTCTATTCAATAGAACTTGGATTGGAGCCACTCCTGGTTTTGAAAAATGACCAAGTGCTGAGGTGGTACAAAACAGGAGGGTTTTATTCAAACCCCACCGAGGCTTTGTTTGCTTGGATTGAGCTGTATTTACATTAAAACAACTGCTGGTTCAGGATAAACCAAACAGCAGCTTTCTTTTTGCTTCTGGTCATTAACCACGTGTGATCGTCACACAAAAATCTCACTACACCGCTAATTCACATCTTTGCTTTTTCATAGATTTTCTCTCAGCGATTTACTGCACCATTTCCCTTGGATTTACAGCTGAGCTTCAGCTCATAATTAAAATCTGAATTTGAAGCAACTAAACATTAAATTTTTGAGTGCTGGGCATTTATATGAAACCAATTAGAATTTCTTTTTCTTTCATTTTCCATGTATGTTCTTTATCTCCTCATTTATCTTCTATTTACTGGGAGTTCATTCCCATTAGCTTGTGGCATCCCTCTACACAATCAGCACTCAGCTTGGAACAACAGCCTTGTAAATTTGTGTGGCAGCCAAATAAAAGTCCTGTAAATCTCTCTGTTTCTCCTTTTTCTTCCTTTTTGGAGTAATTTTTTACTAAAATCATGAATGCAAACCTACAAAACCTCTTAGGCCATCCCTCTGCAGCTCAAAAGGACACAGGAAATCCCTTTCTCTCTTGGGTTACTGTCAGTGGTCAGGGGTGGTTTTGGTACTGGGCACAAAAAACTGATGGAAGTTCAGAGCTGATGTATTTAAGGCATTGATAAATGTGGAAGAGCAAGATCTGGGGATCCCATTAAGGGATTTGGGGATCCCATTAAGGGATTTGGGGATCCCATTCAGGAAGGAAAAAGAGCTGGGCAGGAGAGGGCAGGAGAAAAGCGTCTCATGTCCAACAAAAGGGGATCCTCTCGTGTTGAGGCCCTCAAAAGGATGAGTGACCTTTGGAAACTCTTTTCTGTGGAGCTGATGAGAAGGTTGGAGCCATGGCACATGGAAGAGCAGCCATTCCTGACTGACTGTGTCCGTAGGATCAGGGATCTGCTGGTGGATCCCGCCCTGCACGGGGCTGGTGCAGGGAGTGCTGCTGTCACAGCTTTGCCTCTTCCATTGCAGAGGGCAGAATACAGAACCTGGCTCTGAAGGCAACTCCCAAAAAGCTGCTGGTTGGAGAAACTCTGCACCTGGAGTGCAAAGCAGAGACCTTCATCAACGGGCGCGTCGAGTTCATCTGGACATGTCCCCGTGGCAGCGTGAGTGGATGGAATTCCTGTATTCCCCCCTTCCCAAAATCCATGGGGCTGAGAAAACCTGAGAATTATCTATTCTGAAATTATCCAACCATCTGTAAGCCTATCATTGATTGATCTTTGTGTTTGGATGAATCTAAAACTTCCCTGCCCTTCTTGAACCTGCAGATTAAACTGCAAACCTCAGGCTAAACCCTTGGTAAGAAAAGCCAGGAATGTTTCCTTCTTTTGGGGAAGAAAAACTCCCTCGTTCCTTCTGTCCTGGCTGTCTCACAGTGACAAGTCTCAAGTACAGGTTGTAAGTTGTCAATCTGCCCGTCTATTTTGGTATTTATGAAGTAGGAAAAAGCAAAGGAAAACACAACTGAACCTGTGGAAATCATCCCCAAAGATTGAAATCTAAAATCTGAGTGTGGGGTCTTGAGCTTTCTGTGAATACAACACAAAAGTCCAAATTTGAAGTAGAAATAAGTAAGAGACTGAACATATGAGGTACCAAACCCTGTCACTTCTCCTAAAAAAAAACCATAACAGAAGGGGATCATTTCCCAAATCAGTTAATTTATCTGAGATTCTACTCATTGGTCTGAGAATTAAAATATTGGGATTTTTTCTTCTTAGTTCAGCAAAATACACATTGCAAAGAAGCACCTAAGCCTCTTGGGAAGGTGTAAAATGTGATTCCTAAAAACTGTTTAATTTTGATTTTTTTCCTTAAAATAAAGAATGCCTGAGTTTGTTCTGGTGAGGAAACAACAGAAAATGTAACACAGAATTTACAGAGGTGCAAGCACTACAGTGTTACTGAGTTTGGTTTCTTGAACCCCATATGGTGGAAAAGAGTTGTTTTCCTATGAACTCTCCTTATATTTCTAACATTATAAATGTAAAATTCATTGGCCAAATCTCTGGGATGAAAAATCCTATCGAAAGTGATCATGCTGTCTAAAATTCTCCAGGAATTTGCATTGGCACTGGGCTGTCATAATATATTATATTTCTGTCATAATATATTTCTTTTAGAAAGCAGGAGGTTTTTAATGCAGGAAAAATACTGACTGTGACCAAGATCAATTAAAAAACCCTCAGAACCAAAACCTCAGAGCACAGCTCTGGCCCTGCAGCAGTTTTGCCCTGAGATCCTTGAGATTTGCCCCTGGAGAAAGGCTGGGATGCATCCCCTTATTCACCTGTCTGCCCAGATTTCAGTACAAAGTGCCACATTTCCACTCTGTTTCTCTCTCTTATTAGACTTGGTAATGAAACTTCACACAAGAGCTCTTCCTGCTGATTTGCCTTTTATATGATTTATTTCAGTGATGGGGAGATGTGATCATTTTGATATGAATCACTGCTTTTCTTTCCTGGCAGCCTTTGGAAGGGTGAACGCAATAATCCACTTTCTGCTGCTTTTTGACCCTGTTTTTTGTCACTCCCAGCACCCTCACCCCAGAAGAGCGATGGACCAGAGCGATGTAGTGTACAAAGTGGGCAGCAGCCTGACAATTGAAAATGTCACCATGGAAGATGGGGGCCTGTACATCTGCAGGACATTCAATGCCACCAGGCTGGAGGCCAATGTCACTGTCACCGTGTATGGTGAGTGCTGCAGCCACACCAGGATGGCCCGGGCACCAGGAGTGTTCAGCTTAAAGGACAATGCCAGGCTGTAAAATCTGCTGATTGAGATGGCATTAGGGAGAAATTAAATCAGTTAAAACATCCATTAATTATCTATAGCCTCTAATTAGTCAATGAGAGTCAGCTCCCATGTCTTCCAACAAGTTCAAAAGGTACATTTAGATGGGATATGGGGAAGGAATCCCTCTCTGGGAGGGTGGGGAGGGGCTGGAATGGATTTCCCAGAGAAGCTGTGGCTGCCCCTGGATCCCTGGCAGTGCCCAAGGCCAGGCTGGATGGGGCTGGGAGCAGCCTGGGACAGTGGGAGGTGTCCCTGCCCAGGGCAGGGGTGGCACTGGATGGGCTTTAAGGTCCCTTCCCACCCAAACCATTCTGGGATTCTGGGATGTCTGAGGGAGCTGAACTGTTTGAAAAAGCTGGCACTGACTGTGGTTGCTGAGGCCCTGGAAAATCCATCCTGCTGGCTCCACATGGACAAGAGATGCCCCAGGCATTTCCCACACCAATCCAGGGGCAATGCTGGTGCATATCCTCTGCTTTCCACGTGAATTCCTTCACGTGGGAACAGCCCTTTCTGGCTGAGGCTGGGCTGCACAGGGCAGCTGAGGGAACAGCCTGATCCATTTGGTTCTCTGCAGCTCTGCAGGTCTGTACTGGAAAAAATCCTGTGGAACAAGAGCAATTCACAGATGTGAGCTCCGTCCTGTGGCAGAGCTGCCATTCCAAATCTCCCTGCTTATTTCTCTTCCCAGAAAAACCCTACATCACGGTCTCACACAAGAAAGGGCCATACTACGAGATTACCTCAGGACACAAATCCCTGAAGCTGGCTGCCAAGGTGGACGCCTTTCCTCGGCCCACTGTCACCTGGTGAGTACCCCAGCAACAGCAGGAACGCCTGGCCTCCCTTAGGGATCCTGTCTGGAGTAGATCACCCCTATTCCTGACCACACAGATCAGAGATGGGAGCTGGGAATGCTCCGAGCTGTTCTTCCGCCCTGGGCTGCCTGAGCTCTGGGAGGCTGGGCAAGCCAGCCCTCATTCCCAGGCTGTTTTCCTCTCCTAGCCATGCAAGAAAGGTCCCTTTGGGAAAAAATGTGTGTTTCATTTTCCCTGGACACAGAATTGTTTGGGAGATCCAAGGAGAAAGCTCTCGGGGAAGGGGTGCCTGTTCACCCCCAGCAGTGCTGCTCAGTCTGTGAGGGGGCAGGGGATAAGAGAAAAAGGACAGATTTTCAACACAAGAAATTGTTTCTCTCCAGAGCTTTTAAATAATATCCTCCAATCCTGTGCCAGCAGATCTTGCAGACAGTGCAGTGAATCCTCCTGAGCAAACTAAAGGCTCCACCAGGATTGCAGTGGATCTGCTGAACAGGAGGGGCAACACAACAGCAACTCCATTCGAGTCTCTTGTTACCCTTTCATCACTTGTCCTCTCTCCTGCTCCATCTTTAACAATCCCATCCAGTGCCTTTTACATCTTTACCTGCATTAAATCCCATGGGACAGCTGGCAGAGGAGGTGGCATTTCCCTGGAGCACCTGTCCTTGGCCAGCTGAGAGCCTGGCAGGCACCAAAGGGTTGCTCAGGGCTGGCCTTGCTGCATTTTATTAGCAGTGAAATAACATGAAATCCTCTAATTTCAGTGGAATCAATGCCAGGAGGTCTTTTTAATTGCTACTGTTATTTAGGGATGGGGATGTTTTGGGAGCTTAAGTGGGGACTGACCCTTTCTCCCTGCCAAGCCTTTGTTCCTGAGCTCAGCATGGAGCTCTTTGGTGGCTGCCTGGGACCACCAGAGCTGCCTTCCCTCGGAGCCCCAGCTGTTGATGTTGGAGGTCTCTCAGGATGGTTGTTTTTACGACTGCAAAGGAAGTTTCCAGCATCCTCAGGCAGTGGGAGATGCCCAGCATCCTTCCACCAAGCCTAAAGCTCCGTGTGTGGCAAAGCCTGGCCTATTTCCTAACCATGAACCTGCGTGTGGGGTTAGCAGTGGAGAGGAGCCTCTCCTGCAGATGCTGCTCTCCTGCCCTGAGGGAATATTCCAGGCTGGGAATTCCTCACTGACCTCCCTATGGACCAACCTTCTCCAGGCCACAGTTTAACTTTTCCAGAAACAGTACAGGCTCACCCACACATCCTGAGAGACAACTCTGCTGAATTAATCTTTCCCTTTAAAATTGAGGACACACATTTTGCTACTCCATGTTTTCCACACTTGGTGTTGCCCATCCAGCTTCATCTGGGGGCATTTAGATCACAGTTGAGCATCTGAGAGGCTCTGTTCACTCAGACCCAATAAAACACCTTTTTCCTGTGTGGAATGAATCCATCCCACAGCACTGAGATGTGAATCAGTTCTGGTGTGGAAGGATAACAGGAATAAATATCCAATCCAAGCAGTGATTCCAAACCTGCATTTCCTTTGCTGGGATGACCCTTTATCCCCCCTAAAGTGGGTGACAGGGTTTCTGAGGGATGACAGGGACATAATGAGCCTTGATGGAACTTCCCAAACAGGTACAAGGATGGCAAACTGATCAAGGACAACCACACCTGCTACGAGCCAGACCCACTGAAATACAGACTGGGAATACGAGATGTGAGGCCCAAACATGCTGGGAACTACACCATCGTCCTGAGCAACCCCAAATACGGCCTCTACAAGAACCTCACCATGCAGCTGGTGGTGACAGGTAAGGACTGGGTTATTTATCCTATTTTGTGTGATCCTGTTGTGCCAGCCAGCAGGAATGGGTGACATTTCCCGGTGTTGAGCTGATGAGAGCTGAGGCAGCACTGCACAGAGATCACCACCTCCCTCAGGAAGCACTGAACCCCTCATTTCAGCTGCTCTGAGCAGTCAGTGTGACCCTGGGTCATTAAAGTCCCTTCCCCTGGGACACTGCACCTCCCACAGCCACAGCACCGAGTGCCAGGACAGTGGCTCCACACAGAGAGGTGGAAATGCCCGGAAAGGGCACAAACTTCACATTTTTATAGGAGTTTAGGAGGATATTGAGTAGAGAGGTCTTTAGAACCAGGGGCAGAGTTTCCCAAGAGAAGGGCTGGAAGTTTTATCCCTTGAGATTTAAAAGCAGCTTGGGCAAAGCACTGGAGAACATCTGCTGGGACAGGAAGGGTCCCAGGGGGGCTGACGGAAGGAACTGGAGAAGCTGCCCTGGCTTTTATGTCTGTCCATCATCCTGCTCCAGATCCACCTTCCAAGTCTGTGGTTTCTGTTCTGTCACTTCTGTGCTGGCAGCACTCCAGGGACAGATTCATTTTCAGGGGAATTTGGAGAAAACCGTGGTGTGCCCTGAAGAGGGTTCACTTGCCATAGAGGGAAAATAGATATTGGAATGCAATTTATCAACCTCCCTTGCTGGGATAATGCAGGATAGAGCCACATTTTCTCTTTGCACATCCACTGCCTCTTTCAATCCAGTGAATTTGCCAACAGAGATTGAATTATGAGGCCAAGTAGGAGTTCAGCAAAAGTTAGCTCTGCTTTCCCTTTGTATTTTCCACTTGGGCAGTGAGTAGTTATTGAGACAGGTTACCCTCCATACCCTCTTTACACCTAAAAATATTCTCAATTGTCCAATTTTTATATACTGAAGTACTGTTGTCCCATGTCACCTCCAGCCATCGTGTTTTTCTCATTTTACCCTTCAGAAAGGAATATATGCCTAAAAAATGGAGAATTCATCACTTAGGCATAGCTGGCCTATTAAAAATGGTAAATAAGATACGGTAGCTTAAAAAACCTGAAATAAGACATAAACTAATGTGTGATTTAGGAGTGGAAGGAGCCAAGAACATGCTCATGGTCAGGTCCTGCAGCTCAGCTGAGCAGGAGGAACGTGTTAAGCTGCATAATTTGTCCACTTGAGATTGTTTTTCCACACAATGGTTTTGCCTCTTCAGAAAGCGGAAACGTTGAAAGGAAGAGAGAATTAAGAATGATAATAAACTATCTTGTCAAGGTAAATATTGGTGTTTGCGTGCAGAAGAGAGCGTTTCCTTGAGGAGCCGCCGCTCCCCAAATAGGCAATCAAAAACAAACAGAGCCCTTTTCTATCAGCAAGATGCTATTTCAGGATTAAACCAGCCCAGCACAAGCTTTTCATGTCCACCGTGTGTCCAAGCCTGGGGCATCCCATTTCTCACACGGTGCTGCTCATCCTCAGCCTTTCCAGGGATCAGCCCAGCAAAGGCTTCCTCAGCAATTATTAATTATTTAATTGCAAACCCCCCATTTGTCAAAGTCCAGCAGCTGCAGGAGTGTTCCCAGCTGTCCCGTGGTGAAGCACAGGAAAAGCACTCAGCAAGTGGCTCTGTTCTGGTGACAGAAAGTCGGGGAATGAGAGCAGGCCAGGGAAACCCCTGCCCAGGGTGCCGTGGGTGGAAGTGGAGGCTGCAGGCAGTCAGGGTTTGCTGGGCTGCAGCAGGACTGGCACACAGCACCCAGGGAATTCTGCCATCCCTGCCAGGCTCTTCCCTGCAGCACCACCCCGATGTGCTCTGTGCAAAGCACTCAGCCCAGGAGAGACTCGTCTCGCTGAGATTCATGTGGGTAGAGCCCAAAAAGGGCAAATTGGGTTCTTGAAGCTTCTCCAAAGTGCCCTTTCTCTTGTGCTTCCCATCACAGGGTAGGGACAGCTTTTTCAGGAGCTGCTTTTTCAGACCTGGGCATCCTTTGCTTTCCTTTCAAGTACACTCTGAAGCTCCAAACTGAAAGCAGATTGGAATTTTTCCCTTAACTCTCCACAAATAACCTGGCACTTATCTCCAGCCATCATGACTGATATCTGGGTATAAATTGCTTGGAGTTTCAGCAGACTCTGAGACAAGAGAAGGAGACCAAAACACACTTTGTAGCCACTTTCTGCAGGGATTACCTGAAAGAAACCACCTCTGAGCTGGAGGTGTGATTAATGCCTCTGCTCAGAACCACAGGCAGCCTGCAATTACTGGAGCTGGGATTTGAACACAGGGATTAGTGGAGTTGATGGAAAAATCCTCTGGGGCTTCCAGTGGACGCAGTGGTTGGAGTATCAGTTTTGCATCGTGGCTAAAAGGTGGAGCCTGCAGCAGTTCAGCACCTGAGAAACCTCCTGCTGAGCAATAACCACGTACCCTGAGAGTGAGGAGCAATTTCTGTGTGAATAACAGCACTGCTCCCCAAATCCGGGGCCAGCCTTTCATTTGAGAGGTGCATCTGCGAAAGGGAGCGAGTTCTGATCCACAGTGGTAGAGAGAAGAGGGGAAATTACATAAGCAGCCTTTGGAGTGAGGAGATAAATGTCATTGGAATGTGTTCTGTTGCTGCAAGGGGACACTGCAGTGCAGAAATGATCAGTAATCACACAGCCCCCTCTTCTGAGAGTCTCTTCACAACGATCCATCATTAACGTGCCACAGGTACTCAGCTGGCGCTCAGCGTGCTGTGACAGAGCCATCAGCTGCATATTTGGGCTGGGTGGAGAGGAAGTTGGAAGTTAATATTGCTGTGAGTTGTTTTCCACAAACAAACTATAAACAGCAGCAGGGCTCGACCCTCAAATTGCACTGTGCTAATTTTGGCAGTGTTTTACTCACTAATAATGGCAGCAGAGGAGAACCCTTTAAGCAGGATGAGAACGAGATCAGAAGTCCCCTGAGCCCTGTGGGCAGTGTCTCTCCTGACCTGCATTGCTCCAGGTTTCTTTGGAGTCACCTCCTGGGTGTTTAACTGGGAGCAATCCCAGAGTTCTGCCCCACTGCATGCACAGGGTGTCCCACTCCATGGGAATGAGTAAAACATTAGGAGCTATTTCCCCCGAAGTTTGGTTTGGCCACAAAACTGAGGAGTACCTGCAGAGGGATCAAGTGGAGAGGGAGCAAAATGGGCAAATAACTCCAGAGCTGCAGGGTGGGAACCGGGAGAACAAGGTCCAGCAAGGAGCTGCCTGGCCTGGAGGAGAATCGTGCTGCTATTCCAAAAATGCCTCTGTAAGAAGTGGCTTAGCTGTGCCTCTGGTCACCCCCGCTCCCACTGCAGCTGGAATTTAATCTTGCAGGAGCACATATCTCCGTGTGGAGTCACCTTGGCTCATTGTAGGACTCAAGTCCCCAGGAGGTAGCTGATTGCATTTTCAAAACACTCCTTCTTTACATATTTACACATCAAACACTGTCCAAGAAGCGGCGGGTTGCTGTGGTTTTGTTTTGTTTGATTAAATTCTTATTGAGAAAAGCTTCAAGAAAATAATGTCCTGAAGAATTTGGAAGGGAGGGAGCAAGGAGAAGGAACAATCCTAGCAAACAGCTGGTGGCTGAAAATCTGATCCAGCCAAGCAGGAGAAATGTGGGAGAAAAGAGTTATTCCGGGCTGGAGTGCAAAGCGGTTTCAGAACAAAACATAAACAACCCCCTCAAATCTATTTCTGGGCAAGCAGACTGTGTTTCATCCTCACCCTTGTCCAAGTCATCTGCGTCCATCAGGGTTCCTGCTGAGCCCTTTCGGAGCAGCCAGCGTGCTCTGGCCACCACCTAGGGAGTGAGGAGTGTACTGAAGCACGAGTTAATTCAAAAGTGGCATGAATAACCTCCTTCAGCACTTTGCCTTTCTTCTTTGTCCCAAAGTTTCTCTCCTGTGCTCCCTCCAGGCTCTTCCAGCAAATATTGCTTTGGACTCCAGCTGTTCCAGCCAACTGGAGTTACATTCCCTCCTAGAGTCCTTGATCCCCCAAGCTTGTGTTGTATCTGTAGGAAAAGCAGGATTAAGTGCTGGAAAAAACCTCCACGGTGGGCAGCAGAAACTCAGGCTCCTGTGGATTCCCCCTCTTCTGGGAAGGACTGGAATGAGAGGAGTGCACGGTACTGGTTACACCTCGACCTGTTCCCAGGCAGAAGCAGCTCCACAGCACTGAATGATGCACATTACTCTGCAGTCAGGCCAGCTCTTCATATTTCGGTTTAAAAATCAAAGGCAATTCTGTGCCTGACCTTCCTTGGCTTGCAAGGGATGAGTGGACATCAAAGGAGTCCCCAGTGATCTCTGCAAAAGCCAAGAAGTATGTGGTGATCCATGAGAACAAAACCCCATCACCTCCCCAGAGCCAGGGCAGGGAGAGGGGAAGGAGCCTTGAGGACAAGGTTAATGCAGTTGGGCTCTGCCAGGGCAGAGGAGAAGAGCTCTGAGGCTGGGGGATCTCATCTCCAGCCAGTGCAGGACAGAGGGGACATCCCAGAGTCCCTGGTGTGTGGAAGGGTCACTGAAATCCCTGAGCTGAACACTGTGAGAAAGGAGAATTTCTTTGGATTCTTGGTGAAATCCGGCTGATGTTCAGGCTGAAGGACTGAGCCACACAAATGCTGTCCCTTCCCTCGCCTGCACGGCCCGGGGTCCTGCCAGGGCTGGCTTTCCTTTGTGGAGCACATCCAGCTCCTGCCCAGCTCCTTGGAGGATGAGCCACTCAGGAAAAGTCAAAGCAGAAAATCGAATTTTCCACCTCCAGGGCCAGCCGAGCAAACTAGAAATCCCAAAATAAAACCCATCCAGCCACTATTTCAATGTGTTCCTCCCCAAATCCATGGCTTTGCTTTCCTCCTGGGTTCTGGGAGCACTGTCTGTAGCCCATGGATGCAGGATGCAGCCATCCAATCCCTGCCTCCAGCCTTGGTTATCAAGCACAGGCAGGAGAGAAACAACTTTTTCTGGGGAATTGATGAAAGAAAAGAAAAATGCAGCAGCACAAGGAGGCTGCAGCGGCCCTTTCCCGCACACTAATCATGAACAAATCCTGAAGAGTTTTCTCCCTGACATCATCCAAGCCCGGCACACTTGCAGCTCCCAGGAGAGCCCCTGATGAAAAAGTCAGATGAGCTATTTTCATTTTGCTGGAAGTAGCCAAAGCAATTTTAGGAAGGGGAGGGTGGGGGCCTGCTGGAGTTTGCCAGAAGGATCTGAAGCATTCAGCTCATGTCTTTGCAGCAGCAATCTCTGTCTGACAGCCCCTAAAATCCAGAGTGAGGGGGGAAGAGGCAGCACGTGCTTCCCATGCTGTCCCTCAGCCAACCTGCAGGTACATTAACTGAGTTTGGGAAAGCAGGCAAAGGGGACAGGAAGAAAAATCCTAGAAAACTGCTTGCTCTGCTTAAAATGAGCAGTTCATCATCACCCATTTGCTTCTGAACTCTGTAAAAAAATAAGATGGGGAGAAACAGATGAGAGAAACCCCTTTTTTGCCCCAAAGCTGCACTGGGGGTGAATGACAGCTCTGGGAGAGCACTGGAAAAGAGATTCCTTCCTGCTCTGGGAAGAGAGAGACATCCAGAAGTGACACAGCTCAGGAAAACCCAAACCAAGCTGCCCTGCCATTTTAACATTTTAATTTGCAAAATTCCCTGTGAGGCAAGTCAAGTTCTCTGTGATTTTTCCTAATATCTGTTCCTCCAGGATCCAAGGGCCTGCTTCTCTCCCAGCCCTGGCACTCCCAGCCCATTCCAGAGGGTCACAATGGAGCAGCTGGAGATCAGGCAGAGGCATAATCCTGACCCTAATCCTATTCCTGGCCGTGGTGTTGGCTCACAGAGAGGTTTTGGCCACTCCTTTCAGCTCTTTCCTCGCAGGTGCTGTGGGGACAGGGCTGTGCACCCACCTGAGAGCAGCTCTGGGTGCAGGGGGTGGGGAAAAACAGCAAAACAGCAACAACCAGCCCCAGAAAAGCTTCCAGCAAAAATCAGCCAGGGTCAAACACAATGCAGTGGTCAGTCTGAAACAAAAGTTGTGTTTTCAGGTCATTTCACTCCATTTTTTTCTTTTCCTTTTAATGGAAAGGAAAGAAATGAAATGTGAAGTGAACACAGACAACTTTGTCATTTTGGGTTTTACTTCAAGGGAAATTTCACCCTTTCCCCGCCCAAGCCTGCACTACAAAGTTCCCTCTCCACCTTACAGAATACTCACTTGTATTCCCATTAAGTACTGTACAAACATCAGATGGAAGGCTCCCAAGTGCAAACATTTTTTGGGTTTTGGGAAGCAGAAAAGATAAACAGAAAATAAGTTGCAACTCCATCAAGGGTTTTAATGAAGCCCCATGTCCAGCAAAGTATATAAAATTGAGACTAATGCTTCACTGGCCTCTCTATGTTATTTTAATGATGTGCTTAATGTGAAAAGATTTTCTGAAGCCAGTTTGAATGGTAGTGGGGAAGGTGCACAAACAGCAGTTCAGTCAGAGGTCACTGAAAGGAAAGCGAAGTTCCTCTTAAAAAGGCAGAGAAACTTTCTCCCTGCTGTCCTCTATATTTGGATGCTCCTTTGGGTGCCAGGTGTACAACCCCTCATGGCACCTGCAAGGAATTCAGGGAGAGAAGAGTCTTGTAGAGGGGTTCATGTCCTAATCCTTGTACAGATTATTGGCTCCTAATGCCACAAACTGGAGATAACAGCAGCGAGGAAGGTGAGATTTGCATAATGCTGATCAATTTGAAACCCACAGTAAGCAGAAGTGCTTTTTGATTGCATTTCCCAGTGCAGCAGCAGTCAAGTCTTTAGTTATTCAGGTCAGCTCTCACAGCAGCAGTTGCACCCCTGCAAGGCGAGCTGGGGATACGATCACACTTCCAGCCAGAGAGGACGAAAAGCCATTTATTTGGATACATTTAAAGCCATCTGCACAGCCCGCCTTCCCCACGCAGCCAGGGACCAGAAAGCTTTTAAGGTTTGTTTGGCTTCTGCTTGAGAAAGCTCAGCCTGGGGAGGGCCACGGCCAAGGGCTGGGAGCAGAGGCTGGGGGGAGCAGGCAGGTCCCGGGGAGGAGGGCTGGGGAGCCAAAGTGGGATGGAGAAGGGAGGGAGGGAGGGAGGAAGGGAGGAAAGGGAGGGAGGAAGGGAGGAAGGGAGGAAGGAAGGAAGGAAAGAAGGAAGGATGAGCTCCGGCAGTGCTTGCAGAGGGGTTTGTACCCCCAGCCTGCCCCACACGGGATGTGAGCAGGGATAGGGTTTGTGCATAAGCCCTGTGCTGCTCAGTGAGCAAATGTGAAAGGGAGAGCAGAGCTCTGTCTGGAGGGATGGAGAGAGTTACCTGAAACTCTGCTGGGTGCACCCTCCTTTGGGCTCAAAACCCCTCTGCAGGCTGATGTGAGAGCCTGTCCACGGGGACCCTGAGCAGGTGCCAGCCCTGAGGAACCAGCCAGTCTGAGCCAGTCCAAAGGGCCAGGCCCACCACAGAAACCAGTTCTTGGCTTTCCATCACCCGTGGGGGTGCTGTAAATAGGGTTTGGCCCAGCAAGGGGAAGGACAAAGCTCCAGCTGCCTTCAGGGGCACAGTCAGGGGTGGAATGGCCGTGGCAGCAGGCAGAGGGTTGGAAAGGTTTCATCCCAAGAAATATTCCCCCATAGGAGGACCCCACTTTTCCCCCACAAACCCACCGTGCTCCAGGGCCAGCATCCTGCAGGGACAGGGGAGCACAGTGGGGTGTGGGAGGGTCCTGACCCCATCCTGCAGAGCTGAGCAGGGTCACCTGCAGGGCCCTGACCTCATCCTGCAGAGCTGAGCAGGCTCACCTGCAGGGCCCTGTCCCCATCGAGTACCACTGAGCAGGGTCACCTGCAGGGCCCTGTCCCCATCCTGCAGGGCTGAGCAGGGTCACCTGCAGGGCCCTGTCCCCATTGAGTACCACTGAGCAGGGTCACCTGCAGGGCCCTGTCCCCATCCTGCAGAGCTGAGCAGGGTCACCTGCAGGGTGACACCACCTCCACCACCACCTCTGCAGGGGAAAGGCACAGACACTTGGAAAAGCTGCTTCAATCTCTGAACTCATGCCCACAATCAGCCACCACCCCTCTCTGTGTACTGTGAAAGAACACATGGGAAGGCGTTTCTAGCCAACCCCTCACACTTAAAAAAAAAAATTGCTCGATCATAAATAATGATTATTTCAATTGATGAATCATTTTGACTCATTTTAGGTCTCGAGTCACATTTAATAGTGCCATAATTGTGGCATGAAGAATTCACTCCTCACTCGTGTATGTTCTTGTTAGAATTGGATCAAGTTAAATTATTATTTCTTTTTTAGAAGGACAATTTAAATGACAGTCAACCAAGAATATAGAAAAATGTCCTGATATTAAAAGATTGTGATCAACCCTTGTCTCCCCACGCTCCTTCACACACACAAACCCAGTGCTCCTGCCCAAGTGTGTAAAGCTTTGTTTTTACAGCCAATAAAACAACACTTGAGTAACCTTTCACATAACACTTGTGTAACCTTTCACACTGAACTTCGAGTCTTTCTCCAAGTGAAAATCACACTTTTGAGGTCAGTCCAGACATGTCAAACACAGGATTTGAGACTGAAAAGAAAAACATCTGAGATAATAAAAAATGTGCTTCTCCCTCTGGGGAGAATTTACAGAATTATTTTAACGATCAGAAATAATTTATTGATGGGAAATGAGATGCCAGCTAAAGAAATTCACTGTTAGTCCCAATAGTTTGTCCTGCAAATTGCTCAGGAATCTCCAAGCACTTGGAATCCTACGGCTCAGCTCAGCGAGAGCCACACCAAACAGGGGCCAGCGTTTGGGTTCCTCAGGGGAAATGTTAATCAGGACCCACTGAAGGTCCTTTAAACAGCCAGTGTTTTATGACAGGACGGGATATGGCTGAACCTGCTCCAGTCAATGCTTCCATGGGGTGGAGAAGGAAATACTGATGTGTTTTCAGGCACCGGTGAGGTCAGAAGATCTTTTAGAGTCTGACCATGAGAAATGCCAAGTGAGAGTCCCACCAAGACCTGGGATCAGCCTGGTCAGTCCTCTCCTAAGAGGGCTGGAAGGCAAAAAAAGATTATTTAAAAAAAAAAATAGGGAAAGGGCTCAAGATTGATGAGGTGGGCAATAGCTCATATTTACATATCTGGGGCCTCCCTGACAGCAGAAAAAATAAGTTAACCCAAAAAATAGAAATCTAATCTACATTCACTTCCCAGCCTGTCAGAAGGCCTCGGTGCAGAGCAGCCTCTCTTGGCTGCACAGGGGTGTCCCACGGAGGGACCCCACCAATAAATCTGTTTGATTTCCTGTTATGAGAAGCAGACAAAGAGATAGGGCCAGGGATGGGCAGAGCTGTCTGCACAAGGGAAGAGCCTGTGCCTTCACCCCAAACCCAAACCCACCCTGGCCGAGGTTAGGAAAAGTTCACTTCACTTTGGGGCTTTTTTCCCGTTATTTCTCCTTTCCGTGCCTTCCCGTGGGAGCTGGAAGGAGACAGGACAAAGCGGTTCTTTCCTGCTGGCAACGAGCAGCCCTGAAAGTGTCACAGAAAGTTTGCTCTTGAGAGATTTCCAGCGCGAGGGTGTGATCTTGCAGCCCCTCCAGAAGTGAGTAATGCCGTGACATTTTTAATGGGTGTGTGTTTGGTGAGAATTTCTTGACATTTCTCTCCAAGTGTTTCCCCACACCACTCCTTCCTCGCTTTCTTCTCCCCTCCACCCAGTGCACATTACACACACACAGAAAAGGAAAGATTTCAGGTGAAAAAGATGTTTTGTCCCAAAGCCCTGAGGACCTGGTGGCTGCACTGCAGAGCAATAGCTGCCTGATAAGGTTCCTCTCAGCAGCTGACATCAGCACTCCAATCCCATTTTGCCCACAGTCCATGGACTGATCCTGATCCTGCGGCCCCTGCCCAAGAGATGTTCCATGGCTTGAATTTTCCTGAAGTCCAGCAGGTCCACACCAACACTTGAAAGGGATTAGGATGAATGTGGTAGCATTGCAATGTATTTTGTGAAATGCCATGACCAACACCCTTGTTTCTATTTTCAGAACTGCTGGGAATTTCCCCACACCACCAGCAGCCTCACTGGATCATCACTTCTCCCAGCAGAATGTTTCAAAACCTTTTATAGAAACACGACCATGGATGTAAATTTGCTCATTTGCATTTTTTTGTGGGTTTTTTTTCTTTAGAGAGACCCAAGATCTATGAAAAGGAAACAGACTTTGGTAAGATTGTGCGGGTGGAATTGAGAAGCGAAAAGACAATCCAGTGCACGGCGAGCGGGAATCCCATGCCGAGGATCGAGTGGAAGTGGCAGCCCTGCAACCTCACAGACACCCTGTAAGTGCCATCCCCACGGGTGAACACGTTCCTGAGTTGTTGGGTAGTTTCCAGTTAGGTTTTCTTTCCCCTCCATCCTATTCATATGGGCTGAAACCACGAACAGAGTGAAGATCTCCAGGGTTCTGAGCCCAGCTGGTGTCTGTGTCTGTGCACCTTGTGTATTACCTGAACTGTGTTAAATAAGTTTAAAGTGACTAAAGATCACTGAATTTTTCTTTACCTTGACCAGCAATGCCCCTGTGACTTTCCCAGACTTTTCCTTAGCCCTGTTGGATGCTGTGAGTGCTTTGACAAAGGAAAACCAGCAGGATTTGTGGGCAGAGCTAACAAACCTTTTGCCCTGCAAGCTTTGCCAGACAAACCTGCTGAAGGCTTGGCTTCCTTAAATCCATGTGGGATTCATGGCACTTCCCAAGGGCTGTCTTCACTTCTGCACGCTGAGCTCAGGCTCCTGTGGCAGCCTCTGTGTCCCAGAAGCTGCAAGAGGGAATTGTGTCTTACTGGGACCCTTCTGTGCTGGAGGCTGAGGTGTGAGCACACAGCGAAGTCACTGGGTCAGAGCTGCCAGAGAGGAAGGAGGCCAGGGAACAGCCAGGATGCCTTTGGAGATTTTCCTAGAGGAGACATTCCCTCTGCTCCTGCAGTTCCCTGAGCAGAGGGGTCTGCAGAGAGAGGCCTTGGCTGATGCCCAGTCACTTCCCTGGTAGCCCCTGGCACATGCAGGAGCCAGGTCCTGCACAGTTCTGACCACTTCAGCTCCGCCCTGCAGTGAAAGGGATGAAATCAGGTTTTCCATCCACAAAAAAAAGAAGACAGGTCTAGAAAGCAAGAGGAAAAATTTCTGGAGGGTGCCTTATTTTCTCACTCATTTATTGCTGTGAATGGCAAACTGTGAGACAGGGGAACACCAGGGAGAAATCCTTTCCCAGGTTCTCTGGTGCAGCACAGGGGTGTTGGGGGATCCAGTCTCAGCTTGGGACTGACCTTGTGTGCCTGCCCAGGGAGGTATCCCGCAGTTACTCTGCTCCTGTGGGAATAAACTCAGGGATTTGTTGGCGTTGTTGGTGTTGCAGGGCAGCAGGAGGCACAGGGGCTCTGCTTGGGAGGGGCTCAGCAAGAGCAGGGTGGAAACACCACATGGAAACAGGTTCTGCATCCTCTAGGAAAGCCAGGGAGATGACCCGAAATCTTTTCCAGACCTTTGTGTCTAGGGGGAGAGAATTGGCCATGAGTGCCGAATTAAACCAGATCCAAACCACTGACCTGGTGGCAAAGGACCTCACATAACCCTTGTTGCAGCTCTCTGGCTCTCTGATCTTATCAATTTAAATACAATTGCAGAGTGGCTCTACCTCTGCTGGCCCCAGGGGCAGCCTTATCTTTCTGCAGCAGAAGCTGGAGGAGGATTCCTGTGGGAAATGACACAGCCCCCATTTCCTTCTGTTGTCTGACTTCCTCTCTCTCTCTCTTTCTCTCCCCCCACTCTGCCTCAGCAGTGCCCTTTGAATCCCTGAGCACCAGCATTGTTCCTTAGAGCTGGGATGTGATTTACTTCCTCTGAGCCTTTCCCCTTCATCCTCAGGACAGGACTGTGCCTTGCAGGAAGTCCCTCAAGACATCTTCTAATTAGGCCCCTCTGAGAGCTGTAAGTGCTCCCCTGACCCAGGGTGTTGCCCCTGTGCTTTGTGTGCCTTTGGCAAAGGCACGGCTGATTTATGGATGAATTTTCCGCAGCATCAGCCCTTGGGCAGCAGCACCTATAAAAGTCCTTATTCATTTTACCTCCTGAAACCCCGTGGTGGGCTCAGAGGCTTTGTATTTCTAGGAATGACAAGGCCTGTGTCTCTGCTGAGTTTTTCCAAGTTCAGGAAGACAGGAAAGCTTTTTGCCCTGGATGGTGCAGCTGGACCTTCCCACATGACGTGTTTCACACTCTGCTCCTTGCCCATATTCCAGAATTAAGATTGATAACTGTCTTTTGGGGAATGAGCAGCATTAAAGGAGCCTTCTGCTGTCACTATCCCAGAATTTATCCATTCTGCTCCCTCAGCCCACACTTCCTATTGGAAGCTGAGCACAGACAGACACTCAGCAACATCCACCTCCCTGCAATTTGGAGTGATGGGCATTTTGAATTTGGAACTATAACTTATAATAGCCAGAATAAACTGACATGATTGAATTAGCTGTCCAATATTTTCCATTTTCAATCTTTGGAAAGTTTGGGGGGTTCATTGCTGGTCATGAACTGATTTTGTTTGCCTCTGTCAAGGTGCTTTGTAAATAATTTTGAAATGTTGCAAAGAAGGAATGGAGGAATTTCACAAGGAAGTAAAAGATTCCAGCAGCAACAGCTTTGGGGAGTGTTTCAGACCTAAGACTATCATCTAAGACCGACATTCTCTCACTCCAACACGCCTCCCTGCTTACCCTGAACACCATCTCTGCTTTTCTACCTCCAGGTGCAATCCTGAGGGGCCAAAAGTTGTGGTTCGGGAGAACACGGTCGTAGGAAACAAGATCAGGAGTATTGAGAACACCATGAGGCAGGGGGATAAACCAAAGGTACGTGTGGGATGATGAGGATGATGTCAGGGGATGCTCACCCCCAGCTCGCGGTTCCCAAGCTGCTGAGGGTTCTTTGCATGCTTGGAATTCCCCAGCGCTGGGATCATCTCAGATCTCTGCTGTTTACAAGTGCCGGGGTTTGGGAATGATGTCACACGCCCTGTTTAAAACTCTCCCAAGACTTTGGGGTCAAAACCCTCCGTGTCTCCCTCAGTCTTGAGAAAGTGTGAGAGTGGTTCAGTGCAAGGGTGCTGACATGAACGCTGATAAGGACTCTGAGTTCATTAAACACTTGGAGAGCTCTTTGTCCTGTCCCCCTTTGTCCTGCCCTGTTTTCCCCACTCCCAGCAGCAGGAGCTGACCAAGTGTGTGCTGTGCAGCCCTGCAGGGCCACAGGTACCTGCTCTGATTTCCAGAGTGTGCAGGTCCTGGGCTGAAACCACCTCCCTGGGGCAATGAAGGAGGGAAAACCTTCCTCCTACACTTCCCTGCTGCTCCCCTTTCCACCAGCACTGGGATCACCCTGCCTGTGTGAACTGCAGAGATCCCACCAGGAATTTCCTGCTCAGGTGCCTGTGGTGGTCCTGGCTGATTTCCACGCGTCCATGCTGGGAACCTGCTGTGGATTCAGGGCCTCCTGGCTCTGCTGGGCTCTGGCTGGGATTACCTGTTGGACTTGCAGGGGTTGCTGGCTCCAGGAGTGGGTTTGAAGCTCCAGCTTTGGAGGTGGATGGTCCAGATGGCTCAGTGTCTGATCCTGCAAGGTGCTGCACGCTGCTGCTCAAATCCTGGTTCACCTTTGAGCATGGGATAATTCTGGAGTTACTCCTCTGCTTAAAGTTAAGCACAAAGTTTAAGTGCTCTTCTGGATTTGATCCAGACTAAATCAGCATCTGGCAGGATCAGTGCCTCAGCCATCTGCTCTTTCTCAGGGAGACTTTCCAGTTCTAAACATAATCCAAACCAGAGCTCTGAAAACATGGAGCTTGGGCTGGGAAGGAGAAAATCAGCGTTCGTCTCTCATTCCTGAGTTTTTCCATTGCTGGGAGATATTTATAAATTGGATTTATTTAGATGGCATAGTGCCCCTTAAGCTCTGGCTTTACTGTATTCTTAAAGAATTTTAGATCTTGGGTAAAAACAACTTTCTAAAAAGTGCTAATTATTTATAAAAATGGAGGTTGGTGACATTTACCTTCAAAGCTTCTTCTTTTTCTAAGACTTTCTGGTTGCTGCATGGACTGACAAGAGCTTTGAGACTCTCAGGGCTACTGTTTATCTCCATAGATAGATATATAGATATATAGATATAGATATAGATATATAAAGTCTGACTAAATATATTATCTGGTGTCCCAGAGCTTAGTCTGTGTCTTATGATCACTCTTCAAGTTCTCTTAGTCCCCATATAAAAGTGAAGGGTTTCACAATTGCTGGGGCTCAAAAAATACCTGTTGGTTGCCGAATCGTGGAAGTGAGGACCACGAGGGAACCTCCACACCAGGACCCCCTGGAGCCCTCAAAGGTCTCCTTGTTCCCCACCTGCTCCTCACTCTGCCCTGCACAGCCACCTCTGCTCTTTCTGCACTCCCCTGGCATCCCCAAGAGTTCATTTTTAGACATGTTCTAAAGGGTTACAGCTCAACCCTTTAACTTCAGCTTTTACATATTTCATGATTAAAGTTACCAGCTGCATAATTTTACAATTTATAGGATATTCATTATTTTTCTCCCTGCCTGAAAACACAGTCTGAGGCATTTTCTAATAATTTTTATGTCCTGATTAAGATTTATTCAAATGAATATAACTAAATTAGAGGAATCTCAGCGTTCAGCACTTGGTCTCCCTGCTTACCTTGCAGACAATTCCTGTCCCTCCCCCTTTCTGAAGCCCAGGGTTCTGTGTTAATTGGAATCTTTATGTTAAAAAATATAATTTTTAAAAAAGACACTGAAGAAAGAGTCTTCAGACTTTTCCTTGAGTTTTATCAGTCATTATTCCCACCAGGAACGGAACAGACAGGAAACAGCCCAATCCATTCCCACCATATCCCAGCAAATAATTCACCTGCACTGACCAAGCAGATGAAAAAATGAAGATGTTGGAGTCTGAGCTTTCAGGAGCTGTGTTAGGAACCTGGGATTAGCTGAGGTTTGGGATATTCCTGGGGGATTTGAGCCAGTCCCATGAGCACTGGAGTCGTGGGCAGAAGGTGGAATTCACCTGGGCTCTAGGATTTGTCAGCACCAAGAGTTCACCCTTGGGAGCTGCAGCAATAAAAGCTGGTCCAGTGATATATGAAAACTTGCATTAATTGTTTAGAGCTGCTAAAAAGATGGGAATTGCTCCACTGGAATCACCAGATCCAGAAAGTTGCCCAAAGCAAGCTGGCAGGGCAGCAAGCACAGGTTTTTCCAGCAAACCACTAGTGCTCTGTGATCACATGAAGCTCTTCAGACATCTGCTGACAGAAGTGCCATGTAAAATCGAGCTCTCTTGTCATCATCCTCATAATGATTATTCCATGAGTATTCCACAGACAGAGAAGTGAAATTCACCTCCTCCTGCCTTCCTAAGCCTGAGTCTCATTCCTGAGGAAAAGCTTGTGGTTATGGTTGAGGTAATGATGGCCTTTAGTGAAATTTTGGCCAGATAGGGGTTGAGGCAGTTGCACTGTGACAGGTTCATTTTCCCTGGGGTTTTGAGTCCATGTTGAGCTTCTCACTTTGGGATTTAAAGCACTGCGTGGCTCCTCCGAATCTCCTTTTTCACACCAGGTGTAACACCCGTGACTGCAGGAATTGCCTGACTTTTCAAGTCACAAGGAGCTAGGTTGCTATTTTATTTTCTTTCCTGTTAGCAAAATAACAAACTGGCCTGAGCTTGGGACCGGCAGAAGAGAATAGCAAGACTCATGCATAATTCAGTCCTCACTGGGGGGTTCTTTTCATCTCTTTTCTCCCTTTCATGTCTATATGAGAGTGGCCGGGCCACGTGGACGTTTCTGCTGGTGAAATTCACAACCACTCAAGAAAACTGACCCAAAAATGCCAAGTTTAGCCCTCCTGAAGGAACAAAAAGACTACATTAGAGCAGTGGGATGTGTGTGGTGAAAAGTGTGCGAGCAGCTCAGCCGGGCTGTTCAAATCTGTCACTTCAGGGAGCTCCTCCAGCCCTGTCACGCCAGGCTGTGCCAGGGAAGGGGCACAGCCACAGGGACGGGGTTGGGACACAGCAGCACCCCCTGGGAGACCAGCCCAGGTGTTTCAGGCACTGCCCAGGCACAGGAACACATGGCACTGTCCTTGGTGGGTCTGGTGAGAGCCTGGCCAGCAGCAGGGCCATCAGAACTGGCCCTTTGTCTTCCCTGACTCCTGAATTCCAGAGCTGCCGTCACTGGAGGAAGGAGGAGGGGGTGGTAATTGCTCAGGACTAGCCAGGATTTACCCACCTGCTCTGGGGCTGGAGGGTGAGCAGTCCATGCCCACCACAGCTCCTCCAGAGGCACCTCAAGCCTCCAGTCTGCCCAGTTCCCAGCCCAGTCCAGCACCTTTCCTGACCGCACGGTGCTGCCACCAGCTCTGCTCACCCTGAGGAAGGCACCGGCTGCTCCCCTTTCCCAGGGAGAGAAACCACCCCTGCCAGAGATGGGAGCAAAGCTGCAAGTTCTCAGCCAGCTCCCAGCCTTCTCTTATCACTCATCCTCAGTCCATCCTTTAGCATGTTTTGAGTGAATGAACTCGGATCCTGGATCGGGATTGTCAGGCTATGCAAACAAGTGTTATTGTGTGCCACTCAAGTGGATGGATTAGGAGTGAGTTGAATGTTTTCTGTGCAGGGTCCCTGGTGAAGTTCCTGTAATTCCATCTCCCTGTAGCCACCTCCAGCCCAGCCCTGCCAGAGTCAGACAGCTGAGAAGTTTTCCACCCACGGTTTCCCCTCCTCATCCTCGCCCACGGGCAGCTAACGAAGTGAAAGAGGAAGAATTGTTAATTAAAGCTCTCGGAGGGAGGGATTAGACAAAGGAAAGAGAAAGCAAGGAATAACAAGAGATATTAATTCATGCTGGCTCCAGCTTAAAAAAGGTCTCATTGCTCTGTCCTTACTACAAGATGTCTTAAAACACTCACGGTGCACGGCTGGGGAATGTTATTTGGCTGCTTCTAAAATAACTTATTTTTATCAGTTTGGGAACATTACATATGGACTTTATTGAACTCTCCCATTAGGAGCTTTCCCAGCAGCCAGCTCTATTTACTTGTCAGAGCTGTTCTTCAGAGATCAGTCTTTTTATTCCTTTGCTTATTGAGTTTTAAACTTAGTTTATTCTTTCCTAGTAATTATTTATTAGCTAATAATCCCTTCCTTGGGCTCGCAGTATTGGGTGGCCTTTGGGTTAAGTAGGAGGAAATGGAGCCCTTAATTCCAAATCCAACGCAGGCACTCCAGACTGGGATGTGTGGTGTTTGGTATGCAGTGAGCTGCCAGGATCCCATCCAGCTCCCACTAGGAAGATGTCTAGACACTACATGCCAATAATTTGTTATTAATTAGCCTGGTCCCAGTGCTGCCTGCACAGGAGCTGAGGGTGGGACAGCCACCTGTGGCTGCTGCATGTTTGCAGCTGGGGACGTGTCAGGGCAACTGGAAACTGTACATTTCCAGGCTGTAAATAGTTCATTAATGGCATTTTCAGTGCAGAGACACAAAGTTTTAGGGCAATTACAGCATCATTATTCAGCTTAGCAGAGAGTGCTGCGCTCTGGGTTTTCTGGGTAGAAGGCAAGAGAAGCAGCTGTGGGGTGAGCCCTGCCTTGATCGTGGAATCCCAGAGGGTTTGAGGTGTGAGGGACTTGAGACCATCCAGTGCCACCCCTGCCATGGCAGGGACACCTCCCACTGTCCCAGGCTGCTCCCAGCCCCATCCAGCCTGGCCTTGGGCACTGCCAGGGATCCAGGGGCAGCCACAGCTGCTCTGGGCACCCTGTGCCAGGGCCTGCCCACCCTCCCAGGGAACAATTCCTTCCCAATATCCCATCTAAACCTGCTCTCTGGCAGTGGGAAGCCATTCCCTGGGTCCTGTCCCTCCATCTCTTGTTCCCAGTCCCTCTCCAGCTCTCCTGGAGCCCCTTTAGGCCCTGGAAGAAGCTCTGAGCTCTCCCTGGAGCCTTCCCTTCTCCAGGTGAGCACCCCCAGCTCTCCCAGCCTGGCTCCAGAGGGGCTCCAGCCCTGAGAGCAGCTCCGTGGCCCCTCTGGACTCATTCCAACATGTCTCAAGCTTTTCTACCCTGGCTCTGATTCCAGGAGTGGAAAATACTTCTCCAGGTGCACGGACTAAGCACACACAGGGATTATCCCCACAGAATTTTTCCACTGTCTACTAAAGGTCCTCAGATTCTGGGACTGTGCCCCTGCAGAGTGCAACAGTTTGCACTGTTAACAATGGGAAAAGATGCCTGAGTTTGGGTGCTCAAGTTCAAACCATTTTTTCATTAGGAATGGCATTTAGAGGAACAAAATCCCTATCCCGACCTGCCACTGTGACCAAATACTCACAAATTTCAAATTTCAACTACCAAACCTATCAGGATTAGGTTAGTTTGACCACTGAGAACTTTATTTTAGATGTTGGAAAGATAACTGGGCTGCCAGGCTCAGGGATTTACCCAGGAGCACATAGCTGGAGTGAAATAACGATTCATAATCATTCCAAGGGATTCATCTTACAAGAAAATCACTTGAAATCCTGAATTGCCAGCTCTGGGATCACATGTAGGTCTCTGCTGGATGCTGCTGGTTTAAAAGTCACAGTTTGGAGGGCTCTGGGAGGTGCCAGGTCTGGGCCAAGTCAGGAAAGTGCCTTATCTCTGGTGCTCAGGTGTGTAACGAGCTGGTATCCGAGTGCACGACAATGATTGGAGCATCCAGCCAAGAAAATTACTTTCTCTCTATCCCTCAGTAGTTTTTTTCCCCAAGGATTTGTCCCCAGATTGTTTCCCGCTGTCATTTACCATCTTTGTCACCTTCATATCTAGACACGACTGAGATTAGCCCCGATGAGCTCTCAGGATAGCTATTTGCTCTTTTTTTTTTTGTTTTCCCACTGCCCTGCCAGACTTTTCCTGAGTTATGGGGTTGGAGATGTCAGCATCTGTGAGTGTGTGTGTGCTCATGAGCGTGAACCTCTGGGCCACCAAGCAGCTTGAGGCATTGCATCAGTGTTTAGAAGAGCCACAGAGTCACCCCGAACACTTTGGACATGTCCCAAAATGGATATTTTATGATTCTGACTGGCTCCACAGCGTTATCCTCCACTTCCCAGCTAGAGCTGTCACTTAGGAAGACTAATTGCAGTTAAAAAGCTGCCCAAATGTATCCCCTCCTGTCCTCAGCATGGACATTGGCTTTTCCCAAACATGAAATCCTCAGATCCAGCAGTCATGAGAACGAAGATGTTGGTCCTGATGCAGCAGGAATTCCAAAGGCAGTGGCTGCTGCTCGGGGCTCTGAACAGGAGCTCGTTCACAGCCCGTGGCATCGGGCCACTGCTCCAGGACAGCACCAGGAGGAGGAGCAGGCTGCTTTTATAGCCAGGCTGCTTTTATAGCCAAGGCAAAGCTATTTTCACATCATAAACCACTCAGGAGTGCACAGCTCTTTCTGTGGTGGACACCAGAGGGAGCTGGGTTTGCTGCTCTCCTGTTTCACCCCTAAATTTGGGGGTTCCCCGTTCTTGTGTTTGGTGCCCATGAAAAGTAAAGCCTTTTCCACTCACCCCTTACTCTGCTGAAAATGCTCATCATCAGAATGTCAAATGCATATGGGATAAAAACCTTTGGAACTCATTTCCCTGTGGGATTTAAAGTGCCAGCTCTCAGCAAATCTTAAATAACTCGGAAAATACATCCCACACAGCTATAGGCACACTCATGGGGCAGCTTTAGGAGGGGTAAAGGAATGTCTTGTGCAAGTTTAGTTTAGGATATTAAAAAGAAAGTCCAGAGATGCTTCTGTGCACTTCAAAGAACTCTCTGGAGATATGGACAAAGGGCCAGAGGGTATTATAAGTTTTGATTCTCAGAGGCCTTAGAGAGGATGGCAAAGAAAGTGATATTTGTTCCAAATGTGAGGGCTCAGAGCTCCTCAGGTGAATGGCTGCAGGGGAAGCAGAGCAATCCTGCAAGAACATCTCTGTCTTGGTGGGTCAGGCCCAGTTTTCCTGCTAAGTCCAAAGGAATAGGAGGAATAATTGAAGCCACAATCTGTGGATATTCCTGTGTGAGCCTGAGAGGCTGCAGCGGGACAGGGACAGGGCAGTGCCACATGGCTGGGCCTCACCAACGGGGGCTTGGGAGGTTTAAGGAACACAGGTTCTTGAGGACATGTTTGAGTTCAGCCCCAGGAGTAACAGAACCACATCCTTTTGCCATGTGGTGAAGCTCAGGACAAGTGCTCCTTCCTTCTTCTTTCTGCATTTGCCAAGTGTTGCAGCACTGGCAGCTTCTCCAGAGCTTCCTGCCTTGCTGAACGAGTCCTGCACGGCCCCAAGGAACAGGCTTGGAACCAAGGGGCTCCCAGGCCCAAAGGGGCCACGTCCTTCCCTCCCTTCTCTGAGGGGAAAAGCAAAATCCTGCAATACTCTGCACCACATCCACAGGAATTACCTGCTTCCCATGCAAATGTGGATATTCCCCACATAACCCAGAGCTGAAAAGCAGAAAAGAGAAGAGATGGATGTGGGACTGTGTTTGGATGGATCCTCCAGGCTCCTCAGTTCAGCTTTTTGCTGATGATGTCACACAAAGACCTTGGCAGAAGGAGGACTTTGCTTTTCATGGGCGAGACAGGGGAAAAAAGGAAGAGCAAGGTTTAGGAATGAGGAGGGAAGAGGGACCAGCTGGGCTGAGATGATGTGAGACAAAAACCAAGTAGGAGCACTTGTCTGCGACCTTCACCCGTTATTAACTAGAAACAACTTTCTTATCAGTTTTTCTACCCTGGCACACGCTCTGCCAAGGCTGCCCCACCCTCAGAGCCATTCTTTGTTCTCTGTTTCTCGGCAGATCGTGAGCACCCTCACCATGGAGAACAGCAGTGCCTCGGGAGTCTATTACTGCGTGGCTTCCAACAAGGTGGGCGAGGAGGAGCGCAGCATCAAGTTCTACGTGTCAGGTAAACAACGGGAACACCACACAAAGGCAGACGCTGCTGCTCTCATTTCCCTGCAAGTTTGACGTGGCTGGTGAGTGCTGCTTCAGACTCCTGGCCGTCCCTGTGTGTTGTGTTTTGGAGCACTCCCAGTCCAGCAATCCCAGGCTCCTCACCCCACACGAGGCAGGATCCAGCTCAGTTGGACATGTCCAGCAGCAGATCTGATGTCCCTTTGCCCTTTCCAGCTGCAGCTGCAGCCCCAAGTCCCTCTCTCTGTGTCTTAAAGCAACACTGGTGACATTTGAGCGCTGTCCTTGGGAAACCTCTGGCAAAGCTGAGGCCTTTGTGGTCTTCCAGAGGGCTGGAGCCTCTCCCTGAACCAGGGGAAAGGTTGGTCTCCAAGGAAATCAGCAGCCACAGCAAAGGTGAGCAAGGCCAGGCTCCAGCCCTGTGCAGGGCTGATTGCAGGGTGACATTGGAGCCCTGCCTGGGCCTTGGCCTTCACAGTGCCCTTTGGCAGGGAGGAGGTTCTCCAAAGAACACAAATCCAGACAAATATCTGCTTAACCTTTCAGCACAGGAATTCTTTAGGAGTGAGATCAAGATCTACATAACGCTTTCAGGAGAGAGGGCAGTTCAAAAAGAGAGGAGAGTCCAGGGACAGCCTTGTTCAAGTGCTCACCCAGAACAAAACTGAAACATTTCTGGGCTCACTTTCTGGATGAGTGGATGTTGGCTGGCAGGATTTGCATCAAAATATCGATTTTTAGAACAAAGAGTGCAGAAGTGTCCTGGAAAGTAAATGTCTGATTCTCACTGCTTGGTTCCTTGCCCGTGAAGCAAGTTGGGAGGGCAGAGCACTCCTGTGCCTCTCTTCCTTCCTGGATTGTTTGACTCCATTGCTCCAAAGGAATCCAGCGCCTTTCAAACCCTGCTGTCCAAAAAAGGGCTCACCAAACACTTCCCACTGGTGTTCCACACGAGTGCCAGGAGGAAAAACGCCATCCAACAATAACGAAGCTGGTGCCATACAGGGAAAGATTTCACCTCCATTAGAGCTCCTTTGTGCTGCCCCAATGGGGACAGGAGAGGCTTTCAGCCTCCAAAAGATATTTCCCGAAGCTCTAACTCTTATTTACTTAGGAAAATGTCCTTCAAGGTGCACTTTGGGGAGATACAGCTCAGATTTAAGAGGTCCCCAAGATGTTCAAGGCAGGATGAAGACCAGCTATTAATTTTACACCTCACCCCTTCCAAGTGTTGAGTGTCCTGCTGGGAATTCTTCCAGCTGTTATGTCTGGGTGGGTTATCCAAGCTCTTCACAGAACTGCCACACTTGGTGACTAAACCCAAAGCTGCAGCAACTCAGTAAGCCACAAGGATAAGGTCAGATCCAAAGGGTTGGATCATCCCATGCACCTTGCACAACTCTGGTTTATTTTAACAATAAAGTTACGTAGCGCTTTTTTTTCCACCCACAGTGAGCTGATACTCCAAATTTTTTATTTTAAGATCCGTCTAGCAATGTTTTGAGACGCAAGTGTTTTAATCATGCGGTTTTAATTATGAAGGAAATGAATCACTGGGTGAAATTACTGACAGCGGTTCTGGTGGGAGTGTTTCCACCAAAGCAGAGCAGGAGGTGAACAGGGCTTGGCAAGACAGATTTATTCCAGCCTGTGAAGGGGAAACTGGGAGTCTGTGCCATTCCGGGGAAGAGGCAGATGCTGACCGAGCATGACTGGCTTTTGGAAGTGCTGTATTTAAAAATAATGTTCCTGGATTCGAAAGGAATGAAAACTTTCTAAATGTGGCCATCCTGGTGCTAAAGTGGGTCATGCTGCAGCAGTGAAACAGCAGCAGTGACCTGAGGCTGGCTTCCTCCACGGGAGGGTCCTTTCTGAGCGTTGCTCCAGCAGGGCCAGGCTGTGGGGACAGTTCTGCACGTTGTCCTCACAGCTGGAACAGCTGGAGCAGGCTCCAGGTTACTCTCCCCAGGAGTTTTCTCCTGTCTCAGTGTTGAGGGACACGTGAGGTTCCAGGCAGAGGATGTCCCACAGCAGACATCCTGGTCACTTTCTGACTCTGAGGTGGTTCATCCTGTGCAGGTTGAACCTAAAGGCTGAGCTGAAGGCTGGGGTAGAGCCTGAGAGCACATGAGCAACACGTGGGACTTTGGGACATCTGGGAAATGTTTGTAGCACTTCACAGCTCTCTGCAAAGCAGCTGCAAGTTGTGGCACCCCACAATTAATTCAGCAATTTGTTTTTAAAGACCTTCTCTCCCATTATCTCCTACCAACCAATAAGCTGGGGCTCCCTGAGCTGCTGTCAAACCTTTTGGCTGAACTGGGCTTAACTCACTTCTCCCTGGTATGAAACCTGAAGGTGATACAGAGGCTGAACTCCCTCAAACCCCTGCTCCACTGGGGCAGGGTTGAGATGTTTTCCCAGGACGTGGCAGAGTGTTCCAGGGACACTTCCTCAGGTGTTGTCCAGGCTGCTCTCTGGGGATGTGCTCACTTCAGTCTGATGTTCTCATCACCACCACCTTCATTTCAGAAAAATTAATTTATCCCCATGGAATAATTGTCAGCAACCATTTTGTTCTTCCACTGCAGAGCCCCCACAAAAACTCCCACGGACACCAGAAATAGCACTGGGCTCTATTTTTAAATCATTTCTCTGCCAGCAGAGTTCATTTCATGAAGGGTCAGCAGGGTGTGGAGATCACTCAGAATCCAAACCTTATAAGGGGTCCAGCGTGATGAGAAATCTGCTCATGCAGTGACAGCCCCTCCTGCAGATGTCCTGACTGTCCCTGTCCCTCCGCAGCCCTTTGGAGTCTCTCCTAAAGGGATTTGTTATCCACCGTGCCCTGGCCTAACTCTTATTCCAGGATTTTTGTTTTGTGTCAATCCAATCAAGATCTGCCCCCTGCCTGCCTTTCCCACCACTGCTCTGACTCCAGAGCTCCCGTTTAAGCCCTGGGTGAGCCAGCAGATGCTCAGAAATGTCATTGTCCACCTCCAGCTCCAAAGGACATTCCAGGCAGACTGCAAACTCCCCAGTGCAGTGAAACGCTGCCCTGGTGTCTCCTGCAGGGATTCTCTGCCATGGACAAGTGTAATTTCCCTTCTAATCTCTGCTCTGCACCTTGGAAAGGGCAGCTCTACAGAGCTGCAGGTCCAGAGTAAATCAAATTCCAGCCTTTGTCTGACTGCACTGCATTCAGCAAAGCGGGATCCCACCCATCTGAAAACTCTGACTGTTCTGGGAATATAAATGAGAATTATGGTAAGAATAACAAATAATAACCAAAGCCCTTTTTTTCAAGGGTTTATCTGATTGCCAAAACAACTGAGAAAAATGGAGTTAAAGATTTCTACCCAAAAGAAAATATTGCATTTCCAGCAGGAGATAAAAATCTGCTCTCAGATAGCAGAACAATGGATGAGCTGGGCTGTTCTAGGAGTTTGTGCCACTCCAGACTGCTCATTCCCGACGTGTTGACAGGATTCCTGACAAGCAGCACCGTTTCACATGGTGGGGCTCACCCTTCCCTCCATCCCTGTTCCTGAGGGCAACCCCCCCTGCCAGGCCCAGGGCTGGAATTTGGGTAGAAGAGCAGAAGTTTTGAATTACACAGATTATTGTGCAAAGCACAGGAAATTAAAACCAATTAATTCCTTGTAAATACAAATGGAGCCAGACTTGCTTTTGATTTATGCTCCCTTTTTACCTCCCCCCGTGGCTTCTTTCTCCCTCTTTTGCCATGGAATCCCGCACGGTGGAAAGGGAAATTCGCAGCTACTACGCTGTAACACAAAACCAAAGACAAATGTTTGGTGGCTGCTGATAAAAGGGAAAAGGCCCCCGTGGTGCATTCTTTTAGCCAACTTATTAGGAGCCTTCTAAAACACGGTATCTGTTCAGAGGGAGGAAGTTAATCACTGCTCAGGTTCAGGATTATGTAAGCAAAACTGTCTGAGAGATGAACTGACTTATAATGTGCTCTCCAAGCTGCAGTCACTCCCCTGATAATCCAGGTAGGAGGAGAAAAGAGAGGAGAGCAAGGAAAGAGAGAAGTGAGCAACTTTTTTTTCCTCCTGTCTTTTCCCTTCCACTGCAATGAAAATCAATGAATATTCTATTGGAGCTGAAAGAGCTGCTTGAAAGGCAAACAAGATGGGAGAGAATAGCACAGGTTCCAGCTAAAAATATTCAAAATGCTAAATAAAAAATGTCAGGAGAAGGAATGATAAGAAAAACAAGCCAGGCCTCTGCTCCCAGAATGTTAAGTTGGTAGAAAAAAAACCTGGCAACTTTCAAGTCCAGCAACAAAGCAAAACTATGGAGCATCCTTCCAAACTCAGGGCTTGGGAATGGACACATCCCATTCATTGGGAATTTGCACCCAAATGCTCCAGCCCAAGCTGTGCCGTGCCCAAGGCAGTGCCTTATCCCAAGGGATGCAGCACTTGTCCCCTGTTTTGGTTGGAGAGATTCAGGAGATGCTGAAATGCCGCTCGTGCCACATCCCATTTTTTTCACTGGCTCTCATTTTTCCCGTTTGGAGAGGTTTTGGTGGCCTCAGACATTCCCCCCATGTTGACAAGCAGCAGTTGGACATGTTGGAAGCACAAGACACGAGGAGTGAGGAGTGGATGTGTTACACGAGGCAGCCTGAGCACACAGCTGGCCCCAAGAGAGAGCAACTGAGCCCAACAACACCCTGCAGAGAGCAAACTGCAGCGCCAGGACAAGGAAAGAGGAGAAAAATAACAACTTCCAGAGCTGTGGCCTGAGGGGGTCTCTTCTCTTTTTGGATCTTTTGTGAAGTATTTCTGGTGCCAGTCTTTAAATGCCATGAAGCAAAAGCTCATGAGTTCTACTCCAGACGACTCGTGAAGAAGAGACTTTTAATCACATCTGAAAACTCCTCCAGGGCTCTGTATTTTATAGAATATATGGTTTATTATAAGGCAGGTTGGTTATTTCAGCAGCCTCACTATTTGTGCTCAACTGCAGCTGCTGCAGAACCTTCTGCAGTGGGAGCCCCTGGCCGAATTCCAGGTGGAATTTGCAGATGGCAGGTGCAGTGCACACTTGTTCTGCTTTAACTTCTGTCCCTCTCAAAGTCCCAGCTCATCCTGGCTTGAGGAAGCATCTCACCCACAGCTTGGCACTGAATAATCTCTCAGATTTAGGGCAAACCTGTTCCTGTTCAGAAGGTGACCCAGAGTGAGCCCTCCCAAGGTGTCCCGTCCCTGGTAACATTGATAAGAGGTTCCTCAGAACTCTCAGCTGCTTAAAAATCCTGACCTAACAGACAGCAGAATAATTCCAGGTCACCGTGGTTATCCATGAGCTTTCATTCAGGTGGATAGATCCCTAAAATTAACAAAATCAAATGGGAATAGTGTATCTTCCAGCCCCAATTTACTTGCAGGTCTCTGGTAGCTCCTGCAGGAATGTGTCTGCAGGGCAGGCTCTGGCCTTCCACTCAGTTTTTCTTGCATTCAGATGGATTCAGTTTGCCACTTCAGGAAAATGGATTTTATTTTTTTCTTCTGGAGTGAAAAGTTACTAAAAATAGAGCAAGAAACAGCTCACTCTTTCGTGGCTAGGTCAGAGTCATGACTCAGAGTATTTCTGTGCTAAACTTAAGGGCTTCAAGGACTTGGACATCATTAGATCAGTTAATCCATCAGTGATCAAGTAAATATCCACCAAGGCACGTGTGATGAAAATAAATATTGGCACAGTTGGAATTAGAGAGAGTTGAGGAGACTGCTCAGTGGGGAAGAAGGTGTTGCTCCTGAGGGATGGGGATGGAGTCTTTATTTCTCTGCAATTAATACTTTCCAGCCCTGATTGCAGATAGAGAAGGAAGAGCTCCCAAACACATTTATCTACCTGGATAGAAACAGCTCCTGATTAAACTCTCTCAGTCCATTAACTCCTTCTATTTATAAGCTTTCAATTCATTACTTGGAGATGGGATGATTTAGAGTGCTGAGGGCTGGACTAGCACAGGTCAGCACTGGGCAGTGAGAGCAACCTTCACTTCCCTGATTCCCAGCTCCAGTGCCTGTTTCCACATGCAAGCACGTGCCTCATAAACCTGGCTCCTTCCATTACCGCTGGAAATTTGACCCCCAAGTAGCAGCCAGGCAGCCAAAGATCTTCTCAGCTGGGATTTAATTCCAAACACGTTTTCCCTTCCTCCTAGATGTGCCCTCTGGGTTGCAAACAGCCTCCCAAGTGACGGCCATCGTGGGGAATGACGTCCAGCTGACCTGCCGGGCCTCCAAGTACATCTACACCCACCTGGCCTGGTACAACCACTCCTCAGAGCCGGCTCCCAGCCACTCCGTGGTCACGAAAATGGACAAATATTCCATCTCTTTGATCCTGCTCATTCCCAACGTCACGAGGGAGCAGAGTGGCCTCTACAGGTGCCGAGCCCAGAACCAGCACAACAGCACGGACACGCTGGAGCAGCACAGCCAGCTCCTGGTCAGAGGTACGTGCCAGGGGAGAGTGGCACTGGGACATGTCCTGATACAAACTTGGGGTCCTGCTTTGGTTTGATTTTGTTATTGGCTCCATGGGGATTGACAGCCTGACATGGATAACACTCACCCAGCCACTGCTGGGTTTGGATAAAATATTTGAAATCACATAAAGGTGGTTTCAGCAGCATTTCATCTTCCCAGCTCCATGCTGGGTGCAGATTTAGAGCTGACTAAAAGGCATCGCCCACCATTTACTGACAGCACAACTGTAACTTGGGATGCTCACCCCAGATCTGTATGACTTTGGCACCCACTCTCAGCTGCCAGGATGAGATACCTGAATAGATTTGGGCCCAGCAGATCCCAAATGTCCCTGGGCAAGTGTAAAATCAAGTGACATGTGCCATTTACTCTGGGTAAGAGGGATGCACTTTGTTATAATAATTATCTTCTTACTTATACCCAAGCCCCCAACTCTTTTATTTCACAAAGATCCTCCAGCCTGGTTCTGTTGGCTGTGGGAATACAAAGGGCAGGACACTTCTCACTCAGGTATTAGGCAGTGATGGTGGTTTGGCTGGTCCCCGCAGCACCAGGGCCAGCTGTGAGCATCCCCTGCTGTGGGGCACTGGCCTTGCCCTGCACTCTCCATTCAGGCACTTCCCTTTCCTCTCCCCTGGCAGATATTTTTATACAGTCAGTCAGATTTCCACCTCCATACACACCTACACAGCTGGGCTATGGGGAAAACCCAGCTAGGGTGGGAATACATCCATGGAGAACTGGAATCAGGATCACATTCCTCTGAGAATGACTGGGGTCTGTTATTTGTCTGGCACGTGTCAGGCAATTCTTGTGGAGAACACACATGGAAATGCCCCTCCAAACCTGCCTTCCTTCCCCATTCAAACAAGGTCTTTTCACTGTTTCAGTACCCCTCAGCTTCTGTCCTTACTGCAGGTTTGGGGTATTTTTTATGCTGTGCTTGTGATTTTATTCATTGCTGCCCTGCACCTTTTACAAATGAACATCAAGTGGGGGTTACCATGGTTGTAATAAGGAGAAAACTGCACTCCTCATGGAGGATATAAAACCTTTAGAACTGTTTCCTCTTTGCCTCCTCCTTTCTCTTTTTTTGTCTTCACTCTGCATGTGCACCTCCTACTCCCTGTCCTTTGTTTTCTTCAGAAGATGGGGAGTTGGAGCTGCAGCCGAACTTAAGCTTAGGCAGTGTGAAAATAAACCAAATAAACTCCCCCACTCCTTCCCAAACCTTTTGGAGGATTTTTGATCAACTGATC
>VXAD01000352.1:2093105-2177316 GCA_013399195.1 Dicrurus megarhynchus | reverse complement strand
CGGGCAGGGGATGCGCGGGGTGCAGGAGAGGGCTAGGGTGCAGCGAGGGGTCAGGGACAGCCGTGCCAGGGGCGGTGGGCACTTAGGTTGGAGGGGACAAGGGAGTCTGGGGGCTGGCTGAAGTGGCCCTGCCACCCCACACCTTGTGTCTGGCCGGGCCCCGCCGCAGCCCAGCCTGACGGAGGAGGAGGAAGGAAACCTTGGCAGTGTGGCGAGTGCCTGACAGCAGCCCAGCCGTGCGCGGCCCTGCCCGGGCTGCGGGCCCGGCCTGGCCGGGGCAGGTGGGCACTGTTTGGCGGCGGTTCCGCTCCCCTGCTCGCCTCGCCAGGGCTCTGCGGGCAGCAGCTGCGTCGCAAGGGCCGTACATCGATTGTTATTAATTATTAGTGCTGTGGTACTGCGCTGGTGTCACCGGTGGATATCCACCTGGAGAGGTGATGTCCTAAATACAAAGGCAGAGCTCAGGGCAGAGGATGCAACAACCCTTTTGCAATGCCTAGAGCACATGGGAAAATGTAGAAATTGGCTGGAGGCAAACTTTGGATTGCACTTCTTGGTTAACTTTCTGTGGAAAGCACCTTCTGTGTCATATGGGTGAGATGATAACAGACTATGGATTCATCAGTGGTTATCCTAGATACTCTTTGCTAGCTTGTACATTTATAGCTTGCCTTTTCTACAGTTTTTCCTCTCTGTGTTATCACTAAGAGAGTTATGAGCTGTACACTAACCTTCCGCTATGAAGGGTTTGTGTGTGAAATTCTGAAGTAAAACTAAATAGACAGGATAGATTAAATAGAATTTAGTTTTTTTTCCTGTCCATGTTCACTTGGTTACTTGCAGTGTGTCTTTTAGACTTTTTAGTCCAAATCAGTTTGTCTTTTCAATTAAAACCTGTCAGAACAGGGCTTACACAGACAGTAACAAGTGATTCAAGTTCTGCATATGGTACAGGACACCAAAATTTAGCTCCTGTAATTCCTGCAGTCAAAGGGAAAGAGTCATGTCTGTGTCTACGCGAAAGTTTGTGGCATGTTTTGATGATTATTAACTCACCTGCTGAGTCCTGTAAGTGATGCTGGATCTTTCTGACTTAGGGTTAAGTAATTTTTCAGCAGAAGAGCAGTGATGCTTCTGTTACACACAGTATCTCGTAGTTCACACTCTACTGGGTTAGAGGCATCCAGGTAATGGGGTGATGAAGGTCATCACAGAATTCTGCTGCATGAGTGGGTAGAAAGATTGTTAATTCAAATAGCTGTGCAGTGATGGGTGTAAGAAAGGCTGAGGGGCACCTGTGGGTGAGTGTAAGACAGCTCTTAATGTTTGAAGGTCTAATGCCAAGGACTTCTGTTAGTTCTTTTACTGTTAGGCAGCTCTCTGTGATGTTATTCTTAAACTGGAGCAGGTAGCCAAAACAGTCTGGGAGTGGTCAGTTAGGTTGATCAAATATTGCAATATTCTTTCCACCTTAAGTCAAAAACTTGGCTTATGACTTAGGTGTTAAGTTAGATTAAATCCACCGTTTTCTCTGGTTTTGGGAGAAAGATCTCCTTCAAAAGGGGAAGTCCAGTGTATTATATTCAGCAGAAGCTGTTTAAGAAGCCACCTCTGAGAAGCAGTTCCTTTGTACTAAGGGACTTACCTCTCAGAAAACCTGCTGCGTCGCCTTGTATTAAATAGCCGTATTTAGAAACTTCTTTTCTTGTTGTTCTAAATCATATTTCATTTAACAGCTATACCTTGTGCTGCAGAAGGCAGAGCTGACCTATATTCTTTTATCACCTCTTGAAAAACTATACTCATTTAAAAGTTCAGTTTTTTATTGTTCAGTGTAGTGTTGCTCAAATGCTTAAACCTTGTCCCAAATCACAGCATACTTGTTTTATTATGATTCTTAATGAAAAGAGCAAAGTGAGAAGACAGGGTTTCTATTTTTTTTTGTTGGAAAACAGACACTGTTCAAAGATTTTAATTTAATTTTTTATTTTTCCCTCCTTTCATTTCTTGTTATTACAAATTATTGTAGCAAGACAAGATGACCATGGCTGTCTTTTTAGGTGCAAGACTGTCATAATTTAAATGATTATCTGATTATCTCCAGGTAGTCTAAAAGGATCAGTTACATTACAGCTAAAAAAAAAATCTGCCATTGCTTACAATACTTCAAAGTTGTTCACTCCCTCCCAGTTGTGGGATTGGGGTACATGTATTTTTTTCAGTTATGTAAGGAAAGAATACTCCATTTTCTTATTACTGTAACAAGCCAATATAAAACACCAAATAATGTGTATAATGTTTTGCAAACCATGGAGTGAGAGAAGTGCTGTAGAGCCCTTCAGGCTCATGGTGGGCACTGCAGAAGAGGCCACCCTGGAGGTGAGAAGGGACTGTTGCAGCTTCTCTGTTAACTTTCAAAAAAAAAGTGTTTATTGAAGTGGTAGAATCCAAAAGGGATTGGAAAGATTGCACTGGACAGCTTCAAAGTCAGAGAGATTTCCCCTAAAGCAGCTGGTGACACGATGTTACAAGGCAATTTAGTGACTTTAATGAGAGGGAGCAGCAAAGAGCAGTCAGGAGACAGTGACACGGGGTGAGGAGGCGAGGGCCGGCAGAAGTTACGAAGGGGAAGCGAGAAGTGCCACGGTCGAATTAGCCATGAACACGGAAACTGAAACTGCTTGTGATGGAGAGCAGTGGTCTGAGGAGAGAGGAAGAGAAGCAGAGGAGACGCCGTGGCTGGTGGCTGCATGCACAGAGCTTCTTTAAACCTGTCCTGCTCAGGGATGAGGTTAAGGGGGATGGTTGAGAGCTGTGTGGCAGCAACCCCTGCGACTTGTGTGACAATGATACTGATTCATGGATGAAAGAGCAGGTTGCAGAGCATTCTGTTTGTAAGTAATCTCACTGAGGAGTAATCAGGCTCGTAATTAGCTGTTTGATGCAGTCGTGGGAGACCAGAGAGCACAGAAACTTGCTAATATTTGTGAGAGCTTCTCTGTACGTATCCCTCTTTTGGCTGTTTTGTGTCAAGATGCGTCCCAAGTGTACGCACACAAATATCTGCCACCCAACATGTGGGTAAGAAAAAATAGGCTGTGTAGGAGAAACAGAGCCAGTTTCTCTGGAGAAACAGTTTTAAAACTTCAGTTCTAAAAGTGCACAAACTGAGACTTTTTAGATGTAGCCAGCACTTCAGTGTTTGTATGACTCACGGTTTCCCCTCATTACAGTTCTCAAAAGGACAGTTACCTGGTTCACATTCTCATGTAGGTCTCATCTAGGTTTAAATTCTAATACAGTGCAAGAGTTTACACAAGCTGATGTTGCTGGAACTGCCCTCTGTGAAGGCTGTTTGTACCTTCTTTCAGGATAAACCAGCAAGGGTTAATGTTGGCCATGTACCTGCCTTGCATTTGCACAGGCAGGAGTCTCTGTTAGGTATCTACCTACATAAATGTGACCTTTAAAGAAATGAAAATGCCATTTTAAATATTGAATTTCCTCCCTTTTCTTTCTTATATTTTTTCTCTTCAGGACACTGAAGACCATAGAAGTTTGACTAAAAAGAAAAAATGCCCAGAAAGAATATAGACTATGGAGTGCTGCCTGAGTATGAGAAAAGCCAGATCAAAAGGACCTTGGAATTGGGAACTGTTATGACAATATTCAGTCTTAAGAAGAGCAGCCCAGAAAGGAGGACTATTCAAGTCATAATGGAAACCAGGCAGGTAGCATGGAGCAAGACAGCTGACAAGATTGAAGGTTTCTGTGAGTATTTGCAACGTGTACCTGAACTTGGAGTTACTAATCAATTGATGTACTTGTCAAATATTAATTTAACAAGCCTTTGTTAACATTATGAAGCTTTTGGCTGAAAGAGTTTGGTAATTTGCTGAGAATTTTTTGAATTGTTGCAATGTAGATGAAGAATCTTCTGCAGCTCATTATTTAGGTATCTAATATTAATTAAATATGATTAACATGCTTTTTATCCTTAGCCTTGTTCTCAAAGTTATCATCTTTGGTGTTTGTGTTCTCTAAATTGACAGACTGTTTTCCATCATTATGTCTTAAAAATTCAAGTGAGTAATTATTCTTTACCACTTCTCTCTCCAAAAAGAAAAAAGAACCAACCAACCACTTTCCAATACAGGGAAACTGAATTTACATTTTGGTATTCTTGGGCAATTTGCTGTCTCATGATAGAAATCATTATTTAGGACTATTATTGGCAAGTACCAATGACTTAGGAGGATGAAGCTGTGAGATATGAGGTGGTTTGAAGGTCCTTAGTTGGTACTGTCTCTTTAGTTGATACTGGAACTAAGTAAACCCACTATTTATAATAAGGTCAGGAAATAGAAGGGGAATGTAAGGCTAGATAGGGCTGCAAAACCTCGAATAGAAGAATAAAGTGAGACCAATCCTCAGTTCTTATGAACACAGCTGATGCCAAGAAAGCTCAGCCTGGGCTTTCTGTGATTTGTGCAGCTCAGGGTGGTGCAATGTAATTACAGTGCTTGCATATGATTATATGGTAACTTTTTTTTAATTATTGTGAGCACGATTTTACTCTACAGCTGCTAAGTAATGTTTGTCCTCAATAAAGGAATTGAATAGTTTGTCTGAAATGCCAGAATCATTTATTGGTCTGTTGAAGTGTGGATTTCTAGAAGGTTTTGGTTTTTTTGGTAAATACACGGTAAGTTAAACACCCATTGGTCTGTAAGGCTGCAAAGACAGGCACTGAAAATACACATGATTTTGGGATTGTCTGAGCAGTTTCTCTTCGTGCTCCTGACTTACAGGTATTAAATCTCTGCTACAGTTTCTATTGATTCCTGTCTCATTCCTTGTGGAGACTGGGTCTGCAACTGGAAATGTGATATAGTGGAAATACAGACTGGTTGTCTGGGAGGATGTTTTTTATCATTGGCGGTGAAAATATGGTCATATTCAGTATTCTGGGGAAAAGCAAACAGGTCTGGACACCCTAATTAACAGGTACTCTGGATCATAGTTTTTCATTGTCCCAGTTTCTTATGTGACAAATGAGGTTAATTATCCTTTCCTATAATGATGTGTGTGAATGCAAGTACAGGTGCATTGCTGGTACTGTGCCAAAAAAGAAGTCCTGAGAGGGCATGTAGAATTCAGTTATGAGAGCAGTGCTTGAATACTGTTTAGCAAATAAAGCCTGGGGTTTACACACAGAGCAATAAGATTAAAGCATATCAGAAAATGACCACTCAGTGGGGGAAGGAGACTTCAGAGTCCTCTGGCCAAACCAATCTCTGACCATGTAGTTGAAGTCTTGTTGTAGCCATTTGCCCAGAGGGGACAAATTTAAAGCTGAACAGGCTGTGCATTCCGTATTGGGGTCGACTTTTTCGGTCCTGTCTTGTAATCACCTTTTATCAAAGCTTCATTGGGTGGTGTGTGTTTGTGGTGCTTAATTAACTAGTTTGCTCTATGCATGGATTTTAATAGAAGGTGAATATTGTAATTTGACTCTTAAACCTGGATCATCCAGTGGGGTAATGACTTGGCTTCTAGATCCACAGGCAGCCATTGCTAGAACATGGAATATTGCTCCAGACCTGTGAGTTACCCAAAAGCCATCTGCCTCTCCCCAAAAATTGTAGTACTGTAGCATTTTTTTTAATTGAGCAACATTTCAGTGACGTGTATAACGATGGGAACTTTAGGTCTGAAAATATGGCCTAGTCTAAAGCACAGATACGCAAAATATTGTTTTATTGTCTTAAAAAGCAGTGATCTGCCCCAGCAAGCTGTATTCTGCAGGTATTGTTCCAGAATATAGGTACAGTTGTTCCAACTCACCATGAACCATATCTGGTCTACTAGAAATGAAAGTCCCTGCAGTTTGAACTTGCTGACAGCGTGTTTGCTGAAGAGGAAGGAAGTATTTTAGTTAGTTAGTTAGTTATTTGTATGTTGCTATTGCTTCTTTTGACTGAGACTCAGGCTTTCTTTTTGCTTGAAAAGTGGAAAAATGATGGATTTGAAGCTTTCCTGTTTGATAATTGAATGGACTAGCCTCTTGAATATGGATGTATATATGAATGACCCCAAATATATGCTGATGGATTGTGTTGACTTTGTGACAAATGAAACCCACAATCTTGTTTTTTGATTTTTTTTTAAGTGGTTGAGGGCAGAAAATTACCATCTCAAGTATTATAATGTATTAACACTCTTATGCTGTACAAAACGTAATATTCATGATGTGATCTTAATGGTTGCTATTTGCATGTGCGTCAATCCAAAAAGAATTAATATTTGGTACGAGTGGGAAAGTTAAGATGGTTTCCTGTTCCGTGTGTGCTATTTTAACTCAAGTTTGGCAACTGCTCTTTACAGAAGGCAGAAAACTCGATGTTTGCATCTGCTATGGGTTTGTGGTTCTAAATCAGATAGTGAGGAGAGTTCTTTAACTTCGGGACACAAAAATAGGCTGCTAATAGATAGCAAAGGTGGAGTCCAACTTTTATACTTTATTTTAATTCTCTCCTTTTGGAGGTCAAGAAAAAAAACGGTTTTTTTTTCTCTCCCTAACTGCCCTCTATAGTGTTGGGAATTTTGGATGTTGTAGTGCTGATTTTCTTGCTGATGGACTGTAAATGTTTGAAGAACACTCAAATTCCTCTAAGCCAGAGTTGATTATACTTATTATAACGACCTTTTTCAAGTTTGGTTAATATTATTTTGGAAGTGATTTAAGTTAAGCCTCACAATTACAAAAAGGCAGCTACTCTTATTCTGGAATAAATTGACCCGGGCAAGGGAGAGATGTAGGATTAGCAATACTTACATAAATATTTACATAACCCCATGGGCCCAGAAGTGGCACTACTGTGTATTTTAAATTGCATTGCTCATGAAAAGGTCCCTTTTGTTAAAAACCTGCCAGCATTTCTGTTTAGAATAGAGTGAAAGAGTTGCTAAAATTAAGGCTATTTCCTGCTCAGTGCAGATGTGTTTCTCTGGATGAGAAACTTCAGAAAAATCCTTCTAGATCCAGGTCTTTGGTGTGGTAAGAAGTGAGGATTTACAAAGGGTAGGAAATCTGGTTTAAACAATCTCTGTCTTCATTGTGTGGTTCACATCACACAGTGTCCAAGTACTGGAGATTTTACATTGACCTTTTGAAAGACTTGACTTGCCATATACAAAAGGAATTTCTAATGAAAAGGAACTGGAGAGAAACCTCTGTGTTTTCCCCTAAATGAAAGAACACAGGTTGGTTGTGTCCTTTAGAGAAGGATATGCTAACAGTAGATCAAGAGGCACTGTAATTCTGACTCTGTGTGAAATAAGTTTGAGGAGATGATTTCACAGCCTAGCATTAAGCAGTTAAATTCTGAGGTAAGTCTCACCTGTCTACCCAGACAGGCATTTGAGAGAATGAACTTATTTTTGCTTGAGAGAAGGAAAGTTTGGTTTCCTTGTACAGAGAGATTTGTTTTGCTTGTTTAATTTGTAATGGGCCCTCTTCTTGCAGAAACTAATCCATACATACTGGATAGATAATTGTGAAGCTGTGACTTGCCAGCATGATCGTTTGCAGTGTGTTGCCTCCTTATGGTTCTGCTGTGTATTTTTATTGTGTGTTTAACCTTTACAGCTGTGCGTGGGTCTGGGTGAGGGCGCTTGGGTCACAGACACCAGGGTTGGTTCTCCCCACTTCAGACTGTCCCAGGCTGGACACACCGTGGGGGTGTGTTGTACCCACTGGGACAGCAGTGACAGGCACAGGGGAAGGAAGAGGTGGCCAAGGGTGGGCAGGATTTGCGAGGACTCTGCTGAGACACACGTCTGTGTGGCTGACACCCGGGGTTTGCTGTTTGAGAGGACATTGCAGAGCTCTCAAATAAGGCCTCCCAGACTGTGGTATAGCATTTCTATGCACATGAATAAATTAGGGCCCAAAATTATGATATTTAAGCTTGTAGAGCAAGCTGGTGGCAAGGTGTAAATCTCCAGGAAGCTGATCTGTTATGGATATTTCGTTCTTTCTCAGATGCAAAGTGCTTTCAGGACAATTATTAAGGGAAAGTTCACGGTGACTAGAGTTGGATTAGTCACTGGAAAATGTGTGTTTCTGCATATTCTTCCAAGATTCCCTTGAGTGAAGGGATGATTCACAGCCAGGAGAATTTATACTCTCAGAAATCTGTGGTGCCATCCTTGAATGTACAAGGACATAATACAAGCATGCTCATTTCAAGGAAGATTCTGTTTGAGGACAGAAGATGATTTCTCTGTTTTTGAATACCTAGGAATTTTTTTTTTTCACATGAAGAGTTGACCTGCTTTTGCAAAATGAAATAAACCATATTTTAATCCCTGAATTATTGGAAAAGAAGGATCACCTGTTTTTTTTTCATTTTTTATTTATTGCAAAAGACTCCAGACTAAAAATAACTAGTGACAATTTAGTTGTGCAAGCTCATAACAAGAAATAGGTTTAAAGCATCAGAGGGCCATGTTTAGAAAAAGTTATATACCAGCTGTGAAACTGCTCTTTCTGTATGCAGACTAAGAGGTCAGGGTGTAGGTAGGGCTGAAAGAGAAAAGGAAGAAATATGTTAGTATTAATTTATTCTGAAAACTTTCTCAGAGGATGAAGTACCTGGGTTGGGGAGTGGCAGAGATGCAGACCTCGTGTTGATGCAATTGCAAAATTATGAAGCAGAGGGATAAAGGCTATACTTAAATTGAAGCTTTTGATGCTTGTGACATACCACAGTACAACAATAGTAGCCATTTCTATTTTCTGCAGCCCACACCTTTGTTAATGCAATAGGACTGTCTTGTATCTTTTTTCATTTATAACAGAAACCCATGTTCGGCAATGCATAGCATGTTATTTTAGAATTAATGTGAACTGCTCGTTTCACATTGTCTCACTTCTCTAGCTTTATATGTAGTATTTTCCCAGAGTTTGTAGAATAAAATGACCACTTACTAAATACATTTGCCATCTCAAAGTCATTTAGCATTACTGATTTTTCATTTAACCTACAGAGTTATCAAGTGTTAAATTCACTTGAGATTTTCTTCTCTGCTGAAAAGAGATTTTACAGAATTTGTCCTCTAGAGCATGATTAGAAAACCCAAACATAAAACGAAGTTGAATTTTTATGTTTCACATGTATGTTAAGAAAGGGAGTGTGGACGCTAAAAACAGACGTAGTAAATTCATGTTAAAAGTAGAATCAGAACCTGTGAGATCTGCTCTGTTTTTTCTCAATATGTATGATTGTCATGTGCTTTCAGACTGTGTTACACTGCCAAGCAGGAATCACTAGTTTCTGCCAAATGTTGCACCTGGATATTTAATGATCAAAGCTCGTTATAGAAGCAGTGCATCTGTAATAGGGTCATGTAGATATCAGCACCAGATCAGGCCACATTCAACTGACAGGGGGAAGGGAAATGCAGGGATCTGTAATTTAATGTAATGGCAGCCTTCTGTGTGTTGCCACAGGCAGTGCTGGTCAACCTAACAGGAGTTGGGGTTTTTTATCTTCGTTGTTTTATTTTGTGAATTTTATCCAGCAGCATCTTTGCCTTGAAATTAAATTTTGATAATTTTGCTTTTAAAATCTTTGCTAAAATGAGAGCAAACTTTGATGCTATGCATCCTTTTGGCTCTCAGATACATTGGGGAGCTTCAAAAACTAACACCTAAGAGAGTGTTAATGCATGTGGCTCACATTCTTAAACATTGATTTTTTTTTTTTATGTGTTAAACAGCTGAGTCATTTATGTAGTAGAATTGTTAATGTCAATGTAAATTTCTTCTGTGGTGGAAAACTTATTTTTTTCCCACTGGAGAAGATGGTATAAACATTTACAGATCTTTACCTCTCTGGGAGAAGTGATGAGCATCTACATATTCTGCTGAGGAGTGTGAAATGAGTGCTTCCTTTGGCTTGAATATTAGACTTGATCTTGCTGATTTCTAGTAGTGACCTTTGTTTTCCGTGCTGCTAGCAGAATTTCTTTGTCTGAATTTCCTTACTGTTTCAGACTTAAAGTAATAAATAAACTCACATTGAAAACCCTGTCTCCATTCTGTCATTTGCTTTCTGTATTCTGAATCTGTTAAAGAACAATTATGTCATTGCAAAAGTGAATCCACTTCTTGCTCTTCGTGGAGTAGCTTCACAAAGGAACATTAAAATTCACCTTTTTTTTTTGTGCATTTTGAAATGGCTGTATTTCAGTTGTTAGCCAGGGGATCTTTGTGTAAGTCTTCAGCTGAGTACATGGAGCTTGGTTTCTGTGGTCAAATGAAAAAATGAACATGTGTAGCCTCTAGCTCTTTTCAAACAATGTCTTCCTTTTAGCAGCTCAGTTCCGCAATGTCTGATGCTAACTCACAACGACCAGACTTCCTGTCATGGCCAGCCAGTGAAACGAGGATGGAATGAGCTGCACAGACCTGAGCACCCCTTAACTGGTTGATCAAAGTGAGTGTGAGATGTAGGTACTCCATCCTTTCCCCAAAGTCAGGTTTATATGCCAACATTTTTGTTTTGCTTTGTTGCATGGAGCAGAATGTAAGCTTCTATGCGCACATATGTAAATTTTGCTGTATTCTTATGTCATTTTGTGGAGGTGCCCTTTAATTTTTAATATGGAAACAGTAGCTAGGTGTACAGCCCCTTGAATTCAGTGCTCAAACTGGGAAGCACTGTAACATGGTGCTCTACTGAGCAATCCAGTGAGAAGTTATGAATTTACTAGCAGTTTGTTTTTACTGTACATGACAGCTCTGTGTGACCTGATTACATAAAACCCTGTGGGTTTAAAAGGTGCACTTCTCTAAACCTGATGTCAGTCACTCAGCTAAATCCCCAGAGGACCCCTTGGAAAGGTGGTCACGGGTGCTTTCTCAAGGTGTACCACACTGTTTCTCATGTTTCATCCTTGTAACTGTGTTTTCAGAAGTTTTGTGGCTTATCTGTAATGACTTCCTTGGGCCGCTGAATGTCTCAGTAAACATCTGTTTATATGAGCTGAATTACTTTCCTTACCACATCTGGACTGCCACGCTGCAGGACATTTCTGCTTTCTTGTGACTTTGTCCTCTGAGAGAAGTCTCACCTTTTTCCCTCTAGAGTCACACATGATTTGTGTTTCATTGCTGCTCTGAATAAAAGAGGCTGTTAAAACACACCTTGTGTAGTTAATATTTAATTCTGCAAAAGTGAGATCAGAGTCATTGTCCTCACTAACCACCATGAAGTACATTTGCAAAAGGCTTTCTTCATTCACTGGGCACTCACTTGCACACAGCCTCTGTTGCAGTGGGCAGTTTCTGCCTTTCTGAAATGAAACCCACTTTGGAATATTTTGTAATGCAAATTGTTGGAAAAAAATCTGGTTCTGAGTGTGGAATGTTGCTATACATACATACATGTGAAAATGCAATTATATTCATAGACAGAATGGCCACCCCATGTCTTGGTGCACACAACTTGGGTGATCAGAGTCCCTTATTTTCTTCAAAACATTGCCAGTAGTTTCCCTTAAGCCTTCTTGAGACTTACTGAAATAATGCTCACAGCATGATTTCTGACTCTGTCAGCCTCCTCTGAATCTCTCTGTAGGCTTTTTCTTTTCCTTCATTAAGTACATGACTGAGCTCTGATCCGAGCACTGTTTGTGGCCACAGACACTGAAAGACTTCCGGGGAATTAGGGCTTTGAATCAGGAATGTTATCTTACAGAACTCCGTACTCTGTAATGACAGATTCAGGTAAACTTCTACACTGTTAGTCTAGACTTTTCTGTCAAGGGCACCTTGATAAGTTGACAGCCTCTAAGGTTTTTATGACCCATGTGTTTATATACAATCAGCCTGATGTTCCAGCGTAACATTACCTGCCTGGATCAAAGGTGTTCTTGCAAACTTGCAAGACTCCAGTGAACTTAGATGGGCACTTCCAGCTCACAGAAGGTTCTCTGCTGCTGGCACTGGCTGGTTTTCAACAGGGTCTGTTCCCTAACCCACCTGTCTGTTCAGGTGGTGGGTGGTTGTGTTCCCACCCAGAGGTGGGTGGTGGGTGACCATGTGGCAGACAGAGCCAGAACTTCGCCCTTTAAATAGCAGTGCTGGTTCTCTCCTGGAATGAGGAGCACAGTGTTGTATATAACAGTGTAATGGTTTTTTTGCAGTTCTCTTCTTGACATAGTTTTCTACCTTTGGTTATGTTGTATCATGTCTTCCACTCAGCTTGCACAGCACCTGCTGTAGTGAAGTGCAGGTTCTGTTTTACCCTCTACCTCCAAGCGTGACTGAAGGAAATGTAACAGGAATTTGTACCTGCAAATGTGTGAGTGAACATGACCACTGCTGCCGGGTTATTTGAATGGAGATCAGTGGAGAGCTTGAGGATCAAAAGTTTATTGTTAAGTTCATGGCAGTAAAGAGCTCTAGCAGGTGCCCTGGAAGGCACTGATCAATTAATCTGGGCAGTCGTAGGGAGGTGTCTGTGTAGTAGTGTAATGATCCATTGAATTCACTGATTTGCTAAACAACACACAGCAGCAGGAGCTGAAGTTCAGCAGCTTTTGGTTCAGCAACTGCCTCAAATGCACATCCAGATCAGGGCCTGAGACAGGATAATAATTGAAGGTGCCTTGGAGTCTGGGCTCCTTAAAGAGCCACTTGAGGGAGTTGTCAGAATCAATCCATGACTGATGAGGCTGCTAAGGAGATCCTTTCAACCTGGGGAAATAATCACATAAAGGAATGGATGAAATGTAAACTAATTGTGGATTTTAAAGTGGCACTAGGCTTCTACAAACTGTTTGGCTGGGGACTGGCTGTGCTGGGGGATCACTGTCCTCGTCTTGCTGGCTGCGAGTCAATTTCTTTACAGGGCATACTTTGATTCATGTTTCCTTGGGAAATGTTTTAAATCTTCTTTTACTGTTCTTGTGGAAATTGCACCTGCAAGTGTATTGGATTTGATTTGACTCTGTGAGGTGCATCTGTCCAGGTCTGTGGGTTTTTTGGGTGTTATCAGGCCCCAGGAATATGTGTCTGTGAAGCCAGGGCAGGATATGGCAATGCAGTTTACATGTGGGATTGAGAAGGAGGAAAGCTCCAGTACTTCAAGGCAGTACAAAGATAGTGTCTGAGGTGCTGTGCCTGCATTCTGGCATAGGTATGAAATTACATTTTAATTGTTCAGTGACAGATTGTGCTATAAAAAGTTCACAGTAACTGCGTAACAGCTAAGTTGGTACAGCTGATTTACTAATCTGAGTCTGAAACATGTTGCAGCTTTTCCTGGCCTGCTCCTTTCTCGGGATGGTTGGAATCAGCCATTTTGGAGTTAGTGGGCATCATGTGGAGGGTGCCAGGCGACTCCAGACTACCAGTGGAGGACACAGAGCTTAGAGCAAGACCAGAATTAATGCTTGGTGTTCATATTTCTCTTTTCTCCCCTGGATTATCTACGCTGGCTTTTCTTTCAATAATATAGAGTAATAGATCCTAACCAATGCTATGAAATGTCATTAAAATACATACAGGTAGTTTCAATTAATTTTCTGAAACTATAATATGTATTACATCTTTATTTCTGTAAAAATCTAAAGAATGTTTAATAAAACTTGTGTTTTGTACCTGTTTCATTTATTTTCTAAGCAAATGTGATGTTGTCTTGCCTGAATTTTGTAGGTTGTATAGAATATGTTGCCTGAAAAGAAGAGGGATCTTAAATTTTGAATGTGAGGTTTTTTAATATAAACAGTTTTTTCTTCTCTCACCCAATTTTGTTCTCTTGCTGAACCATTCCTCTGTTTACTGAATGTTTAGCAATTAGGGTATAGTGAAACTCTTTCTGAAAAACCAGTTGGAGAAGCAATAATATGTCTGTGCATACAAAAATCCTTGTGCTTCTATGGAAATACACATAGGTTCATGCAGGAGAAGGGGATGGTGGGGTTGAAAGGCAGTAATGCAAGGAGAAGGACTGTAGTGAGTGTGTGTAACTGAGGGGAGACATTGGGTAAGTTTGTGTGCTTATTTCAGAGGTCAGTGTGAGGTAAGAGCCCCTGGAAATGGCAACAGCAGAACAGGTTGTGAAATCTCTTTTATCACTGCTTATAGTTTGTCCTTTGAGCAGGGCCTTTTGTTGTGTTGTTCATGTGTGTGGATTTATAGGAGTCTGAAAGGAAAGGTGTGATTCACTTTGAAGTTAAAACTGTGTTTTTCAGCAGGGATTTGTTGGGTGAAGGCAAAGCAGAAGAGGTGGCTGGAGTTGCACTTGCCAGTGGCTAGAATGAGCCAGCCTGGGGTGCAGTCCCATGCCATTTACTGCAGCCATGCAACCTCCTCCCCTCTCTATTTGGGTACTTTTTATCTCTGCATCCTGATTGTTCTCTGCTGATATTCATGTAAATTGGTGGGTTAAGATCAGCTTTTTCAGATGGTGACATTTAGGATGGTAATTTGGATACATCTTTAGGGATCTAAGTGAGACTCTGAATGGTAAGGGGATCAGAGTCTCTATTAGGAGCTTTTGGTTCCTGGTCATTTATAGGCACAATGTGAATTTATTTTAGAAGTTTGCATCTAAATTTAAGGTTCTTGACCAATCAGATATGCAGATATTAGGAGATGTTTTCATGGTTTGAGAGGGAGGCTGAGCCATTAAAATCTCTATCTTGAGAATAATGATGCTTGGAAAAATTAGTTTAAGAAAGAATTTTGATTAGTATCTTATGATTATTTCAGGTTAACCTTTGAGGCCTCATTTTCGCAGTGTAATTTGTTTAATGAATATGAGAAAGGAGTGTCTGGTAGAAGTTTGGCCTGGGATACTTTGCAGAGAATAAGAAGTTCCAAGATGAATTAATGTTTCATTATCAGGATTTTGTTGATGAACTTCCTTGCTTGTCTGTCTATGTTGGCATTGTAGAAACACAGCATTACACAGGTGGAAGCTTCACCATTGTTCAGCTCACCCTCCGCTGGCAGCAGAGCTGCTGTTTCATTATGTTACTAATGGTCTTCTGTTATTGATGAGGTGCTCATTTAAAACGGCGTTTATATTGTGGCATTCTTAAATGCATGGACAGAAACCCCCAGCTCTTTTCCTTGGGTCTTGCTAGGTCTGATAAACACATTTCAAGAGCAGCCATGAAATGTTTTTCTTCACTCTTCATCCTGTAGTTCATAAGTCAAGACTGTCCAGAAGTGGAAAGAGCTGTTTATTTCTCTGGTCCACAGGCAGAGCAAAACCACTTCCTCAGTTTTCTAATAAGTATCTTATCTTGAGAGCACACATATTTCTATTTCAGTGCTGTCTCACTCCTGTTCTGCAGGCCCTGTAGCAAGGGTTTGAAAAAAGGGAGCTGACTTGGGAAAGTGTGCTTGTGCAGCGTTCCCATTCTGCTGTGCTCCAGTGCATACCTGTGTTCTCTGGAGAGCAGCGAGGTGAAAGTGATACAACAGGTTATGTTAAATAACACAGATCTCTCCGGAGCTGGCCATGAAAAAACTCACATTTTAATTATTAAGCTCAATTTTCTCTTTATATTCCTACTGCAAGTATTTTTCTTGTAAGTACCAGTGATTGTACTAGCTGACAGGGTTAGCTGGCTATCTAAGATATATGTAACTTTTAGGTAGGTTAGGTAGAACTGTATATTTTCTTTTTTTTTCTAAACAGTTGTCATGGCAATTGGAAATTACTTGCTTAGAGTTAATGCCATTTATGAAATCACATTTTCTGTGACCCAAAGGGCCATGTGTATGCACGCTGTCCATGGATAATTGGTGATAGTGAAATAATAAAAATATGACAGGTTATTTTTATTCTTCTGGTCCTTTTCTACTCTTGTCTGTTACTATTTACTTGTGGATTTATGGATTGCAAGCTGGTGCAATTTGCATTTCTTGTGCAATACAGATCTGCAAGTTTATATGTATATATATATTTTATATGTGTGTGCATACTTTGAGCTATCCATCTTACCATTTCAGGCTCTGCACTTGTACTGACTGAATGTTGTTTCCTTTCAGTGGATCTGATGGAAATAAAAGAAATTCGCCCGGGAAAGAATTCAAAGGACTTTGAACGTTGCAAAGCAAGGCACAGAGAAGAACACTGCTTTACTATTTTTTATGGTACCCAGTTTGTCCTCAACACCTTAAGTTTAGCAGGTACTTTTATCTTCTTTCTTTCTTCTTTAAAGCTACCGATTGAACAAGTCAAACACATTGATGGAACAGGAATGCACAGAATACTGTGGTTTTCACTTCTGCAGTTGAGGAGTGCACCAGATGCTTAAAATCTGGAGACCTTTTATTCAGCCCTTCTTGTCTGTGACCTGCTGCATTTGGAATGTTTCACTTTCAAATGGTGTGTCGTGCGAGTGTCGTTTCTGATCTTTTCTAGCAAGGTAGACTTTTGCTGGTTAAATATCTCCAGTAAGGTTTTCAACACTGAAGAGCAGAGGTGACATTGCCCTCTTTAAAGACAGCTATTCAGTGTGGCCAGAATATTGTCCTGACGTTTTCAGTCTGGCCAAAATGATTTTGGAAACAATAGTCATAAAAAGTTAGACTGCAGCTGTATCACAGAAATTTTCCTATCACCTGTGAGCAATTGCAGACTAATTTGGAAAAATGAAGTTCTAGTTTGGGTTTTTTGTGTGCATGTCACCTGGTAATACTAAACCTCTTCTAAATAAGTACTAGGGGACCATAAATAAAGTTGGAAGGTGATAAATTGAAAATGAAGAGATCTGTGTGAAACAAAAGGAATTTGTATCTTGTATCTATAGAAAGGGTTGGGGTACTTTTTATTTCAGGCAAGATTATCCAGGGTCACAAGCCCAAAGATTTTGAAATAAAAAGGGCTATAAACTCTTACAGTACAAGCTGAATACAGTTTCTAACTAGTGGAATTTTCAAAGAGATTTCTTTTCGAAAAAGTTTGTAATGGTGTTGGTTTAGGACCATACAGACAATTTACTTGGAGATGTAATTCTCTCTGTCCTGAGCAGGAACGTGCTTACCCATTTAAGCTATTAACTTAATTGGAAAATCTTAATGTCGGAAAACGGGAGTGCTTTGTAAGTGTTTTAATGCTGACAGCTTTTATTGTTTTATTATTTATGGAATGAATTTCTTACAGATTGCAGTATTAGAAGACAAATTTTTTGCAGTCGGATGCTTTCAAAATGAAAGACTGCTTGTGACTAATCCCTTCTTAGAGGTTTTTAACTTTAAATAAGCTTTACCATTGTTGACTGAAGTCTGTTAAAATTTTGAGTAAGCGGCTGTGCTTATGTGCAGTTGTGCCAGGGACTTCAGCTGGATTTCCTCTGACAGCCCCCCCCAGTCCTTCCCCCATGGCAGTTCTCAGAACAGGCCTTTGCCAATACTTTGGAAACACTTGGTACCATGAGATGTTGCTGTAATGCTGAACTGCAGAACAACATGATATAACTTTCAGTTAAGGGGGAAATCCTTTTCCTTGTTGAAGGGCTTTGTCATGGGTTCTTAAACAATATAAAAGAATTGTTATTTGAAGGGAATGGTAGCTATCATAAAGGGCAGAATTGTCTCGGGAGAAGAATTGGTTTGGCAGTGCTGGTGGGTGTTCTTTCCGAAATTGTAACTAATTGAAAAACATTTCCATGGGGAGCTGAGGCTGGGCTCCAGCTTCATCCTTGGGGGATAAAGCATTGTTTGAAAGTTTAAATAAAATGTAATCTTCACCTTTGAGAAACTGGTTTGCTTTGAAGGCTGTTAAAAGATTTCAGCTCCTGTGTGAAAATAATTTTTCAGAGCTGGTTTAATTGAAGAATGCCTTCATGCAGTTTCAGACCCAGCCTGCTAAATCAAATGGACTTTGCCCAGCTGAGGGCTTTAATGATCTCATCTCATGCAAGGTTCTTTCAGCTTAGCTGGTATTTCCTAGGGAAAGCTGTGCCCAGCAGGCAGTTCCTCATCTTGCTTCTATTGGGTTGAAGAATCACCAAATGCAATCATGATAAATGATGGGAAGGGCTCTTCTGGTTTGGGAAATGGAAAGACAAACTAAATTTTAAACAGAACAGGGCAGTGATATACTAATTTGCAGGGTTGGGAGGAAGATGTACCTGGCTTCTAGCTAAGCCACATGAGGAATTTTAGTCCTTTTTTTAACTCGTATTAAAATGTTCTATATAAGCCACACCAGTTTTGTACATTGCTCCCTTTCTGTTCCTCTTGCCTCAGTTTAGTCTGGAACAATCTATGTTTAGAGGCATGGTTAAGGTAGATAGGAGGTGGTTATGTCAAAGGCAGTATATTGCAATTTTGTTGTAGGTTGCTAGGAATATAATGAACCAGCTTTATGCTGTAGCAGTACTGAGTTTTTTTGCCTGTGCACTTGAAGTTGCTCTGATCTAGGCCCTGGACTTCTGCCACTTTGGAGACAGATGATAAGAAAATGAATTTTGATTGTGTTACTACAGGAACTCAGCAGTAGTTTTATAGTGTTTTTGCTGAAATATTGAAACTTTCCTGCTCTGATAAGCAGTCTTGTAAAATGAGGTATTTTTTTGTCAGAGCTTACCTACCTGCAAAGTTATGCTGTTTTTTATTAGTTTTATTAGTAGCAACATGAAGCTATGCAGTGAGATTTATCAAAGAGGAAGGTTAGTCAGCAGGTTTGTATACTAGGGTTTATGTAAACAAGTTATATCTTGATTTTATGTTGATTTTGTTTTGATGTTTACCATAGTATATTATTCTTTTTCAGCTGACTCTAAAGATGATACTGATAAATGGTTGTGTGGCTTGAATATCTTGTATCAAGAGGTCATGAGTGCTCCCACACCTGCGATCACAGAGAGGTACGTGGATGTATTTTCACTTTGTGAGACTGGGAATTGAAAGTGGAAAATCTGAATGAACTTTTTAAGGTGCAGCAGCAACTGGTGCTTGCCAGTTACATTAAGAACACTCTCCAGTTAGTGTATGACACTGACAGCTCATATGGAAATTCTCAATGTGTATTTTGCTACATACGTGCTCTGGAGTCACACTCTGCTTCATACACTAATGAGAACTTGTATTTCACCTTGTACTGTGCACCCAAAACAAAATCTCTTCATGAGATCACGAGAACACCTGGTGTTTGTGTGTTGGCTTCTTGGAAAATTCAAATGTCAGCCATACGAAGGTGAAACTGCACCCTTAATCTTAAGAGGATGTTGCACGTGAAACTGCTCAGGCTCAGGTTGCCAGTTCTGTTGACAAGGTTTCAGTGATGTCTCCATACCCCATTGCTATTCATCACTGCTGGCATTTTTGTTTGTGGTCACTGCTGTTACCTGTTGTGAGGATATGCTCTGCCCTTGCTTGCTCCCTGACCAAACTGTGGCTTTGACACTGATGTCAGACAAGAGTAATTCCTATTGAGGCTGAAGATGAGCTTAGCAGTGCATTCATCCTTTAGACCAAAATTATGTGTATATATATGTATTTACTGTTGATGCAACTAATAGTATTTTACTGTGCATCTAAACAGTTTTACATGCACTGTAATGAGGATTTTCTTTAAAATTGTCTAAACCCTCTCCCTTCCCTCTAGTTTTTAATTTTTATGCATCTAACAGATACCTTAAGCCAGCAGCTCAAAGATAAATCTGGCAGAAATCACTGACTTTATGGAGTTACTCCAGTTCAGATTAGCTGAAGTTTTGGCTCACTTTATCCTCTTACATTTCTACAGCTTCTGGTTACTCATTCTTTTCTGTCCTGCCCACCCCTTCCCCTTCCTGTGTTGTTTACGTGACTTTAAAATGCAGCAGAAAAGTACATATTTACAAATGTGGTTAAAAAAACTGGCTGGATCCTTAGATGCTGCACTGGAAATGTTTTTGCTTTACTAAAAGAAATGAATCTTAAGACTTTTAAGTACTTCTATTGAGTTTTGCCTATGGATTTTGAAATTTCATTGGGTGTATATTCTTTATAATTCTTAGATTTATCTCTTTTTTCTCCCTTCCTTCCACAAGCTGGCTGAGAAAGCAGATCTATTCTGTTGATCAAACTAGAAAAAATAGGTAAGAAGCTCTGTCTTTTTTCAGATATTTTTAGTAAACTTTTGTTTCAGATTCTAACATGGAATGAAAAGAAATAAAGAGTTCATTGTCCAAAATGTGGAATATGAGACCCCTGAAAATGGCATTTGCCCTTGCTTTTGCTAAACACCATGTGTTCATAGCACTCACTCAGGTTTATGTACGTGGTATAATGAGGAAACAAATGATGAAAACGAAGTGTTTTAAATTTTAGCCTAGAATTACTTTGCCAAAATGAGTGAGCAGTGTGTCGCTGTAGAGGTTGAGCTCAGCTGTGCAGGTACATCAGGTTGCTTGCTCTGTAGAGGCCTTTGCCCTTTCACAGCTGGGTAGGAGCTGCTTGGACTGTACAACCTGCTGTGAGCTCTCCTGTGCAGCTGTGCCACCAGGACTTCCCCATTGCTGAGCTGTGTTTGCACTGGAGTGACCAGGCTCTAACACAGACAGACCAGAACCAGCAACTGGCCTGGCCATGGGCTTGTCTCTGCCACATATTTGAACAGACCAAAGCCAAAGAATCACCTCCAGCTCGATGCTTCTCATGCGAAAGAAGTCCTGTGGGTTATAGCTCCCAGTGTGATGTGTGGCTTCATGTGTGTGAGTTTCAGTAGTTCCTTTCAGGTCCATGTGTGATGTGGGTTTGTAGCTTTTACACGCAAAGGAGAACTTTTTTTAAAATTTATTCAGCTGCACATCTCTCCATAGAGTTACCAGAAATCATATGACACTGAGAAGAATGTTAACCTTTCCTCTCCTCTGTGTTATTATTTCACCATGATTTTTCTCTTTGTCTGGAATGTGCATTTTATTCTGAAGTGTAGAAAAGCTCATGCTTTTCCTTTCATGTTCACCTTTTCCCAAAAGCAAACTGCCATGTGGTGTTTCATTGTGCGACTGAGGCCGTGTTATTGCAGGAAGTCACACCCCTGTGCAGACAGCCTCTGGCACTGTGCAGGGTGAGCTGAGACCCCATTTCAGATCTGTGTCTCCTAAGATGGTCACAGCTGCGAAGGGGACAGTCCCATCCTTTACTGGGTATTGACTTGTACCTCCTGATGCATTTTGAGAACTAACCCTGCAACGGGTGTGTTCTGGGGGTTCACAAAGCAAAAGCGAATGTTAGGATGGAGCAGCTGTGCCTGACAGTAGGTGTCTGCTGAAAAGGTTTCATTTGTTGCTTTAGAGTTGTTCTATTGCTGCAGTGCAGTTTGGTTGGGACCAAGGAGACTTGCACTGTGGAGAGAGCAGTTTTTCCTTCTCTTCCTAGATGATTCATGCTTTTAGAAAAATTCAGGGAAGGAGTTTGGACAGAGGTCTGTTGTGTTTAGAGCTGTGGTTTTTAGGGAGGTTAATTGTAAAGGTTAGGCTTCCAGGCAAGTCCTGTTCCACAGGTTGAGTTTTTTTCCAGTGGTAATGAAGTCCCAGCTGTTTGTTTTCTCTTGCACTTGTCTGGCCAGAGGAAATTGCTTGTGCTTGGTGTTTAGGGTACAATTGGAGTGCTCATTCTTGCTTCTAATAGTGTTTTTTTCCAGAGGTCTGGCGACAAGGCGGAAAGCCAGGAATTTCCTGAGTTCTAATCTGGCTTGGGCATGGACTTTGGCTTAGTTCCTTCTTGCTTTGCCTCTTTCCCTCTCTGCACAATGGAGATGAGAATATCTCACGGGGTAGCTGCGTGTATGGACACTGTGGAATGGAAGTGTTACTTTCATCTACGTGCTAATTGGTTCTCTTGCTTTCAAGCAACTCTGTTATGACCCTGGATTTGCAGGGGTTTAGTGGCTTCTGAATTGCTCTGTAGGTCAAGGCAGGGCACCTCAGTCTTGTTTTGTTGGTATTGCTTTAATATTTTGTGGGCTTCAGCAATAGGACTCACAGGTCTTGTAGCTGTGCTCTCTTGACTTGCTGCCTTGCTGTTATCTAGAAAACTTTGGTTTTTGAAGTGTTGCTGGGATATCACTGGGCATTCTGAAACTCTGCAAAAAGAATCAGGAGGTCTGTGTAAATGGAACTGGAAGGGAAGACTTGGTTGGGAGAGGAGGATGAGATCATGTTCAGATGTTGCAGAAGGGAAGAGCCTTGCTGCTGTAAATCAGTGGTACCAGACTGAATAACATCTGGAGAAAAAGGTTAAAATGGTATTGGAAATTTGAGCTTTTTTTTCTGTTTGTGCTCATCTGTTCAGTACAGCCTTTGTACAATGTTTTCTGTGTCTGGAATCCAGTTTCAGTGGAAGAAAGGCTGCAGTTCATCTGAATGTGTATAAATATCTACATTTGAACTGGTCATCTAGATCTCATTAATTGTTGAGAGAGAAATAGATATCTCTGCAACACGGTTCTTTTCATCCCAACATGGATGTCCAAATTAATTGAAATGCCTGTTTCTCCATGTCTAGCTTGCTTCCATGCAGGTGTTAAGTTTATAGAAGTTTACAGGTATGTGAGATGAGCCCTACCAAAATGTTTCAATAGTCACATTTTTGTGTTGATAGGAAATACATGAGTAACTGACTAGAGAAACACAACTGTGGTGATTTTGCTATCTTTTTTTTTCTCCTTTTTTTCCCCAGTATCAGTCTTAGAGAGCTGAAAACTGTCCTTCCCCAAGTAAACTTCAAAGTGAGCAGCATGAAGTACTTGAAGGATAAATTTGCGGTAATTACCTGATTACTTAAACGTGTTTGGTATTATCTGATAGGGGTTGATGTTTCTTTTTAAGACACTTTCTATATTTTTGATTCATATCATGTACCATTAAATAAATTATATTGATTAATTTCTCAGCTTGGCTTTGCCTGTATCTGAAGATACAAGAAAATACAGACATAAATGTTCCTTCTTTCCATTGTGTGGTTGACCAAAGCCAACATTGGGTTTTGAGCTCCAGTACTGAGCAAGTACATAGAAAAGTATTTTATCTTTCTGTTTTTTCTACATTAATTTTATCTTAATATTTTTTTCCATATGATCAAATAATAACCTCTCCAACTAATGCCAATATTAATAACTTTTGAAGGTCATTCCATTCCTACAGGAACCTTGAATATCCCCACCCTTTCCTGCTTTCCAACTCTCCACCCTTAAAGCAGACATTCTTGCTTCTGCTGCCCCAGCTAACAATGAGTAAATGAGGCTCTACTTCTCTCTCAGTTGTGGAAATAGAGTGATGGTGCAAAGTGCAAGGCCAAAGATGGGGGCTAGGAGCACTATGTCATAAACCATCTGTTTTCTTGTTTGTATTCTTAAAAACGTAAATAAATTTGAGAATCCCAAGTGGTTAAAAACAAAGTTGGAGTAGAACAGAATGCATGAGAGAATGCCACCTGGAATAAGAGTAACTTGTTCACTGTGCAAGTGCTGTTCAGGGAATTCTGAATTCACTGCATGCTTCTTTCTTTTGTAGGAGATAGGTGCTCACAAGGAAGAGCTTACTTTTGAACAATTTCATTTGTTCTACAAGAAAATCATGTTTGAACAACAGAAATTGGTAAGCTTTTCATAAATGGTCTTCATACTATTTAACTGCTGCATGATAATAGTGAGAGCTGATTATCTTTTTGTTTGTTACTTATTTTCTTTTTTCCTCATTCTTGTAACAGAAAAAGGGTGCAGTGCTGTAGTTGAGGTGTAGATAACAGTCACTATCAGCAGTGGGCCTAAGAAGATGAACAAGTCATTCACGTTGCTTCTTGTGTGTTGGTAGTAGAGAAAGGCACAGATATTACGGGGTTTTTAGGAAGAGTTCTTGTTGAGGGTTTGTTCAGGATGCAGAATGTCTTTTCATTAGGTTTGGCTGATCTTTTTTACTGATAGAAGCAATTCCATATTCCAGATTACCAGCAGTGAGTCCATTACAGGACGTGCATCAGACAGTCCTTGGGAGACATAAATGCAGTGGAATTATATTTTAGCTAATTTAAGTGGGCAACTGCCTGACTACTGTTTCTTTGTATTCACTGTACGGATTCATGGAGCTGGTGGAAACTGCATATATTTAGTGACTCTGAAAGTTAGGAACCCTCTAAAACTGTGTGAAAACACATAATTTGAAATGACTTGCATGAATGTCTTTGTTGACTATGTTCTTATTGTGGATTCAACTTTAATTTTGCAGATGCTAAACTAGAAGCTTCGGTAGTCAAAGTCAGTGCTGTTTTTCTGGCAATAGAGCTTGTGCTGTTTAAAAGTGATGCTGAAATCATAGTGGAGTGATAAAAAATCCCTAGATTTACTGACAGGGTTTTAGTTTTGGCCATGAAAGTCCTGTTAATTAGTTTGAGCAGAAAGCTGAAGTGTAAAATACACAGTAAGGAGCCTCTCTGACTTCCTTAAGCTCTTGTTATTGCCCTGTGTGAATCATTGCAAAGAAACTTCTCAATTTGCTTACAAGTGCTTTGGGTCAATTGGTAAGTTTCCTGCAATCTCTAACGATGCTGTGCCAAGCTAGAAACGATATAGGTTTTATATTCACTTGAATAAATGTGATGGATGATACTTAATTCCAGTTTTTCTGGGATATCAACCAATAAAAGCTCCCCAGAAATTTGGCTGTTTGTATAAGATGCTTTATCTAAGCAAGTATTTCGCCTGAGAATTGTGTTCACATTGAAAGGCCTGAAGTGCAGTTGCCATCCTTGGCAGTACGTTTTTTTTTAAATGCATTTAATTACAAATGTGTCTTGCCAATTTGTATTCAGCTTCTTTAGAGCAGACAGGCATTTATTTCCCCTTTCCAAACCAATGGACATTATTAGATGGACTTAGATAGAAAATTGGATATTCTTTTATTATTTATCTTTTTTCCCTTTTTTATGTTTGTTCTTTTTTTGTTTGTTTGTTTTTTGTTTGTTTTAAGATTCTTGATGAATTCAAAAAGGATTCCTCTGTTTTCATTCTTGGGTGAGACTCTTCATTTGTATTATTTTTCCACATTTTCATATGGTTGTAGTGTTGCAAACCTCACTGTTTTTTAATTTTATTTATTTATTTTGTTTTGATGTTTTAGTAAGTGAAAAGAAATCTTGAATATTTTTGCATTCAGAAAGGTGAACTTACATTGGAAGTAAGTTCTGGTGATTGTTTTTTACTTTCTGACTACAAAAATGGTATGGACTGAAGTTGCCTGTCCTCTGATTTTGTAAAGAGCTGAACAGAGCTATGGAAGGACAATTCGATGCAGAAATTTTAGCTTCAGTCTGGAGAGTGATGTGGTGCACAGGCTTTGCCTAGACCTGAGCTGAGTGCTGACAGGAATGGTTTCTGCATCTTCCACTTGATGGACTTGAAAGTTTAAGTAAGATGTGTACAGCATGAAGAAGAGGTCACAGGCATCGCTAACTCATTGACTGTGGATTAAACCAGTTTATGTTGGTTTTGAATGTTACACTAACAGATTAAGGAAGTAACTTAAAAAGTTTGCTCTGAGTGTGCTGAGTATTTCTTTACCTCTGGGTCTTGTCATTAATTAAACTGTGAGACTGCTTAAAAGCACGGATTTAAAAGCACCTTCCTGGTACCAGATGCTGCTGTGTTTGTGACTCACAAAAGGCAAATCAGTGATATCACTTTTCCTTGGTGCAGCTGCGCCTTGTCTCCTTTTTCAGAAGGTTCTGGTCTATCGCAGTAGTTCATCTAAATATTACACAGAAGGAATTGTGGAAGCGTGGCTCTGTGATAATTTAAAAGAAGTTTTTCCATGTACCTCAACTAGACTTACCAACATCCCAGTCAAGTTAATGCTTCAAAGCAACGAGTACAGATTTGGTGCTTTCCCCAATGAATCACTCTCAAAAGTACCTCAGGAATCCAGGAGGCTCAAAACACAGTAACTGGATAATACAGTATTACAAGCCTGCTCTGAATCCCACTGAAACTGTAAAAAGTCTCTTGCTGGTGGCAGCACCTTTGTACTGTAAATTCAAGATACAAATCCATGTCATCTTCTGCTGTAACATCTGATTACCCTCTCCTATTTCTTCAGCTTCACTTTCCTTTTCTTTTTTTAAAGAAATACTGACCGTCCAGATGCTTCAGCAGTTCACCTCCATGACTTCCAGAGATTCCTGCTACACGAGCAGCAGGTGGGAAGGTTACAGAAATACTGAGCTCTTTTTCTTGGGGTTGTATCATAGAATTCTGTGCTCATTAAAAAGAAATGTGAAGTGTCATAGTATATGATTGATGTCACTGTAATACTGGGCCTTGGAAAGATTTCTCCTTTATTGCCATTGTAGTCCACAAGAACTCTTACTTTTCATCTATATAAAGCCTCTAAAGGTGCACCAGAGGACAAGAGGGAGGACAAAGTAAATAAGGTTTTTACAAGCCTTCACTTAGTCATGTAGATAAACAGACAAGGTTAGAAGTAAATGCTGTGTGCAGTCAGAGATGAATGCCTGGCCTGGTTACTGCTGTCACCAGAGGTGCACTGGGGCAATGCCTTGGCCACGGCCCCATTTTTGCAGCTCTCACATTGCTGCCTGCCTGCATTCCAGTCAAAGGTAATTTCCTATTGAATGGAGCCAGCTAGATGTCCCGTGCCAGCAAGCACATAAGGATGAAGGCAGGGATTGGAACTGTGTCTTCATGGATTTCTGTAATGTTATTTAGCACAGACTCCATGGGAAAAAATGGTGCAATATTTGCTAGGCACTGCTGAGCTCCAGGTTTACAAATGTGATTGAAAAGTGAGACCTACACTTCCTGTATAAGCTTGCTACTTTTTTTTTCTCCCAATTTCACTGTTTTCAAAGGATGTTCAGATTGCACTTAGAAATGAGAGGGATTATAGTTAAGGCATGTCCAAGGAGGCCAGCTTTTTTCTGCCTGTCAATGCATAGATGTACTTAGGTATTGTGTATCTATCTGTAGATCTCTATGTTCCTTGTTTGATTTTTGTACTGAATAACACCACTTCTAATGGTTTTTCCTACTGTACTGTACTTACCTGAAGGAATCTTGGGCACAGGATCTCAGTAAAGTCCGAGAACGAATGACAAAGTTTATTGATGACACTATGAGAGAAACTGCTGAACCTTTCCTCTTTGTTGATGAGGTGAGATAATGGTACTTTGTAGTAGTTCTCAGAGACTTCTTTCACAGAATTTTCACTGGGTGGCAGGACCCCTAGGCCCCTCTTGCTGCATTGCTGGATTTCTTCTATTCTCATATGGTAAAAATGTTTAAATTCGGTCTCTCTCTTTGTATCGTAGTTCCTCGCTTACCTTTTTTCAAAAGAAAACAGCATTTGGGATGAGAAATATGATTCAATAGATGTGCAGGATATGAATAATCCTTTGTCCCACTACTGGATTTCTTCCTCTCATAACACGTAAGTTACCGAAAGTCCCGTTGTCTGTCTCTGTTCAAACAAATGTAGCACATGTAAGAGAGACAGTAAATTATGCCAGAAATGTGCTGTGTGGATGTGTGAAACCTTCCTCCAGTGTGGTATAAATGTGGCAAATGGAGTTTCTGGGACTCCTTTTTTGCCTTCTCATAAGACCTTAGAGGTTTTGAGTTACAACTCAGCTCAGCTGCCAGAAAACCCAAGTCTTGTTACAAAAATAAAAAGAAGTATTGAGTTGAAACTGTTCTGAAAGCCACTCTGCTTTCAGAAATTTAAGTTACTGAAGGGGCTTCCATTTTTTCCAAGCACCAGTAGCCTCACTGAGCTCATGTCAGAATTCATGAATTGTACAAAGTATGTGATGATGAGTTTGAACTGTCTTCAAATGAAAGGGATTTGCTCGTGTAGCATTGTAGTGGAAAAAAAGGTGTAAAGAGAAGGAGGAGAGATGAACAAACAAAATAATGCAGGGTATGCAATTAAGTGGATATGGATATGGCATACAGGTGTATTTTGAAGTATAAGGTGTGATATCACCCTAAATACCTTCTACATCCCTCCCACATGCTCATGCCTGAGCATGATGAGGTTTAGGCATGTTTCAAAGCTCATGATTTGCTCTCTAGAAGGATGTCAGAGTTGGTTGCTGTTTAGATTGAGCCTTTAGCCTCCTATAATTCGGTCCATTCAAAAACCTGATATCATCACATTCAGAGAAATCTGGTTCTTCCATCAGAAGTATAAAAAATGCCCAAACCAAACTACCAACAAAAAAAATCAGCATACATTCTCTATGACAGGAGGCAAAATGTCACCCAGTGAGTGAGTGAGAACTGGTTGAAATTGACTCCCTGTCTTTTTTACCATTTTCTTTTACTCCTTAGATACCTGACAGGAGATCAGCTTCGCAGTGAATCCTCCACAGAAGCTTACATCAGGTGCCTCAGAATGGGATGTCGATGTATTGAGTGTGAGTAAAGAGCTTGTGGAGTGGTTTGTAACATGTTGTCTGTACAAGTAGTTTCCCCTGTTTGCCAAGAAAGAAAAAAGAACTGAAATCAAGAACTGTTTGTTTTCTGAATTTGAAGTTAGTCATATAAAAAACACCGATTCCTTAAATTGTGTTTCTTATGTCTCACCAATACCTCATTCACTTCCTCTGATTCTTGTTCCCAGGCAGTTTTAAGAGAGTCTTCCTAAATCTCCTCTCACTTTACACCAAAAATTCAATCTTGAATCTATATGAAAGCTTAGGGTTTAAGCTGGAGTACTTGTGTAGCATAGATAGATAGTTTATTTAGCTTCATGGTAATACAGACAAGCCTAAGGCACAGAGATTTTTGTGATGTGTTGCCTTTTGTCATCCGGTTTAATTTGCTTGTAAATCAGTTGATGTCTTGGTGCATTTGTTCTCCATCGATCGTGTATGTGTCTTCAGCTCTGCCTGTGTTCCTTATTGAGAGTTTTCACTTTAATTTCATGTTGTTTATTTGACTAATGCAAAATATATCTCAGATTAGACTTTCAGGGTTAAAATCAACAAAAGACAGAGGCTCTCAACTTGTCAATTGTTGGAGTGTATTTATCCCTGGAAAATGACTGTAAACTAGTAGATTGACAGTATAGTTGCCTGAATCTCTTATTTCCAGATTCCCCCATAATAATGCTTGGGGAACATTTTGTAATGTATTTTATTTGTCTTGCTCTTACTTAAGTAAACTGAGTTTCCTCTGTGAGAGATATAAATTCACCTGATAGAATATTTTATTAGAAAAAATAAGGTCTATGAATTAGTATATTGAACACTGGAGTTTTTTATATATCCTTTTTACTAGAGGCATTTAAAGAACTACTTGGTCTCTTATTTTTTCCACTGCTTGTCTTTCCTAGTGGATTGCTGGGATGGTCCTGATGGGAAACCCATCATTTACCATGGATGGACACGGACAACAAAGATCAAATTTGATGACGTAGTGCAGGCAATCAAAGACCATGCCTTTGTTACATCTGAGTAAGCTTGATTTTCTTTCAGCCTGTTTTCATATGCTTAGACGTTTCTGAACTTAATTTCTCTGTAATCTAGAGCAAAAAGTAATCGGAGAATAATGGATTCCAGTAGTCTTTATTATTGCCACTTCTGGGTCTTTAATAGATGAAGTTTTGAGGAAGAGTCCCAGTGCATCATGATTTATTGCTAAGGAAGATAGTGAGAACCCTAAAGCGGTTTCCAGCTCCTTGTTTGGGTCTTCTTTTATTAAGCTGAAAGTGAAACTTCAAATGCTTAATAGTATGTCTTAAATATTTTTTAAAAATTAACAAAATAGTACAATTGACAAGTAATATGTCTGTCAGGTGGTGTTTGTGTTGTAGGGAAGGTCTTAGCTGAGAAGATACAGAACTCATAGCATGTCTCCTGAATTGGTAACATGGGTTTAGATCTGAATCTCTGTCCTTCTGTAACTTGTACTGAGATGTTCTTAACATGAAAAATATTACCCAGCAACTGGGAAAGAAATCAAGCTGTCAGTGTCCTGTTGTTCCATGTTACCACTTGGACACAGAGAAGCAGTATTTTCCCATGTGGGTCAGTGTCTGCAGGGGAACACTGTGTTAGTGACAACCATAATATGGGGCATATTATGGTTAGTGGCAACCATAATATGCATTATGGTTTCAGACTCTTCTCAGAGTCCATGAGAAGGAAAACAGAGACAATTTTGAGGAGAGGAGAAACAAATTTTCACATAATGGTGCTTTAGCAGTGAAACTGTGCCCAAAGAGCTTGAAGGGAATCTTTGTCCTTGCAGATATTGAAATCTTGGCTGGATAAAGTTCTAAACAACCTGATCTAACCTAGGAATTGGGCCTTCCCAAAGAAGGGGTTTGGGTTAGATGGACCTTCACAGGTCCCTTCTGACCTTGGCAACTCTGATTGCACATCTGTTATTACTTGTTGTGTCTGTATCTTCCTTTTCTCTTCTTGTTTCCTTTAAATACTTTCTCTCATCTGGGGGCTGAGGGAGGGTGTTGTCTACCTTGCCCTGCCAGCCGTAGCAAGAAAAAATACTCTTCATTCACCTTGGTTTTGTCCACCAAAGATACCCAGTCATTCTGTCAATTGAAGAGCACTGCAGTGTGGAGCAGCAGCGACACATGGCCAAAGTGTTCAAGGAGGTGTTTGGGGATCAGCTTTTGATGAAGCCTGTTGAAGCCAGTGCAGATCAGCTCCCGTCACCAACCCAGCTGAAAGAAAAAATCATCATCAAGGTAGGCTTGCTTTGTGTGCTGGGAGATAAAATAGGAGAACAAGAGCAGGACCAGAAATACCGTTCCTGACTTCACAGATTAGTTTCAAGAAACCCCTTGCTTGAAGTGTTTACTGGTTACATTTGGCAGTAATGTACAGTGTTCTGTAAAACTCTATATTAAAGTGCTTGCTCTTGGTTTTCTTTGCAGTAAGTATTGGCAGTTCAAGTGCCAGATCAAATGTCAGCTCTTTTCTAAAGGTCTTCCAGCTCCTGAAATGTCACTCTAAATTTCGACAAGGGTTCACTGCTGCAGATGTTCATCACAGACATTTTACACCATGTGGCCTGCTTAAAAATGACAGAAGTATGTTCTCGAATAGAAAGATAGATTGATATTACTATTTTTTTTCCAAGACTGCCTTTCATTCAAGTGAAACCCAAAGCTCTTGTGGCTGCACACTGAGGTTGTGAGGATTTCTCAAACTGATGAGTGTTTGCTAACTCAGTGTGATTTGAATATTCAGTTTAGTGAGCCACTTGTGAAACACAGAGGCACTGCTCCGAGAAGGCAGTCCCTGTTCGTGTCGTACATTGTGGGCAGTGCAGGTGCCCACATCAGCTCTGTTGTGCAACAACAACATAACCAAAAGAAGATTGAAACTGCGGTAGGACTTTTCAAACGGCAAAATTTGGTGAAGAATCTCAGGGCTGCTCATGATCTCCGTAGTAAAACAATAATTACTTTTGTCCATGCTTCTGTTTTCTTGCTCTTGTAACAGTATTGCATCCTGTGTATTAAACATCTGAATGGAAGAAATAAGGGTAGACAGGTATAAGAATAAACTCTTGAATGTAAGATTGGAATTAATAGAACCCCACTATAAGGTGCAAATGTTCTGTCCTTAAGTTTTTGGGGTTTTTTTTTTGTTCTTCCCAGACTGTCTGTTGTTTCCATGCAGAGCAGAGAGGGAACTTTCATAGGCACATGATTAGTAACATGACAGATCTGGTTTAAAGGGAATTACAAACTCTTATGAGTGTGCACAAGAGAACATCCATATCACTCTGTGCTGTCTAAAAGAGCATTGACGAGTCTTTAAATAGATCAGCACCTGCCAGTGACCTGGTTGTGTTGTTTGGCTTTTGTTTGGAAAATGTTGTCAGTGAACAGTCAGAGGCAACACCTACTTCTCTGGCCTGTGAGATTTTTCAGATAGGCCTGTCAAACTGAAATCAGCCAAGAGTAGGCTATATGAACTGAATGTGGTTGAGGTCTGATGTGAGACAATTAATCCCATCATTAACTGCAGTTAAGTAATTGATATTGCCTGTGGCCCCTTGAGACACTTTCGTGAACACTCCAAAGAAAGTAGAACTTGAGTCCTTTTTTCATAAAGGATTCCCCCTTGTACTCATTTTTCTTGTAAAAGGGTGAATTCCTCATTCATTTTAATTCCTTTTCCTTTTGTTTTGATTTTTGTTCCTTATGTGCTGCTTTCTGCAGGATTCCTGTTTATCCTTATTTCTTGTTATGTGTCATTTCATGTTTTCTGTTCTCTAAAGAATGGTGAGATCTTATCAAACTACTTGTTTCTTCACTGCTTCAATGATACCTCTACTAGTTTTTTCTAACCTTTATTATGGGATCTAATTTTTAAAGAAAGAAGTTTCAGCCCTGTTGTTCCTTGTGGAACAGCTGCTGTTATGATAATGACAGAAGGTGGCTGTGCAATGGAGGGAGATACTTCCAGTAACACTGAGTGTGCTGGAACATTATGACCAGTTTTATGTGTGATTCTCTCTGAGTGTATGAATGTTGCTTTTTTTCTTGTTTTTAAGCACAAAAAACTGGGGCCAAAAGGAGACATTGATGTGAACTTGGAAGAAAAGAAAGAAGAAAAGAAGCAACAAGGAGAACTTTACATGTGGGACACAATAGAACAGGTATTATTTCTATGACATCTGCTGCAGGTTGTTACTCAGTTCTGTAATACTGAAAATTTACATACATTTTCTTAATATTTGTGTAAGTAATATTGTCAGTTGAACAGGTGTGGATGATGGAAAGAAGTTACTTTTTTTTGTTGTTGCACCCTGTTTTGGGATTGTGGTTGAGAGTGGTTAGTGAGTTTCCCTCTGTTAATTGTTTTAATATCTCCCAACTTTCAGAAATGGACTCGGCACTACTGTGCTATTGCTGATGAAAAGCTTTCATTCAGTGATGATATAGAACAGAATGCTGATGAAGATTCATCAAAGGTGATGGCTATGTTTTATTGTTTAAGCATGTTCTTTTTATTATCTCAGATTATTTCAATGTCTACAGATGTGTGTTTTTTATGCCGATGAAATTGCAGAGGTTCCGTATCAGACAACAAGTGTGGAGATAAAAAAACTAAAAAAGTTCTTTGACTAGGTCAACTCTAGTTAACCTTATTTTTAATAAAATAACCTTTTCCCTTGATTAATTGAGGACTTGCAAAGAGGAGTACAAGGACAATGAAATGTAACTTCAGTGCTGATAGGCTAATGCTGATGTGTGCACTAAGTCTTTTAAGTATTACTGCTATTCTCAAACTAAGCAGAATGAACTAATGTGTATTGTGTTACTAATATGTTACTTGGCTGTTGCCAATGGTAAAGCAGGGTATCAAAAAGGTGATTGGCTGGACAGTTCAGGCCTAGGAAGAGCTGAAATCCTGAAGTAGTAAATTGTTATATATCACCGATAACAAGTACTTAGTTTCAAAGTCATAAAATTAGAAATGCGCTATAAAAAATTCTTATTTTCTGGTCTAGGAGGTGAAACGCACTGAACTGCACTTAAAAGAGAAATGGTTCCACGGGAAAATGAAAGGGGGCAGAACGACTGCTGAGAAACTGCTCCAGGAATATTGTGCTGAAATGGGTGGCAAGGATGGGACATTCCTGGTTAGGGAAAGTGAAGCTTTCCCTGATGATTACACCTTGTCGTTCTGGTATGGTCATTGTCATACAAATTTAATGGGGGATTTATTTATTTTATGGCATTGCACAAAAATGTGTGTGCTTTTCAAATATGCATTTATACATTTATGGCTGAGAAGAAGTAGGAATAACACTAGAATGCTGTTGATGGGATTGTGAAAGACTACTTTCTAAAAAACGTCAATATAGCATTGTGCATTTTGGCAGGGTTATCAGGGCAGGAATGACCAGTTTGATTCCTCCCCGTCAACTTTTCTAGTGTTCTGGCAGGATACAGGATTTTTTATTTCCTCAATGAGTGGGCCAAAATTAGATCTTTTAATTTAGGGATAAATTGCTGGTTTCTACACTGAAAAGGTAGTCTCATGAGTTAGTCTTTGTTAGCAGAGATTGATCTTTTCAGTGTAAGGATTTTCTAAAGGAAAATAATAAAGAATGTTCAGGGGGCTTTTTATTTGGGTTTTTTTTTTTTTTGTTTGTTTCTTTGGGGTTTTTGGGGGGGCGTGTTTTTTGGTTTGGTTTGGTTTTTCGTTTGTTTTTTTTCTTTTTTTTCTTGGTTTGTTTATTTTGGTAGCCTGGGTTTGGTGTTTTCTTTTTTCTTCTGGTCAGGACATTAAGAGGAATAGCCTCAGATAGATTTCTGACTCAGAGAGCTGTCAGAGCAAATTTTGCAGAATAAGTTTATGCCAGATTTTAAACAACTGTCAGTTGAAAATTACTGTTTTTGGTCCTGTAACCTCCCATGTCAGAATTTTTGTTGCTTGTTACTTTGGCTGTTTTATGAGATGACACAGATTTCTTGCCTCGTCACATGCTCCCCAAGTAGTTGACCAGGAACGGGTGGGGAAATGCTTTGAAAGAAGAAAATGTGTTACAAACCCTGCATATCCCTTATGGCCCCTCTACTCCCTCAGGAGGTCAGGCAGAGTCCAGCACTGCCGGATCCGTTCCACCAGTGATGGGGACACTGTGAAATACTACCTGACAGACAACCTCACCTTCGACAGCATCTACGATCTCATCCAACACTACAAGGAGGCCCACCTGCGATGTGCTGAGTTTGAGCTGCGCCTGACTGATGCTGTGCCTAACTCCAGCCCTCACGAGACCAAAGCGTACGTACAGCAGAAGACAAGCACTGCTGTCATGTCAGTGCCCTTGCCTTGCTTTAGGTGGGCGTGGATTTCTGCAAAGAAAATCCCCTGGATTCAGGAGCACGCTTCAGTGTTGCTTGTCCGTGGAAGTTGGGGGAATAGGCATCCTGAAAGATGCCGAGTGAGAACACTGACTTTGTGAGAAGCTGGTACAACAAAGAGTGGTCACTGGGAAAGCAATTTCCTAGCAGCAACTGGTGGATCAGTGAGAACTGTAATGCTGTGGAAATGTGCCAGTTCTTCCTTTGTCTATGCAGTGTTTTACAACACCCAGTGGGTTGGGTTAGATATTTAGTAGTTGGCTGTGTTTTGGCCACTAAGTGGTCATGGTCTGTGCCATCTGGAAGCTCTGTTACTGGGGCAGTGAGCCCAAAGAGCTATATTTGCCTAATCCCACCCACCACCTCACCCGGTCAGAGCTGGTTAGGCTGACTTCACCCCGTGTGATAGGAACTAAGCATGGTGTTTATTTCCAGCTGGTATTTGTCTGCCACAGATCCTGGGCAGAGCTTATTCTTGTTTTTTTGGCAGAACACTGTAATCACTGCCCTTTGTTCTGTTTTCTTTGCAGTGGGCAAAAGTAAATCTCCCTTGCATGTAAAATACTAATCTGTGACTTTAAATTTCTTTTTTTTGCCCCCCTGGTATCTGGGAGTCACTGAACACCCACAGATAACTTTGGAAGCCAGTGAGAGGGGAAGGGGAATTTAAGGGTTAGACTTTCCTGCCTTTCTGCATAAGCTGGAGATACACTGCCAGTATAAGTGGCCACAGCTTCACTGAAGGCACAGTGGAGCCAAGACAGGTCCATCCCTATGGTGAAAGATAAAATCAAGCTCTGAATAAAAATTCAAATCCCTGGTGTCTTTCTTTTGTCTGTGTTTAGGCTTTATCTTAAATCTCCTGTGTCAAAATGTAATAACTACTGAAAACCAAATGGCAGACTAAAAGCAGGATGCAGTGCCTTTGTTTCAGGAACAAATGCAGATTTATGTTTTATGATTTCAGACAGACAAGGTGTTCTGATATATTTGTGATGCTTTCATCCAAAATAAACTGCTGTCTTACAATGTTTTGTAATAAACTGCTGTCACAGGTGCCAAGATGGGGAAAATCTAATGCATAATTTTTCTTAGAATGTTTGAAACTCTGTTGTTAATAATGCTGTCTGTTATTCTCCATAAATGACATTTGACAAGCCTTGTAATGCCTTGCCTGTTCTGGTTCTTAACTGTTGCAGCTGGTACTACAACAACTTGAGTCGGGGTGAGGCAGAAGACATGCTCATGCGAATTCCTCGGGATGGAGCCTTTCTCATTAGAAAGAGAGATGAACCTGATTCTTTTGCCATGACTTTCAGGTAAGAAAAGACAGATAGGATTACCTTACCTCAACAATATTCTGGTTTTTCTTCTTAAAAAAACAATGGTCTTTTTAGAGTCATGCTATTCTTGCTTTCAAACTATGAATAATTACTGTGGTTGATTTCTGCAGCAGGCCCATGTATGAGAGTGTGTGCAGGAGTTGATTTGTGACTGGCCTAAACGTTTATGCTTTTGTAAAGATTGTTTGAGCACCAGCTGTCCCTTCTTCCCATAGAGAACTATGGATGGCCCTTCTTTCATTCCCTGACACTCCTTGCTAAAGGGTATTATTTTGAAGTTTCCTTTGGTGCAGGTTCATCAATTATTCTATGTCCCTATCACCTAGAAATCCTGACCTGTCATATAACTGAAATGTCAAAGTGAAATTGTTGGCTCTTCTTGCCAGGGAAAATAGTTTTGAGTAGTTTTGTGATTCTTGAAATATATAGAATTGGGGTGTTCTCCATCATGCCTTCAGATCAAATTGTGTTTCTCTGAAAATGTGTAATTTAGCAACATGTAAAGTTCCTTACTTAACATGCCTTCTTGTGTGTTAAAGATGTCCAAAATTCCCCAGTCTCCTGTGTACTTTGGGTTGAAGTTTTCTGCTGTTACCAGGGTGGATATTGAAGTAACTGGAGCTGCAGCATCTCAATAAAACCATTTCAAAGCAGGGAAAACAAGAAGTACCGAAACTTCAGCAGCTTGAAAAGGGTGTAGGGGTCTTTTCAGGTGGGATGGTTGTCAATGGGTGGTTTTACTGCATTTATCAATGCAAGCACAGACCTTGTGTTCAGGTGTTGCTGTTGCACCACGAACGGCGAATAATGACACGACCAATTCAGGAGCAAAATTGGCGAATATTTAATTAATTATAAATCGGTTTATATAACTTGGTTCACCAGCGTGGCATAAGGTCATTGGTCACTGAGCATCCACCTCCTAGATTGATTGGTGGAGGCTGGAAAACATTCTTTTGAAAATATTTTCTTCAGTGTACCATAACAACCCTGCTGAACAACAGCAGGTGCAAGATAAAGAATTAGTTTACAAAAAACCATAGCAGTGTTTTTCATAGTTTCTGTGAGAACCTACAGAGCTCTCACAAAATGCTGCAGAAAGCTGGAAAATTTCTCTGCTAAAGCTTTTCAGCGTCTACATTCAAGCACAAGAGATTTTTTTTTTCTTTAAAAATTGATATCTGTAGTTACCAAAATGGTTATAATAACTATAACAATTGAATAAAAGAGGCTTTGGTAGAGGGAGAAGTCATTTCACATGATGAAGGTGCACAAAGCAGCTTTGATCCGGTTCAGAGCCCTGGTGCTCTCCCTGCGAGCACCGACACCTTTTGAGCCGTGCCCTTGTTCTGCAGAGCGGAGGGGAAGGTGAAGCACTTCCGAATCCAGCAGGAGGGGCAGCACTTTGTGCTGGGAACCTCGGCCTACTTCGAGAGCTTGGTGGAGCTGGTGACGTACTACGAGAAGCACCCGCTGTACAGGAAGATGAAGCTGCGCTACCCCGTGACGGAGGAGCTGCTGGAGCGCTACAGCACGGTACTGGGATGGACTGGGATGGACTGGGGTGCTGGGCTGGGCTCTGCCTCTGGTACAGGATCTCTGGGGGAGGGTAAGCAGGTCACTTTCTGTGAGACTGAGATGGCTATACTGACTTCTTTCACAAAGGTGTGAAGGACAGCTTCATCTTTGATTACAGGCCAACTTTTGCCTTCCCCATGATTTGATTAGAGAAGCCCCACTGTGTGCTGGGGGTCGTTTCCCTACTAAAATGAGGTTTTGATAATAGCCTTGCCTACAGTTGGCCCTGTCTTCTATTGCTAAAGTGGGCAGTGATTCTTAAAATGTTCACGCAGATGCCATTTGCTAAGTGCTTCAGAAAAAAATGAAATATTCTGCTGTACCTCTCACTCTGGACATTTCAGGGGCAGTGTCCTATTGCCTTCTGTGGTAAAAGGTACTTCTGAAGGCTCACTCTTTGAGATAAGCATGAGGAAATCGCCCCGAGAGACTTATCTCTAGCCATGGACTAAACTAGAAGCCTGGATAATTAGCTGAGGATAAAGGTCTACTTTCTGGATGGATGTGTTTCATTTTGAGGGAGCTTTGCTTTGGAGAGCCTGAGGTGCTGTCTTCACTTTTCAAGTGTATGTCTTTTAGAAGCTGCAGGAAACTACATCTGGCAGGTCTGAGGAAATCAAAACCTGGGGATTTTGTTTTTTCTGGGGAGACTAAAAGGGACTAAAAAGATTTTAGACCTCAGGATTTTTTATAATGTTGCCTATAGCAAAGGTTCTGTATCTTAGGACTGGGTTCAAATGGAATCACAAAGGAGAGAAGAAAATGAAAAATATGACTCTGTATATTGTTCTAGAGTTTTTATCCAATAGTGAAACAATACTGGTACTAAAGTACTGTAACACAGAGACCATGAGTGTAGGTATTTATTTCCTGGTTGCGCACAGAAGAGTACTCACAATCAAAAAACCTTTTGACTGATTAAGAGATACCTTTATGAGGTATTGCTGTTCATTAAACTGACGCATAGACCGATTAAATAACAAACTCATCTTCAGTTATGTTCAGCTATAGAAGTAAGCAAAACAGAGGTGTCTGTCTTCCCTTCTCTTCTGCTGGGCTATGTGCTATCAAAAAGGTGGTTTCAGAAATGACTGTTCTATAAACATGAAGTACTTTTATAATTTTTGATTCCTGAAACTTGATTATTTTTTTCTTTCTTGTTTCTAGGAAAAAGATATTAATTCCCTCTATGAAGTCAGGATGTATGTGGAACCTAGTGAAATCACCCCCACAGTGGTATGCTTAAAGAGAGATATTCACACTTACTGTAGACTTCTGAAAATTAGAGTTATTGGTTTCCTGTTAGCAGTAATAAAAAGAATTGAAAGCATCACGCTGCTTGATCTGTGGGGGACTGGACAGCAGAAATTTAAAGAGTGTGACTTTTTTCTAGCCTCTCTTTAGAATTTGTACCCACACATTTTCTTGTGTACAGATCCTGTAGTGATTCATTCAGACTCAGAATTTGGGCACTTTTTGCTCTTGGGTCTGTGGAGGTGATTTGGTTTGGTGGGCCCCCAAATTAAATACCTGTGAGAGGGCTCAATTTGAGAAGGCCACATCTTCATGGAAAGAAAGTACAACATGAACGTTTCTGTGCCTGTGGGTATCCGTACACACTCGTTCCATTGGCAAACATGTTCTGCATGCACAAATAAGTGCAGGGTTTATTCATGTGCTTTCTATAAAAATTTGGTGCCTTTGGTCTATTAATGAGTTATTAGAGTTTTTATTCTTTTAAGAGATACATACTGTTTTAAAAACAAGTGTCACAGCAAACATTACTTATCTGGAATTCTTGCTAGTGCCTGCCTATTTGTAAATTCTCAAGAAAATCACCTGCTTGTAAATTTTGTGACTATAATTGTTTTTAGTCTTTTTGGCCAGTGAATTTGCATTGCTGCTGAAGCATTTGTGTAGTAGCAAATTCAAGATAAAGGTTTAGCTCATCCTGCTAAAACTGCATGCATTCCTAAAGGAAATGTGACCAGCAGGATAGCTGATGTGGTTTTGAAGTGGAGGTTTTGTAGGCACCTAAGCCTGAAAATTCCAAATGCTTATGAATACATGTTATAAAAATACAGGATTTATATTTCACCTTGTGTTTTTTTTTTTTTAATTTTTGTTTTTGTTTTCTACCATAATTGTATTGCAGCACCCAAAAAAGAATTTTTTTTTATATTTCCTTTTTTTCCAAGATGATAGTTGAAGAATACTAAAGTAGCATCACTTGCTTCCACCAATAGATGTCACTCTGGAACTTCAGTATTTTGTTTTCTAAGCTTCATAACAACAACAAAAAATAATCCAGTCCTCCCTATTTTTTTTAAGATTGTATTATTGATTATTTTATGACCTGTACCCCCAGATGACCCCTTTGGTCTGTTTCTCTTAAAGCCTCAGAGAACAGTGAAAGCCTTGTATGACTACAGAGCCAAAAGGAGTGATGAATTGAGCTTCTCTCGAGGAGCTTTAATTCATAATGTCACAAAGGAAACTGGAGGCTGGTAAGGACAAAGAATCCTCTTGGGAGAACTTCTGGTGACTTACTAGGTAGAGGGAAAAATGAGCTTTGAGTAGTAGTTTTTAAAAACTGCCTGTTGTCTGATTGCTGCTTGTTAACTGTGCCCTTATAAATCTTAATGCCAGTGTATTGAAAAAAACCTCCAAACACAAAATCCCCTCATCTTCAATTCTCCTTTCATGTCTTTTTCATTTTTCTATCCCGCAGCAATAACCTCAGCCTGCAGAACCTCCCCAGCCTGGTATATCCAGTATTTTTCCCATACTACATCTATCCTTCCTGAACATCTGTGTGTTCTGGGAAGTCATGCATCTCTTACCATTGCAATCATTGCTCTGTCCTTGCTCTGCTAAGCATTTCTCAGGAATCAAACCCACCTTTTTTAGTGCTCTGTACAGTCTCCTTTCGTAACAGGTTTTGTTTTTTAGCTGGCTTGTAAATTGCTTGGAAAGCTTGGGAATCTAATGTTTCCCTGTAGTTTCTACAGGGTAATCAACCACATAATAGTATTTTTAGTACTGGAGGGGGAAAAAGCCTCTTAAGTCATTAATTGCAGTTTACAGTAACTGTAATCCCTCTGAAATCATCTGTTACTACAGTTAATGATCACTTTGTTAGAGCTTTTAGCTACTTCATCATTTATATTTTGGTGATAGCCAGCTAGACAATCTAGTGTGGGGTATTAATGACCAATTTCTCGAGGATTATTCCTTCATTAATGGCCTTTTGAAGCTCTTTAACCATTTTTTTTTTCATTCTCTCTACTTTTCTGTTTAAATTCAGGTGGAAGGGGGATTATGGAGAAAAAGTCCAACATTATTTTCCATCTAATTATGTTGAAGATCTGTCATCTGATAACTCTGCTGAGCTTGAAAATCAGGTGAGGGTTATGGTTTGAATGCTCCATTTCCTTGGCTTCCTACTGGAAGTGGAAGTCTGGTTTATACACTCACAGCTTTGTGTGCTGTGTTTGAGAGAGCACAGAATAGAGGGATGAATGCATTCTTCATTTTCTCTGCTGCCGAATATTTTTGTCGGGGCATCCCATGCTGAAAGCTATTGAAGGAGATAGAATATCCTGAGTTGGAAGGGACCCCTACATATCTGTGATTCTATGATAGCTGAATTGCTGAGGTTTTAGGAGATTGTGGTTGTTTCCTGCTCATAAAAATCTGTAGCATCATAAACAGTTTAGATTTTTCATAGTTTTGCTAAACAATAACATGCCTGAAACTTAACTAGTTTTCCTTTATAGTCACTGTCTTAATATTTGCAAATAAGAAAATTGTATGTCCAAACACACCTTACTTGTCATTTTACTCTTCATTATAGAGTTTTTATGCACAGCTAACCCAATCCTGTTTGTCAAAAGCATCTGAAAAATCTGGTCCCCTGTCTTGGACAAAGAACTCTTGAACAAAGGAAAACAGAACTCCACAGTAATAAGTTTTGGCATTTTTGAATTTTAAAAATAAAACATTGAATTCTTTTGTTCTTCTGAAGCACTTCCAATGATTTTCCAGAAGTCTGTGGAGAAAACCACAAGTATTACATTTCCTCCCCCTGGTTATTTTAACCTTAAGAAGACTTGAAAAATGAACAGTTGTGTCAGGACAGAAGCTACTACAAAGTAGTCTTGTTTTGACTGCTCTCACTGAAGAGATTCTCGTGTGTTTTTTAGATATGAAAACAGGCTTTGAAACACAGGCTTTCAAACATCATAGAGGGCACGCTTTCAGTAAAGCTGAGATTAGATTTAATGGTGCACATTTATTATTTGTTAATGTCCTGTGCTTGTTCACTCAAGAGATTCAGGGTCAGATTTAACTCATGTTTTTCAGATCATTGAGGACAACCCACTGGGTTCTCTGTGTCGTGGCATCCTGGTGCTCAATACGTACAACGTTGGTATGTATTTTCTGATGCTTATATATGGACTCCTGACCTTTCTCTGTTGAGTAGACTCTTTTATGTTTAGCAGGAGGGATTTTAAAAAAACCAAATCAAACCCCCCAAACACCTACTTGTATTAATATAGCCAGCACAATTAATATGTTGAAACTTCATAACAGTAACTGCTGCAATAAATCAACAATGGCAGCTTAGAAAAAGAGCTGTTGGATTTCAGTATAAATTTCTCGCTATGGTATTACCTAACAGTGAAAATGCCACAAGGAAAACACAAAAAGCCTTTTGTCTTCATTCTGGAACCTAAGAATCCAGAAGATCCATGTGTTGAGTTTGCAACTGATAAAGTAGAAGAACTCTTTGAATGGTACCAAAGTATCCGTGAGATCACTTGGAAAACAGCAGAAGAGGTATTGCTACAAATTTATCTGTTGTTGTTTTAAATAATGTACTGCTATAAATTTGCAATAGCTTTTGTCTTTAGCTGCACTGTACTGCTAAATGTTGCTCTCACACCCTTTCTGTGCAAGAGGTCCTTCACCCTCTTGCATAGTGCTGTTGTCTGTTCATTTTATTGATGCTGTGAATATTGTTCCATAACCTCTCTGGGGAATGGTAGGTGAATTAGCATTTTATGTAAATCGATGTTAACAGGAGTTTTCCAGCAGAGTACTGTCTGTGATGCCCCCTGCCCCTCAGTGAAGTGTGCTTGCTAGGCCAGAGTGGATTCCACTACAATTTTACAAATGGTCACACTGGTTCATCCCAGTGTTAAGCAGCAGAAGCTCTGATATCAGACTGTTCTTTTCAGAGCTGTGAATCCACCAGTGAGAATGTGTGAAATCTGAGCTGCCATTCTCTAAACTCTTCTTAATCCTCTTTGCTAACTGTTTCCCAGTGAATGCAGTGGCACTGATAGAGAATTGTTTGACTAATATTTTATTTGTAACTAATAACCACATTCTGGGTTTCCCTGTTCTTCAACAGTAGTACTTCCAAAAACCTGCCTAAAGATTGAAGGATTCTGCCTAAATTTAGCTTCTATGTCCCTCTACTGCCACTTAAAGACATTCTTCAGGACTTGCTTTTCCTGCTCTGATGTACTAATTTACCTCCCTGTAATCTTTTCTAGTATTTAAGAAGTCTCTGACTTGACCAAAAAGTCCTTACTTTGGCTGTTCTTAAGGATACTCTTTTTTTTAATTGCTTTTATTCACCTTTTATTGTTAAGTGGGTGATATGGTTGATGGAAAATGTGTTTCAGTATCATGTTGTCTCATGCTGTTGATCTGTCATATGGAGTGAAAGTGCTCTGAGAGTCGTCCTGATCCTATTTATAGCAAACAAGTTGATGTCTCAAGCAGAGGACTGTAAATACAGCAAGGGAAGAAGCATCAGGGGCTGTTGACCTATTGTTGGGGGAGGAGAGATACAGTTCTTGTGCCAGGCTTTCATTTAGAAATAAAAATGAGAAAAAGAGAAACATGACCTAAAAGAAGTGTCTCCAAATCGAATGTTTTTTATGCTACAACAATGGCTCTTCAGGAGCCTGGCAGCTTTTTCTCTCTCTGTCCAGTTGGGGAAGTATTAAACAGTCTGTGTTCAAAGATGCTTTAAAACTAATTTCTGTCAGTTGGGAGGCTTTTCTCACAGCGTGGCCTCTACAAAGTTCACATGATAGACTGACTGCAGCGTGGGGAGGGGATGAAGATGAGGAAAGGTCCTTGTTGCCAGTACAGTTAACAGGCTGAATTTTGGGAAGGAAGAAGCACAGTGAGTTAAGACTGTGCTGCAGTGTGATACAGGGGGATTTTTTAATTAGTTTGGTTTTGGGCAATGTCTGTTAGGTACAAAAAATAAAACTAAGCTTCATGTATCTTGTAATCTCTGCTCGGTACTGACCCTTGCCATCCTCCCTGGGGTGGTTGTTCCTTGCTCTCCTGCTTGGTTATCACTAGAGGGTTCTGTCTAGAGAGGAGCCCATGCCACCTAAAAGTGATCTTTCGCTGCTTGTAGCTCTGGTTACTGTTGAGCAATGTCTGGGAACTGTGGTGGATCACTAAGTATGATGAGGTTTGTACAGCTTTTTCCCCAGGTTATTTCCAAGTCTAAACACTGTATTCCTCTTTGTCTTTCTTAGACTTCTATGTATAATCCCTGGTTCAGTGAGATATTCTGGAAACCTGTGGCTCCCTAGTTCTGATTTTCATTCCTTTTATGTTTGTCTTGTTAAGGGAGTTCTTCTGGAAGGCTTCCTGATTGCTGCTGCTTCATGATCTTTTGTGCCAAAGCTAATCACTGTTCAGTATGGGACTCTTCTAACATGTTTTATCCTGTAGCTGCTTCTTACGCCTGAAAAGCCTCCAGCCCAAATGTCTCCACTCAGGACACGTCTTGCTGCTTTCAGCAGTTCCCAGTCTCTGCTGGCAGGGAACATTGCTCAGCTTCCACAGAGCAGGTGCTTGCAAACGTGGAAGTAGAGAGAGTGGGCTTAGTAGTGGGGATTTCAACAAGATTGCACATGATTTTCCTTACAGAACATGATGGGTTTGGTGCACAAATAGAAAACGACATAAGAATGATGCACAGAGGGTTTCAATTTCACTGTTTGGGAAGTACTAACAAGACTTAAGTTCTGCCAAGGATTATAAATAGATACAGAGGCACTTCACTACCCTTTGCATTTTTTCTGCATACATTTGCATTTATATGAGGTATAGGGTTAAGAATGTAACTAAAATTGAGTTGAGTAGAGCCACATTAAAAGAAAAAAAAATGTTGCCAGGATTCTGAGCAGGACTGGTCAGGGAAGAACTGAAACCCTTGCTTATAAAAACGCCAAACAACACCTTTCTCCCCAGCAAAAAACCCCCAGAAGTACATCCCCAACTAAACCTCAGTGTTTGGTTATTGCCTGTTTTCTGAGTTGGATCTGAAAGTGCATTACATCTGTGCAAGTGTGTAAAGTATCAGGTAGGAATCTGGGCACCAGAGAAGGTATTCATTAGAGTGCACCCTGGAGCTACTGTGCCACAATACTCAGTGTGCCTATAATCTAAAACTTCGTTATGTTTTCCAGGAGAACAGGAGGAAATACTGGGAAAAGAATCAGTTAATTGCTATTGAATTATCTGATCTGGTAATCTACTGCAAGCCAACAAGCAAAACCAAGGACAATTTAGGTATTGCTTTTGATGTTACATTGGAATTTTACCCCTTCTACTATCTTTACAGATGTTAGTTGGGATTTTAGGTCTGAAGATAAAATCTATCCTACTGGAAAACAAAGTTTTGCCTCACCCAGGCAGTTTTCAGTATCACTTTGAAATTGTACACCAGGGAACTTGGTGCTGTTCATCTATCACAAAAGAACTGTCACAAATTTTAATTAGTTAACCAGAGACACCCTCTCAGATGTATATTCCATGGGGAAGCTCACTAGTTACATGTCAATTGACTTTTTTGAGACTAAAAACTCTAGCTGAACATTTGTGATTTGTTTGTAAAAAACCTTCATAAAGAGGTTTACTGTGCATTTTTAAATTTTACTGTAAGAACATGTTTGCCAGGACTAAGCCGTTGGAATGATGTATGGCTTCATAATATAACTGGGCCTGTGTAAGTGCAGCTGTGGATTCTGACACTGAAATATGTACTTTTTATTCCAGTTTTTTGTCATTGTTGCTGGAGAAGCCAGCAAGTGTGCCCTTTTTCTTTAAGTTTCTTTGCAAATGTTTTTAATAAGCTGTCACTGCATTTAAGACATTATAATTATAGGCATTGTTTGAGGCATTGGCTACCCCTGGCTCACCCGTTCTTCTGCCCATTTAAACCCAGGAAAAGATGTCTCATTTAAATATGTGTTACAGTGATCAGAAGTACATTATTAGCAATGATGAGATGAGAACATGACTACAGGCTCTTATCTGCCCTTCTGTAAAGCGTGTGGCAGGCAGGCAATTTTAACTTTCAGGCTTGATTTTCAACCAATTTGCCGTGTCTGTGTGAAAACTGTGCCAATTATTGCATTAAAGGACAAGGCAAAACAAAGTGTTGGTAAAAATACAGTATAAATGTTAACTTCTTTCTTCCTTTGGTAACCACTGTTCTTCCTCCCACCCCTGTGTAGACAATCCTGATTTCAGAGAGATCCGTTCTTTTGTGGAAACCAAGGCAGAGAGCATCGTTAAGCAAAAGCCACTGGAGTTGTTGAAGTACAACCTGAAGGGTTTGACTCGTGTCTATCCCAAAGGACAGAGGGTTGACTCATCCAACTATGACCCATTTCGCCTCTGGCTTTGTGGCTCCCAGATGGTGGCTCTGAACTTCCAAACTCCAGGTAATTTTCCCTTTGAAAAAGGATCTAATGCACCTTCCATGTCACTATGAATGAGTCCTTTTCTGGCCCTTCTGCCCTTCTAATCACCGTCCTATTTATTTGGACTTCACTGCAAGAAAGGGTGTTTAAAGTTTGCTTTTTAATTTGTGGGTTGCCATCCAGAGCTGGGCCCCAGAAATAGATCTCCAAAAGCCTTGTCTCTGAACCTAACTGCCCCCAAACCCTGAAATTGATTTCACCTTGATCTCTTTGCAATAAGCAAGCAGAGGTGTTTACAGTGAGTTTCAGGTGGATGAATGGTTGTGCAGCCATAGGGAAGGCTGTATTCCACATCCTGGTGAGGGCTAGCTAGCTTGTGACACACTGATAGGAATCTAATTGGGGATGGAGATGGAGTTTTTTGGGGATTAAAATTGGTGAGAAATGGCCTGTCGGATTCAGTTAGTGAAGGAAGCGAGTCTCCCACCTTTCCAGCTCTTTCTGGTAAAGTGGTGACCAGAAAGAATTGCAGAGAGGAGCTGTTAATCTGGTATTTCCTTAGCTTTATTCCAGGGGATCTTGTGTTGTGACTGTTTAACTCTCTCCCCAGATAAATACATGCAATTGAACCATGCCTTGTTTTCCTTGAATGGACGCACTGGCTACGTGCTGCAGCCAGAGAGCATGAGAAATGAGGAGTATGACCCAATGCCAAATGACTCCAAGAGGAAATTGCAGATGATTATGACAGTGAGGGTAAATCTCTTTTGTAAATTACGCTTTTTTACAAGTCATAAATATCTATAAAACTAAAAATAAAGCTATTATGTTTCAGAGCAAGATCTGACAGATTGTCAAAATACCGTTTTTAAATGTCAGTGTGTGTGAGAATAAAAGTAACTTCACTGGTTCCTGAAAAGAAATACATGTCTTTATCATGCTAATAAAGAACGTGCTATAGGACTGAAACCACAATCCTGGGATGATTTTGAGTAATTGCTAATAAATACATCAAATGAGCTAGCTTGAATTTCCAATCAAACGAGTTCTTAGTAGAAGGGTCCTATTGGAGATTGATTAGCAGCAGAATAACTAATTTAGGGATTTTGAGCGTGAAAGAAAGATATTTATAATGACATATAGAAACTAAACAGAAAACCTAACAAACTGACCCCCCACTTCATCATATTTAATCCACTATGACTTAATCTGAATGTCATTCTCATTTTTCTTCAAGAGATGAGTTTATCATTGGAAAATTTTGCCATGATGACTGGGTGCCAGACAGGGTTGGACTTGTTTCTGTTCTCAGTTGCTGTGCAGTAAAACATGTCCCTTCAAAGTATGTTTTCTGAGAAAGAAGAGACACATTAATTGCTCTTCACTACAGTTTAAAGATGAGGTAAACAGGGCCTGTGAATTAAATGTCTTGAAATGGGTATGTAATAAAGACAGAAGAAAGATAACAAAACTTGTGCTACAGGCCTGGCCTGGAGCTGCACACTGCGTGTAATGAATGTCAGCTACAGTGCCTTTTTCTTTTATTTTTACAATGAAAATAATTGAGATACCCAGACTGTGGAAGGTATTGTTATTGGTGGCACACGTAATACATGCAAACATATTCAAGGGAGAGAATGTGTGCTTTTCCATGTTCTGGATTTTTCCCCCCTCTAGTTCTGTAGGCTACCTTCTGTTCAGCAGCAATGGTGCCAAGTTTCCTGGGAGGTGGTTATAATTTACAGTTGCTTTTGCAGGTTTTAGGTGCTCGTCATCTCCCTAAACTTGGTAGAAGCATCGCCTGTCCCTTTGTAGAGGTTGAAATTTGTGGGGCTGAATATGATAACAGCAAATTCAAGACAACAGTTGTGAGTGAGTATCTGGGTTTCTGTGTTGCTGGGATATGGTTGTACTTCCAGGGTACTTAAATAACGTGAGCAGAGGATAAGCACTGTGGGGGGAGTAAGTTAACTGTAGCTCTGGACTGATGAGTCACAAAGTCTTGTTCTCTTGCTTATCTCAGGGCCTGTTAATTTGAGAAACTTCATTGTATATCAAATTGAGAAAAAACAGTGCTGTTGTAGTTGGGGGGAAAAAACGTCCCATTCTGTTATGTTGTTGCCCATGCATAAGTTTTGTGTATTTGCATATTTTAAAATATTACTGTCTTGAGAGTGCCTCCAACAGTGCTAGTCAGTTCCCAAAAGTCTGGCCCAAATGGGGACTTACTACTCTGAGATCCATACTGTGTTTATTTAAACTGAGGTTCTAAGGCTGGCACTCCCTTGGCGACAGCTTGGGTGCATAGGGCTGTAAAATGGAGTAACTTGCAATGCATTAAAAGTCTGATCAAAGCTCAGTCCTGGGGAGTTCTGGATAAGGAATGTGTTCATGTTTACATGAACTTAAAGAGTGCTGAAATGGGACAATATTTCAGCCACTTCCTACTTCACCATTTAGTATTTCTGGATGCAGCAGTGTTCCTCTGGTAAAAAACAGGCTTTGGTTCTGATTATCCAAACCAGTGATACCAGTGGAAAATAAACACAGAATCAGAAGCAGAATGTGCATTGTGGCTCCTCAGTACTTCAGTGAAGATGATTATGATTTAAACTTTCTGTGGGAAGGGACCAAGACTTTTGGGAGCAAGCTTCCTGGCTGTGTCTCATATAGCAGATCTTGGTGTTCTGTACATGACTACAAAAACTGGGCCAAGGTACATTTATCTTCCTAGTGCTTTTCCTGCTCTCTCTTGGATATGGAGCGTGAGGCTTATGAATATGAGAAATTAATTAGCTTTCTTTTTTCTCTTTACAAATACATGTCCATGTTTGAATACAAATAATAGCTTTTCTTCCTGGATTTTCATCCCTGCCAAGTTTCCTCCTAGTTCTCCCATCAAGTAAACAAACTTTCTGAAGCAAGGTTACAACATAAGACAGATGGTAAATAGGATTTTTGGGCTTCTGTATCCCTAGAAAATGTCCTGGGATACATACCCATATGTGAATGAAATGAAATTATTGCTGCATCCTGCAAATGTTTCCTTTTCATTACAGATGACAATGGCCTTAATCCAATTTGGGCACCTTATGCAGAGCAAGTGAAATTTGAAATTTATGACCCAAATCTGGCGTTCCTGCGCTTTGTTGTTTATGAGGAGGATATGTTCAGTGATCCCAACTTCTTAGCACATGCGACTTTTCCCATCAAAGGAATCAAATCAGGTGAGATCAGTGGTTATAATGAGGTGCAGTTGACCATTATTGTACTGTGACTTGCTCTCTGCTGCCAGACTCCCTCCTGCCTCGATGAAGCTCCTTCCTCTGGCTTTAGTTTTCAAGAGCATGTGAAATCAGGTGTTTCTCAATTTTGCCAGTCTTGCCTTTTGCTTCTCTGCCACTGCCAGCAGAGGAACATTTGAGCACTGAAGAATGTTCACAGTGTGCACCATTTCTGTGAGTGCAAATTCCCCCTTGAGGGACTCTAATTGCCCTTTGTTTTTGTTCCCCTGCCCCAGGCTTTAGGTCAGTTCCTCTCAAGAATGGCTACAGTGAAGATATAGAGCTGGCCTCGCTTCTGGTGCACTGTGAGATGCAGCAAGTTCTGGTGAGGACCACTGGGGTTTGTTTTGTGCACTTAGTGTGGCTGTTATCAGTTCTTTGTGGAAAGCAGGAACTGAGGATTCAGTTTTCTGTTCTGTGTCTGTTGTGCTGTTGTGAGGCATTTCTTCTGCAGGTACTGGGGAAGACAAATAGCACAAATTGAGTTACTCTCCCTCTGGGTGGACAGATTACACGGTTGTTAAAAGAAATAATGCACAAACAAAGCCTCATTACCTCCAATAGTTTTTGCTGTAACAGCATGGTCGTTGTCTTTCCTTGTTAACTGACTGACGCCATGCAAAGCTAGCTAAAATCAGCTTTGGCTTCGTAGAATCATCTCTTTTTTAAAGGTCCTACATAAAAAGAAATCACCTCAGCAATAGAAGATAGTAATTTCTCCCAGTATTTCATTAAAATAAACAACCCATCAAGGAGAAGACATATCTGGATCTTAAAGAACTGCTAATCGGCTTCTTTTAAGCCTCTCTAAACACCTACTTGAAGTAGTAGTAGTTTAAAACACATAGGGGAAAAATAATGATGCATCCTAGCTCACGAATCCAGGCATTAAAGCAGCTGATCTGTGAACAGTGTTTGTTGGTGTTCCAAGGGTGCTGCTGTATTATGTTGATTTGTAGTATATTTCTCAGAATCTTTCTCAATAATATATTACGTAATTCAAATACACTTGTGATATGATGAAAGTTTAAAGATGCTTCTGGGAAGTGGCTGTTTCAGGGTGTTTTCCAGCACCCTTCTGATTCAGGGAAAAAAAAAGTTCAGCTTCTTATTTTTAGTCTGTCAAACCATTCAGGCCCACGCTGCACTTCACACCAGTGTACATTATTTTTCTGATTGAAACATCAACTTCTGTGAACTCTTAAGTCATTATGACTCTGGAGGGATTTGTGCCTGTGGTTGCATACACTGAACTGGAAATTTCTGAATTCACTCACACTCTTCTTCCCAAAGGAGTGGAAGCCTTTTTCAAACATCCTTTGTGGAGGTTTTTACGAAGCCACCTTACAAAACCTGATGTAAAAGGACAGTGTGTGCAATGACAGTGTTTGACAGCTGTAGGAGGTTCCTATAGGTTCCTTCTGTGGGCCAGCCAGGGGTTCTGAGAGCAGGAGAGGACTAGAAGCTGAGCCCAGTGTGTGTGTGTAAACAGGAGACCTATGTCCTTTCACGATAATATTTAAATTGTTCATATTTCATGGACTCAAGTCTGATAGAGGAGGCCTGGGAAACTGCTGGTTTTGGGCTTGCTGCCTTTGAGAAAACTGACAAAATCACCATTGCCTAATGCTGAGGATGGACATCACTTGTGGATACATTGCAAATCCCTCCTGCCGTGGTTTCTCTTCATGAACCCAGATCATTATTTGCCTGGGGCAGGAGCAGCTCTCAGTGTGTTGTTCACAGCAGCAGTCTGTCCCCCAATCTGTCAGCACTTACTCCTTTGACAGTAGCACATTTCACACTCTAGAAGCCCCTTCTGCTTGTTAAGCCAAATGAAGATGCAGCTCAGCTTGGTGTTTTTACAATGCCTGGTGTCTCTGGGTGGGAATGCAGTGGCAGGAGAACTTCCAAAAACTTCCTTTTGTTTGGCAGCAACAAACCCAGACTTACCAAAGTTGTCAGCCTTGGAACTTTTGCCAGATCATTCAAGAAGCATCAGAAAAGATCAAAGCTGCCTCTGTTTCTCTGCTTCCTTTTAAAAAGTGATGACCCTCCATAAAATACCATTTAATAACAGGCCTATTTATATACAGAGCCCATCTGTGTGCTCTTGGAGATGAAATACAAAATTATAATGAGGAATTACAGATGGCTGTGGAGTTTATTAGAAATAGTAAAGCAAAAATATTGTAGACATAAGCATGCACACTTGTGTGGGGCCTTATGTGGTTCCTGTACAAGTTAAACAGAAATCGTACTATACTGAGGTGGTTGTTGCATTTATAAGCATGTCTTATTTGCTTGAAAATTGATTTACTTCCTTCAGAAAGTGTATGTATTTCTTCAGCTTTTTCTGACTACAGTCAGTTCTTGACTTCAATCTTTAAGTGGACATCCTTAAATGCAGTTTAAGCTGTACCTTTGTGGATACATTTATTTACAAGAAGTAACAGTAGTATATATGCATCTCGATGATTACACCTGCAAATTGGTAACTAGCAATCTGCATTTCCTTTGTGATTTGGGAACACAAAATTTCCTACCCCTTTACAAACAAAAATTAAATAAATTACTCTTGAAATATTAATCAGTAGCATAGCACTGAGGCTGTTTCAGTGGCTCCAACCCATACCTGTGTAGGAATGTGTTTCAGGAGGAAAAAGAAGGTTTAGGAAAGGATCTTGTTGCTGTAACTGAAACCCCTTGTGTGTGTTGCTAAGCTATCAATTTTCCTAGATCTGGACTGAATGCAGAAAGAGGCATTCTTATTAGTATGCTGCCTTTGAAAATGTTTGGATTTATTACATTTATTGATTGCGTGTCATTTCTTGTAGAAGGAGTATCTTGTTTTGCTGCTGATGTGAAAATTAAGACTTCAGTCCTGCCAGTTCTATTCCCCACTAGTAACTCTATAAAGAGGCAGCTTTTGCATCCAAAGTTTTGAAGTTTTAAAATAATTTGAAGTCCTAAAGGGAATCATGATGATTGTTTTATAGTTGTGGAATATTTTGAGACCTTCTGCTGTGGGCCACAGCTGAAACTCAGACTTATTCAGTTCCTCTGCAAGTACTGAATTGCCATAGTTACATAGAAATACAGGATCTGTCTTTCTTTCTTGACCATCTGAGTACTTGCTGCTGTTAGGGGTCCTATTTACCAGTCAGTATTTTAATCTTTAGGCTATATTTCAATAGAAAATCCCCAGGATTGTCACTTTGTCACGTGATACATAAATATGATGGAAGAGCCAAGAACTAAACATTTAAAAAATGTATTTTTAATATTTTTATAATCTGATAAGTCATCATGATACACTATTTTCTGTTCTTTCCTCAACACACTGACATGCTTTATTAGGGAAAAATATTCCAGTAGAAGTGTTTAGATACACAAATTTTGTGACCTGTGCTAGAATGTCCCTGATGCCCCTGTCAAGATGGTATGGCTGGTCATACTGTGGGGCTGAGGGGTTTATTTTAGTGCTTTCTAAGTTAGTTTGTTTCCAGAAACATTCCAGAAACATCCCATCAAACTAATTTTATCAAACATTCTATGCAGCTGTTAAAATGCGGTTAGCAAAACAAAACAATCCCCCAAACTCTGTTGATTCTGTGTCATTTTGGGAACGTGTTTTACAAGTTACCTTGATTTCCAATATTCCTTTGAAGGAAAGTGAAGAAGAGCTTTATTCCTCATGTCGGCAACTTCGGAAGCGCCAGGAGGAGCTTAATAACCAGCTGTTCCTCTATGACAGCCACATGAACCTAAGGAATCCCAACAGGGATGCTATACTGAAAGAATTCAACGTGAATGAGCACAAACTACAGATCTACCAAGAGACTTGCAACCGCAGGTGGGTTGATGATCATTCTCCCTTCCAAGGCAGCTCTGTCTAGACAGAATTTATGATAAGGAAACCTCAAATGTATCAAAAGGAGCATCTAAAGAGTGGTGGTGAGGGTAGAATGAGCTCATCCGAAACAAGGAATGGCTGCAGAGAAGCCAGGCTGGGCCTCAAGCCACTAGAGGCCAGCAGAAGCTGTGGAATGTGTGCTTAGTGACATCTCAGTTGCAGTGATCACAGTGACACTTGTAATCCTGTGAGGTTTTATATCCCTCTCTTCTGCTTTCTGGGAGGAAAGCCTGGAAGTATATACAGACAAATAAATAAACCTCTTCATTCTTGCTACGCTGTCAGAGTTATGTCCCTGGAAATGTCATGCACATATGAAATATGTGGGAACAGATACACAAACCACAAAAGATAAAACCAGTATTGAATTGTAACAGCACAGCATTGTCAGTTCAGTGTCAGTGCATTATCCAGAGCTTAGGGGAAGGTTCCTTCTCCTTGGCTGCCACTTTTGGGCTGAGTGTGAGGGAGATAGACAGAGGCTTCATGTACCAAGAGGAAGTTCTGAGTAGATCTCAAGACTTTAAATATTCTTACCCTTTATTGTGTGTGCTGAACAGCTGCATGAATCACTTGTTTACTCACATTTATTGAGGGAAAAAAATGGCAATGCTCATTGCTGATACATTACTTGCCATTGCTATCCAAGTACACTGAACTTGGTAGACTGTTTTCCTCTGAAATTCCTTTTAAGCGTGACTTTTTTCTTTTCTTTTCCCTTAAGATTAAAGGAGAAGAAGGTTAGTAACAGCAAATTCTACTCTTAGAGCCCATCATTCTTTGATGTGTGCTTTATGATGCAGTTCAGGAAGAGATGAATTTATCCTGGTCATCCTACTCAGTGACGGTCTCATCAGATGGAATGACTGGAAGAAGAGGAGGAAGAGGAAATCCGGATTTCCTTTATAATTTCTTCTTCTAAGAAAAACTGTTTAAATACCTAATAATTTATATTCTGTACAAAGCATACCCTCTGTGCAGGCCAGAGCTTCTATGTATTCAAGATTTTTAAAACTTGAGGATGTGTAGTTGGATAGACCTCACTTCTCATTATCAATAGCTGAAGTAAAGTATAAATCATCTCCTGTATGTGTGTTCACAGGCTGTAGATAAGACAGTCACAACAATTTGCATGCATGGAATCACACCACTTTAACAACCTGGCTCCTCAAGATTAACTAGTAGTGAGTTTTTAATTTATTAAATGCTGTAAAAAGCACTTCTACACCAGCACTGTCACGTCATGTATGTTACAGTCTTCGAGCTAGCAGATTGTGCTGCTGATACTGTATAAAATATTTTGGGCAGCTATTGTCTCTTATTAAAAGTTTTCTGTTACATTTTCTGGGAACAAGATAATATGTTAATTTTGTTGAAAGCAAATACCCTCTGTGACTCTAGTTGTGTTTTTCCTGTTGAACTCTCTTTAAAGGTTTAAGAAAGGAGCAATGTGTGAACCTCTATTCATAGCCCCTGTGAACTTCTGTTCACAGCCTCGAGGCACTGGAAGGAGAAGTTTTAAGATACGCAGTAGGAGGTATCTGTTTGTTTGCAGAAAGGGAAGGTATTTAAAATTCTGAGAAGCACTTACTTTTGTACAGTATCATTTCTGCAAATCCTTTCAGCTGCTAATGTGCTTAGAAATGAATTTTTAAATGAACTGTCAGTTTTTAATCTTGCAATGCTACGTAGATGATAGTCAAATGATAGTGTTCTGTAAATGTAGACCGTTTTCCCAAAATGTAACTAATCCAAGAATGAGAGTGTGCACAAATACAGAGGTGCCATCTTTCTGGTGCCTTTAATCAAATCAAGAACACGGAGCTGCAGATGAGAACACTTGTTAGATTAGCAAGTGTATTTTCCTGCCAGAGCAGAACTAAAGTCCTTCAATGGAATATATAACAGCAGTTGTCATAATTTCTGTATGTGTTGGTCCTTTGTGCTAGTGCTGTGTTGTTATCATCAAATTCCTGGTTGTCTTATCTCTACATGGGTGGAGTTTTGCTATTTATATTCCCAGCTTTAACTTTCAAATGTGTGCAGAGGTGTTTAGCTTTTGGAGTGACTGCCTGAGGCACAAAATGTTGCTTACAGAGAGCTGTGCTTCTGATCACAGAGGACTTGCACAGATTTGGGATTCATGGCCTGATGCAGCCGCCTCAGCAATTTTCAATTTCTCTTGCTCCCCATGCTGCGACTTCTGTTGTTCCAAGAGGCACTTAATTGATGCCACTGTGCATTCACAGATGATGGCTTGAGAAACCCCCTTGAGGTTTTAGCTATTGTGTAAAGACAGTCTTGTCTCAGAGATGAAAGTGTTGTAATGCTGCATCCCACAATGGGGTGGCTTCTGTAAATTTTTTATTATAAAGAAATTAATTACTAATCACCCAGCTGAAAACCAGAGAAAAGTTAAAGGCAATTCTCTGCTTTTTCATCTTCCTGCCTGAAATCTCTTCAGTACCCAGCTGTGATTGACCTCTTCAAGGAGTAGATGGGTGCAAACCCTACTCAAACAAAGAAAAGAAAAATCTCATCAGCTGTGGATTTGGGAGGTGGAACTGTAACCCAGACCTGGTTTTATCTTCCTTATTCAGGTCTGGATTGCTCTGCTTGTCAGAATTCTTTTTAAGCTCAGTTCCAGAGCAGACCCAACCAAACTGTCCATTTGTCCTGGCTTCCTTCGTTGGTGTGTGTATTCCTGACACAGCACAGCCACTGTGTGATGGGCACAGGAGTGAGTTCCTTGTGCTGCTCTTGTGCAAATATTTAAGAATTAGCACATTTTGTAGTCCTTTGAAAAGTCCTGTGTACATTCACACACGCATGATGTCAGAAGTTATGAGGCACTCCATCAGTGTTTATGGAAATGCATTTGGTTTTACAGTGACTTTTTCCCAGACTATGATGTTACACTGTGTGCAGAATGAAAATACTGCAGTGACTCTCCTGCTGATTTGCAAGTGGTGGGCAAAGGCTATGTTCTAACTCTTCTCTTGGTTCTTGCATTCTGTGTCTTATCTCCAAGACCTCACCTCTCAGTTCTTCCTCGGGGCAGATTCTGTAGCAATTTTTTCACATTTGCAACTGTTTTGAGTATGAAAGTAGGTTTGAATGTGTGTGCCAATTGTTTTTAATCCAGGAGGGAAAACATCTATAAATTTTTGAAGTTAACAATTGTTAAATTGTTATATTCTTATAGAAACTGTTTAAATCATTGAAATAACTTATTTTATAAATAATTTTTGATATCTCACATTGATGTGAATGATGCCAGGTGTTTCTTTGTTTACGCATTGCTTGTTGAACTTCATTACTTTTGCCAGTCATTTGAAGCAGTGAGTTCTTACTGAAAAGTCATCTGCTGGTGTGGTGTGCTGTGCTCTGCTAGAGGCTGGAAGAAGGGCATTTCTGTGTTCTTAAGATGAACTGACTTAATGATTGTTTCAGTAGACAGGGTTATCATTGCACTTTCTCTGGCTCCAAACACATGAGGCAGAAGGAAGAGGTCAAAGATCGAGTTTAACTTGTGACTCCAAACCAACCTTTTTCAGTGAGAGGCAGATACAAACTCCAGCTCTAGTGAGAATCAGATTTGTATGAGCCTGAACAATGAAATCTGAGCAAGGCAAAGATTAGATTTGTGGTAATTTGGAAGGAGAGTAATATTGATTTTTACCAAGAGGTTGCGGGGGGAGAACTGCTGCTGGGTGAATGCACTCTGCCTTTATGTGGTGATTTTTTTAATTGTTGGGAGTCTTGGGAACAAAATTTTTCTCATCTTGTGATCAAAATTACATGTTTATTGAACATGAACCAGTATGAGCCTAATTCTTCTAGAAGGTCATTAAATCAGCCAAACGGTCTTTATCAGCTTTGCATTTGTAAATATTGGTATGCATGAGTTCTGGAGTCCAAAAAATTGCTTCATTTAGGTGTTTTGTTGCCTGTATTCTCACTTTTTTCCACCCCAACATATGTATCTATTTCTCTGTTAAAAGCATTTTGTTAGCTTTGCAGTTCTTTAACCTCTGAGATGGTGAGATGGTGTGAGCTGTGTACCAGCCATTATCTTTGAATTCTCCAGACCAGTTGGAAAAATCTGAATGTGGTGGGGAAGCTGAAGTGCAGTGGTTGAATTCTGCTGCGGTCATGTGTCGGCATTTTTAGTGCAGTCCAACCAGTTGGCTTTGTTCCAGACTGAAATTCCATTTATATTATGAGAAATAGAAGTTAAATATAATGAAAATTAACCTTCAGAATCAGTTCAGAGATGAATTTATCTTCAGATCCATAACAGTATTTATAAGCATGCCCAGCTATTAGTTTTAAAAGAATTTAAAATAAATTAAAAGCAGTTTAATTCATTGCTAGTCTACATTTTTAGCTGTTACTCCAGCAAACCAGAGAATTGTGAGCTTGACTAAAAAAAAAGCAGTAGTTCCCCCAACACTTGTGTACTCCTGAATTGCAGTTTAATCCCCAGATCTTTTACAATATGTGTAAATTATCAGTGTTCAGGACCCTTTTCTCTGAAGATCATATAGTGAATTATTAAATATGCCACTATATTTTGGAAAGTATGTGGAAATCAGTAATAAATAGAAACAAAGGGACATTTTGGTTGGGCCCCTTAGGAGAAGGGCCTATAAAAATCTATTTGATTAAGCATCAAAAATAAATATATTTAAATACATAGAAGTATAAGCTTTCTTGTATATCTGGCAAATTTGTACCTTAACATGCTGTGTCTGAGGTTAAGTAGGTGACCAAATATTCTTAAACTATTCACTTTAAACATCAGCATCATTCTTTATAGTGAGGCACCTATCAATTGTTCAGTAATTTTGAGGACCAGGAAAACTTGAATCTGAGTTACATTTTCATTTTTCTCTTTCAGTTTTTAGGTGCATTTCTGGTAATTCGGTTTCAGGAAACCAGGTAATAAATTAAAACTTGAAAACAGACGCAACACTTGAATTAATTACCCTAATTTACCCAGCTATTAATGCAGGAGGAGTAATGACAAAAAAAAAAGGAAAAAGGAGAGAGAATTCTCATTGTAAAATACTTCAGACAGAGCAGCTGTGACTGTCCTTACTGGGATGGAATTTCCAAGCAATTTTAAGAGTATCTCCTTGGGCCACAGACTGCCTGTTTTCCTTTTGGAAAGACTAAGTGTATCCTTCACCTCTGCTGTGCTCAGGACTTCGGTCTGTTTAATAGATGGAGCTAATTGACACGGAATTAATGAACCCCAGTGCACCGGTGATGGCTCTGGGGTGTGTCCCCACATTAATCCCGTGTGCTGGAGCACACTCACGGAACATTAGGACAAAACGGTGCCTCCTGCTCTGTTATCAGAGAGTTCTGTCCTTGACTCCAGGCAGATGAAATGCTTCACGTGTTGAGCTCAGCTTCTGCAGGAGTTCTGCTGTTTGGGGTTTTGTTGGGCTGTTTTTGTCTCCTGAGGAGCTGCCGCTGCTGCTGTACCTCAAAAGCTGTCCAGGGCCTGAACCTCAGCCAGTATTGACAGTGTGGATTTAGGATTCATGGCTTAAGGGACCCTTCCAGAGATTTTCTTCACTAACCCCACCGCTGAGATAATTATAAATAGCAGGAGCTGAGTTTTGCTAAAAGATTACAAATAGCAGAGAAAATTCCTCTGGGGCACAGCAGTTCAGTTCCCCATGTTAAAAACAATATTTTTACAAGACTTAGCATGAAATACTGACACTGTTTCTGTGCAACAGGCTTGTGCAATTTCTTCTACATTTTGGTTTTGTCTTCTGCTGGCATTAAATTTTTTTAATCTCTTTCTGATAACATTGTGTCAAAGCCAGAGAACTTAAAGGGGAAAAGAACAAAGTGGTTTCTACTTGAAAAAACAGAGCTGTTGGAAAGAGAGCATTGGCCCAGTGCTTTCATGAGGTCATGACTGTCTTTTTTGGTTTTATTAAAAAGAAGGTTTCTTCTTTCTGCAGATGATGTTGTATATTAATGACTCCTGGAGAGTGGCCCTTGTGCCATCAGCGCTCAGTTGGGGGCACATAAGCTCTTTATAAGAGAGTGCAACACTCCTGCTACACAAACAGCTTATTTGCTATTAGGGGAAAAGTGAGTTCTCTCTTGAGCTGTCCCTCAAGCTAAGTATTAAATTTAGTTTCTTTCATGGTGTACTTAGTGGTAGGGGAGTGAAGGAGAAAAGTCAGATTTCAAGCATAAAAATACAAAAAGTTATCAATAGTGTGGGCTGGGTTTTTTTTTAAAGTAAACTTCTGAGGAAGAGAACTCAACAGTCAAAAAATAATGCTGTCTTCAGTCACCATGAGCTACAAAAATCTGCATCTTCTAAGCAGGGGTGGCAGTGAACTTCTAGCTTGGTTCCTCTATTTAGGCCCTCTTCTTTTCTGAGAATCCTTTAACAGTGCAATGGAACTCTCTGCTTCTTCATTACTTCCCCATTTCAATTGCAGCAGAGTTTAACAGAAGTATCTGGAAGTTACTGTTAATTTAAGATCAGTGTAGCTTCAGCTATTAAAATGGGAAGACTAAAGAGATGTTTGAAAGGATTCTGCTTTACGGAAATTGTAATGCTGATGAGTTAAGGGAAAACAACTTTGTGTTTAACATTTGAGGTGAAGTTTCTCGGTTTCTGTATTAAATTGACAGAGTTGCTTGGGACAGCAGTGACCTGTATTTAACAAGGTCTTACCTTCTATTATTAAAATTCCACAAAATTATGAGTTGCCTTGTAGCAAGCGTTTATCTTTCTATTACAAAGCTGAAATTCTATTCAGATGGTATCAGGTGTTAAAGAAATATTATTAAAGGCTAAAAATGTTTTATAAATAGTGTAACATGAATGCAATCACTCACCAAATGCCTTTGATGAATTATTTGTTTAACCACTCAATAATGCTGGGAAAAATCATAGGTTTTATTTATGAATGCACTTCAGCTAGTTCATTCATTTTAAACAGGCATATTTCACTGTTAGAAAAATCTACAAATCTGTGGTGCTTCAAGCACTTCGCTGTAATTTAGATTAACCACGGTGCACTTTCCAGAAATGTCATTAGATATCACAGAGTTAACCCAGGAAAGCGTACCAGAATGTATTCATGTAAAAACCCCATTTGTTTATTGTCTAGCAGTTTATCAGTTAATCTTGGTTAGGCATATATACATCCAAGCTGGGAAGCAGACCTGGGGTTTGGAATGGGATCAAAGAATAAGTTTTTTCTCCTCTGGATCATGAAGCACAAACTCTTTAGGAATAAAGGGCAGGGATCAGGAGTATAATTCCATCAGGGAGGAAGAGTCAGCCTAAGGACATTTGTTCCATTCACTGTATTGTGCTGTTCTGCCTGAGAAAAATGCTGTTTGCAGTAATAGTGAGCTTCACCTTGTTAGTGATCTGATCAGTTTTACTTTGAAGAGAAGGTATATCTAAAAAATGACAATTTTTTACTCCGCAGATCTGTTCCTTGGGGATAACGCTCTTATTTACCTGAATCACACAAATATGTATTTTTTTAAAAAATCTTTTATTACCTGTCAGAACGAAGAGTAAGCAGAGAACATAACCAAATTCTGTCCTCAGCATTTCACCTTTCAGAGTGAAAATGTTGCTGCAGATGGAAACCACGAGAGCAGCACAGCAATCAGCACCAAAAGCAGTCCTCCATCCCTAACCAGGTGCATCATGGTGTAATTTCTTGGCTTTGGTCCACATCCCCGTAATCTAAACCACTCCACCACTTCATCCAGGCTGTACTGCTGGGGCTCATAGCCCAGCTCCTTCCTGGCCTTCTCCATGCTGAAATAATGTGTGACACCAGTTTTGTAAACCTCCGTGCGAGTGAGGAGGGGCTGGAAGTTATAAACGCGCCCTACGAGAAAATGGACTATTTCAGTAAGGAATGCAAAAAAATAGACAAGGGAGAGGGGAAGGCGCCGGGTTGGGAACTTGTAACCCAAACCTTCCACTAGCGGTCGGAAAAACTCAAAGTTATTTACAGGCCTGCCATCTGAAATAAAATAGGCCTGGCCTGCAGCAATGTGCTGCTTGCTGGCTCCGAGGGCCTCAGAGGCAAGGACATGAGCCTGGACCAGGTTGTCCACGTGTACAAACTCTACCAGACTCAGAGGGTCTCCATACACAAATTTAAACAGTCCCCTTTCAATGTAGCTGACTATTCTTGGAAGGTGTCTCTGCTCCCCAGGCCCATAGATCCCTGCTGGGCGGAGAGCACAGGTCCTTAGGACACCTCTCCCATTTCCAAGCTCAGCACCGTTTGCCTCCAGCACCTTCATTTCAGCCAAAGATTTCGTTCGGGAGTAGTGATCAGGGTGAAGGTGCAGAGGTAGATAAGGCAGAGACTCATCCCCATTCTCTATAATCTGGCCTCCAAATATCACGTTGTAGGTACTTGTATAAACCAGACTCGGCACTCCCCTGCTCTTGCAGGCCTGGATGACATTTTCTGTTCCTTTCACGTTAACATCTTCTATAAGTTTTCGGTTCAGCTGCTCCCTGCCAGACATTCCATAGGAAGCGATATGGAATACGCAGATGACATCTCTGAGAGCTTCTTCCACTTCAGACAGGCAACAGATATCCCCCTGCACGAACTTTATTCCCTCTGGCACAGTTTGAAGTGGCTTCACAACATCAAAGAGAATCACATCCACTCCCTTTTGATATATGGCACAACCTAAACTGAAACATGATAGAAACCGTATGTTAGGATACAGCACCACGGTGCATGAAACATTTCACCTGGAGAGAAGACTAGTAACTGTTTTCATGCTGATTATTTTTCTGATGGGAGTCTTTTAAATACTCAGCTGTCCACTGTAGGGAAGATTCAGCTGTGATAGTTTAGGTACTGAACTAATTTCTCACACTCCATCAATACTCGGAGAAGAAAAATGAAAAAAAGAGGCAGAACTGCTGTAAACAAAAATTCTGAAGAGAAATAACTGAAGTTCTGTCCCCTTCACATCAGCACCAGCAACTTTCAGATGTGCAACTATTGCCAGATATTAAAAAAAAAAAAAAAAAAGGCCGTACTTGTTTTATCTTACTGCTTTTGTGATATCCCAGTTCTGTCAAAACAACAGGTTGGTCTTCGCTGTTGTGTTTGAAATTTATGGAGGAGAGGAGTGGAGGAGATGCTTCTAAGTTGCTATGAATGCTTTGCCACATGTCTGCATTTTCCTCCAAGTCACAGGTATTGACACAAAGTATACCTCTGGTGTTTCTCTTCCCCTTCCCTACATTTTTGTATGTCTATTGTGCTTTAAGGGAATGAGAGTGGAGGGAAAAGCCAAGCAGAAGTCAGGCATCCTCTGAGATTTTTTTTTCCTTCCCCTGACTTGAAATTAACTTTATTTTCTGGTCCTGACTGTGATCTCTCTCCCCTCTGTAAGCAGTTATAGTCTAGGGCTCAAAATAGGATTTTTTCTTTACATGGCCTGCAGAGCCAGCTACAGCAAGGGAAAATGGATTTCACTGAAATCTGCACCTTATTAACAACTCTAATCCTAAACCATCACTGTTCATGGAAATAAAACATCCTTGAGAGTTCAGCTGGAGTTGTTAATCTATAGAGCTAAGCACATGTGTAACTATTTGCATGTCAAAAGAAAAATGTGTGTACAAGTGTAGGCTTGTCCTTCCGAGCAGGCTGATGATGGTGATCCTACCCCCCTACAGAGGTGAGCACAGAGGTAAATGTCTGCGAGGCAGCTGGTGCTTGACATTTGGAAACGGGATAACAGCGTTATTTACAGCCTCTGGAAACAGTAACAGAGTTTGTTTAAAATTGAGACCCCGGACGAACCAGAAGATGGGATCAACCGGATCAGGTGTCTCAGGCCCACAGGTTTCCCTTTTACAGATGGATTTTGCTGCCTCCCCAGCAGCAACCTCTTACACTTATTCCTGTGTGTGATAACTATTTAATGCACTAACCGGAAGCCAAAATAACCCCCTCCTCCAGTAATGAGGACTCTTTCCTTGGCAGCGTTTCCTTCCTCCATCCTCTTTCCTTTGGCACTGTGTGCTGGGACTGACCTATAAAACACATCGCACACACACACATTAAAACCAATCCGCGTTTTAGCATCCGCGCACATTCCCGTAGCTGTTCATCGATCTCGTTCACGCTTTAATTGCAGCCCTTTGCCTCCCCGGCTGCCAGAAGGAGGTTCAGCGCCGGGACTGCTCCGAGGGGAAGCTGTTCCCGGAGGCGGGAGCCCAGCGGCGGAGCCGCGTCCCCCCGGCCCCGGGGTGCCGCCGTACCTGCGGTGCCGCTCCCGTCCCCGCCCGCTCCAGCCGCGCTTCCCGGGGCGGTGCCGGATCCCGGGAAATGGAGCCGGGGGGGCGGGGGCCGGCCCGAGATGGCGGCGGGGAGGCTCGTGTACAGGCCCCCGCCAGCCGTGGCTTTCTGTGCGGGTGTTTGTGACGGGAGGGTGCTGCCGCTCCCTCCCCGCGGGCCCGCGGCGCTCTGCAATGGCGGCCCGCGGGCCGGGGGTGGGGTCGGAGCCTCGCCCGCCCCGGTGTTTGTACCGCACCCCCGGCTCGGGGCAGCCCCGGGGATCGGTCCGGGCTGGGCAGCACTGGGAGAAGGGTTCGGGGGTGTTGGTGGGTGGGAGCCGGAGCTGGCCCGGCCCTGAACCCCCCGTGCCCTGGGCTGATCGCGCTGTGTGGGCAGCAGGGGAAGGCGGGGGCTCTGCCGCTCTGCACCGCTCAGGCGAGATCCCACCTGCAGAGCCGCCTCCATCTGAGAGAAGTGGGGTTGTTCATCCTGGAAAAGAGAAGGCTTCAGGGTCACCTGTTTGTGGCCTTCCGGTACCTGAAGGGAACTTACAGGAAGGATGGTGCAAGACTTACTTGCAATACGTGTAGTGACAGGACAAGGGAGAATGACTTCAGGCGGAAAGAAAGTAGGGTTAGATTGGATATTACAAAGAAATTCTTCCCTCTGAGGTCCTGGCACAGGTTGCCTGGTGAAGTAGTGGCTGCCCCATCACAAGGCCAGCTCCATGGGCTTTGGAGCAGCCTGGTCCAGTGGAAGGTGTCCCTGCCCATGGCAGGGGGTTGGAACTGGGTGATCCTCAAGGTCCCTTCCAACCCAAACCATTCTGTGATTCCCTCAGGGAGTGCCTGCAAGTGTCCCAGGGGTGTGAGGCTCTGCAGAGGTCTGGGAGAGGCTGAGGCGCCCTTGAACCCGTGGCAGTTTGGGTGGACGGGGGAGTTTCTGAACTTGTTGCTGAACATTTCTTCACACAGAGGGTTGTCAAGCATTGGAACGGGCTGCCCAGGGAAGTGCTGGAGTCACCAACCCTGGAGGTGTTCCAGAAAGAACTGGACATGGCAGTGCTGTGGTTTAGTTGACAAGGTGCTGTTGGGTCGAAGGTTGGACTTGATGATCCTGGAGGTCTTTTCCAACATTAATGATTCTGTGGTTTGCTGGTGCTCTGAAGGTACCACAGCTGTCTTTGAATGTTCCACCATGTCTGAGAGAGCTTTGCCCTTACAGCCTCTCCTGGATGAAAGTGGCTGTCCCACATCCTGCTGCATTTGTCGAGTGCCTGAGCCATGGAACACACTCACAGGAGTCTGCAGTGCCCCGTGCAGAGGTTGAGATGTTTTTGGCAGTGGGAAGACACTGCACAGCACTGCCTGGCTGCAGCAGAACTGCTCCCGAGTTCAGCATCAGCAGTCCCAGCTGTCTGCAGGAGAGAGCCGTAATAGGAAAACAATGAAGAATTACATGATCACAGTCTGGCTTGTGGTGTATTCCATTTTCATCTGCAGAACTGAGCCACTTGGGGAATGCCAGAGAGTGGATTCAGTGTCAAAACTACTAAAAACCCTGCAAGTTTCTGTTTTGCAAAACCTTGACAGATATAGATGCAGTAGGCTCTGCTGTATTTTTGATTGATGGCTGGCAAGAATTAGAACAGATTCTAAGAATTCTGTAAGTACTAAAGATTTTTTTTAGCAATGGTTTCTTGCTGGTGAACCTCTGGGACTCTTAAATACAAATTTCAAGATGGAGCTGGTTCTGTACCTGATTATACAGAGCTGCTGCACCTGTGGAGATGTGCAGAGTGTCTGGCGTGGAGGGCATCCCTCAGTCATAGCTGATTTCCCTGTCTCCTGTCTGTATAGCAGGAGAGTGGGTTTGAAACAGCCTTGAGGCATCCCCTAAGATACCATCCAGACATATAATCAATGGTGTGTTCACAGAGGTATGAGAATTCTAGCTCACAAGCAGAAAAATCACTTATGTTTTCCTAAATACTAAATGTAAGGATTCTGTATGGCTGCATATGCCTTCGGGGTTTATATATAATCTCGATGAAGGTTTTGAGAACATTTTCCCAAGTGTTTAATCACCTGCAAAGTCCAAAAGAGTCCTGAACTTTCCCTGAGATCTGTGGATGCAAAGTTTTTTTTACCTTTGAGGAGTCTCACTGAGATCATGGCACTTGGTGTCTTTCTTTTGATGGAAGAGATTGTGTTTGAACGAAATGTTGAAGGATCACAGAACAGCTGAGGTTGGAAGGATATTGCCCTGTTGAACGCCCTGCACAAAGCAGGTTCAGCCAGAGGGGTTCCACAGGTTTCTGTTGGCATTGAGTATCTCCAAGGATGGAAACTCCATGTTCAGCCACTTTCTCCTCAAAGCTCACAGAGCTTTGTGCTGTCTGAGCAGTGACCTCACGCCCCGTGTTGTGTGAGTAAATCCCTCTGTTTGAATAGGCAGCTGTTAACCTCAGGATGACGTTTGTCCTCTGGACTTTGGGATGTGTCCGTGCAGGACAATTTGTAGGATTGAGACCCCTGTCTGTACTTTCTGCTTTATTTTGCACTCTGCCTGGTGTGTCATCTACAGTGAGTGAATTGTGTCAGGTTATCTCATAATTATGAATATTGTGACTATAATAAGGTTTAGATACTGTAAAGATGTTGCTCTTAAACCACTCTCAGTTTTATTTCTCATTATATTGAACTGTCCATTTTGGCTTCAGAGAATAGTGAGGAACATTCACTCCTTCAAAATGGTGACACCTATGAAAGCTGTGGGTAAACATTTGTCCTCATTTTACATTGACAGATCTGATGTTAAGACTTGACACTCTCACATCTCAGTTTTGCACAACCCATTTATTACTGTTTTTTCATTTTCTATGAGACTCTGCTTTTCCTAAGTTGTTTTTTTTTAACTTTCTGAATGTATCATAAGTTCTGTTTTGCCCTCAAATAAACGGACTTCCAGTTTTATTTTATATATAATAGAATGTTTGGCCTGAGATTGTGTCTTTCTTTAAAAACAACATGTAAACGCTACTTTTCCCTTCAAAGATCCAGGCTTTTTGGAGCATGCCTTGCATGTATTCCAGCATGCAGGGAATGAGACTGTGCTACAGTCACTTAAAGAGATTGCATTGATACCTTGAATTGCACATCAGGATAGAAGGATTTGCAGTGTAAGTGGGAGTTATCTGCAATGAACCTGAAATGGGCTGCAAAGGAATCCTTAAATCAGTTAAATAAGCAGCTGCTGTAAACAGTGCAAGTTAGAAAGAATGAGCAATGAAATAATGAATTATCCTTTCATAGTGTGTTAGTTCATCTGGTTCCTTTTGCAATTTAAAATACTTAGCTAGTAAAATTATTTTTGTCATCAAAATCCAAAGCATGCCAGCAGTACTATTTCAGGAAGCAGTGCAATATTTCATCTGGGGAAATAAACCTTAGCTTACTGTTTTCTTAATATTTGATTGATTTCTTTTAGGTATTACTTAATTGTGATTTTTTTTTTCATTGAACAATGCAATGAGACGAGAACAACATTTAAAACTAGGTTAGAACCAACCATGTTTATGGCCTTATTAAAACATATAAAACCAATTGGTTAAAATAGTACAGAAGCGGTGAAAAACAGAACCTCCATTGTGAATGGAATTATAATTGTGATGTTCAAAATTAGAATTAAACATTCTATCTAGATTAGACTGGAATATATTTCAAGGAGGACAGTGTTATGGATAAAAATGCTAGTCTCAGTTTTAGTCTTGGCTCTGGCACGGGCTTTCCTTAGTGACCTTCAGAACATTGATTTGTGTTCTGTGACAAAGGTGTCATTGAACTTCCACCCTGCCCAAGGTTGTGGTCATGCTGGTTTCATTTGTGTTTCTGATGCTCACATTTGTTAGGCAGCTGCTGTAAAAATGTTAATAAACCAAGAAATCAATTGTATGGAGCTTAAAAAGCTCAGAGAAGTGTGCAAGTTACACCCTTTGAAAATGTTAGCACTGACTTCTTAGGGCACCTGTTGACTGTACAGTGTTGCTTGTGGAAGTGTCGCACATCTGGTGATGTGGAGATGACCATCCAAAGTGCTTCTAGTTGCTTTTTCCTGTGAGTTCCAGTAATGGAGAAACTTAGCCTATCTCTTCCACACTGAGAAAGGAAAAGGATTTCAGTATTAATTGTATTTCCTGCTTAGTGAGCACCATGCACTGAATTGTTCATGTGAGCAGTTTCTTTCTATCATTTTCCTAATCTAATTCTGCTGTGCTCTCTCACTTTAGGAGATATGACTTTATGAACATTTCAGTCCTGACTAGAAGGAGGTGCAGGGAGTAGTGGATTCCTTATCAAAGGAGGAATTCACAAAATGGAAAGTAGCCTTTACTCAGCAGTCTTGCAGAGGGTCAGGCTGTTTGCAGAGTGTTTTGAGATCCTCGGGTGAAGGAAGATTTTTAATGTTGCACTGAAGATATGTGGGCTTTGTTATATAATTCTTTCTATACAAAAAATAAATCGCCATTTTATTATGGGTTTGGGATCATCTTGAGCGTGGATGTGAATTTTGGGGTGACTGTTAACCTGTAGCTAACAAGTTCCTTTTCATACCTGTGCAGAAGCTGGGTCCAATGAAGAACCCATGGAGGGAGGGGGATGTGATGCTGTCCCTGCTCACAGGGTTCTGTCCCTCCTCATCTGCTCGAGGCAGCTCTGCTCGAGGCTGTGCAGGAGGGAGCCTTTCATCGCCCCCCTTCCCCAGGAGCAGCGCTGCCCTGGGGTGTGGGTGTAGGAGGGTGCAGTCAGCTTTCAGAAGGTACAAACTGCTCAAACTTTGGCTGTTTCACCCCAAAATGTAGCTGGGGTGGAAATACCAAGCAGCTGCCAGTCAGACCAACTACCTAAAGCGGCTGGATGGTTCCTTCTGCAGTTGCTTGCTCAGATAATACCCGTGCCCTGAGAGAGGGTGCTGTTGTACCACAGTGCTGATAGCACTGACATCATTAACGTCACTGCTGTATTTGATGTCAGGGCTTAGTTACCAGCGAGGTATTGCACACAACACACGTGCACAGCCAGGTGTGAACAGCAGGCTGACACAGGTTCTTCCTTCACAGAGCAGAGCAATTTAGGCTCAGTAGTCACGCCTTGGCTAACTTGGATTTTCTGGGTGGGTTGCACTGTGGTCATCTTCAGTGCGTTAGTTGTGAAAAAATCATTACTATGAAAGACTCTGAAAATGCTTGGAATTCTTTTGGCAAAGACTCTTAAGGAACAAGCTTGGTTCTGAGATGTCCATTCAGCAACGGGAAGTGATGCATACATTCTGTGGAGCCATCAGAAATTAACTTCTTTTCCATTCTGCAATGCTTTGAAAATGTAGATTATCCTATTTCCAAAAGCAGCAGTTATTTATCCTAAAGGGAAGGGAAGGAAGTTTGCGTATTTTGGGATAAGTGAATGGTGGAGCGCAGGACTGAGAATTGCCTGTGTTCTCCCTTTTTACTTTGATGACAAATTGCTGTTTGGGGTCTGTGTGTCTCTTTGTGTGCCCTGCAGGGCACATCAATAACCCAGTTTTTAGAATGAGTGTATATTAATCTTCATAGCCTCTGTGGGGCTGAACAGAGTCTGCAGGGACTCAGCCACCCCTAAGCATTTCAGTCCAGGTGTCTGAAGTCAGTGTTTGCTCCTGTGATACTGGTCTTAAACTCCCTTAAGCCTTGTATGTTTTTTTAAGTAGAATTTGACCTGATGTGTTACCTGATGTTCCAAGGTGTTGATATCTGTTTGCATAACATGTGGCACTGATATTAGTCCTGAGCAGTACAAGGTGATGCTATCCCATGTAATAGCAGCACAAGTGAAAGCCAAATTTTAGCTCATCCCATTAATAATTTCAGTATTGCAGAGGAGGCACACAGGACTGCAAGGGCTCAAGGACTGACCCTCTTTGTACCTGAAAGGATTATATACTTTAAAAGTTAGTATGTTGAGAAATGTCTTATGGGAAAACTAGTAGAATATTGTTGAAAATACTCTCACAGATGTTTTTGCTCTCAGAGTAGGGGAGGACAGGTTTTGGAACGCAGTGCTGAATGTCTTTGATTCTGTTAATTAAAGCAAGTCTTCTAAATTTTCAATAGGAAGTTGTTTCAGAAGGTAATTATACACTTATATTTCAGTAATTGTCTCATTCAGTTTCAAGTGTGATTGATGTGCATCCAGATTTTTAGTGTGCCCTTATTTACCACACTAATATCAAGGAAAGGCTTCCCTGTTGCAGTAATTTATAATTTAATTCAGCTATCCATAGGTTTACAGAAATCTTACCCTCTAGCAGAAGCAAGATGAGGTTGGTCTGTTATGAATCATTGACACTAATAATTGAACACCCAGTTGATGGTACTACTTTGATCTTTTGGAAGGATCTAAGGGATCTTTCAGCTTCACAGGCAGCTAATCATGTGCTGTAGATACCACATGTAGAACAAACTCAAGGCAGTGTGCTCATTAATCCGTATTTTGTACTGTGCTAATTTTCCGTGTGTGCGTAAGGAGTCTGCAGGCACTGGTGGTGAGGATGAGATGTGTCAGCAGGAACACCAGGGCCTGAATTTGCTGTGGCATTTCTATGGGTTTCTCAGTGGGAAGTGTACTTGATGAGGGGGAAAGGAAGTGTATTTGCTGAGGCAATGTCTTCCATCTTCACACTCCTGGTGCCTTCGTATTCCTGGTTCGGTCTCCCATTTTCAGGGACTGTGAGAAAACAGGACAGACACTGGCTTAAAAAATGTTACTACCATTTTGTTCCGTAATGACCTTGAAAACATTCCAAAAATTACATAATTTTTCAGAGGAAAGATTAGGTAAGGGTTTGAAGTAGGTGAAAACAAACTCAAAAAAAGACAAAATCTCTTGCTTCAGCTGTGCTTGGGCGAGATAACCTCCATAAGGCTTCCTTAATGGCATCTTGGTATTTACAAGAGCACCATGCTCTTTGTGCATTTTTGATACTGATTTATTCTGTTCCACGACACTAATGATCATAGAATTCAGAATTCATAAGCATTTTATCATGGCCTGATGTGTGACTCTATTCTGAGCTATTTCAAAATAAGAGATTCTGACACAAGCCTGAGTTTTCCTTTAAAAGAGGTTTGTTCAGAACCAAAAATTTTGAAGGTTCAAAGCACTTGGTCAAAACAAAATAAATCAAATAACTCTAAAATGGGGCAAAATTACTGAAGTTACAAAGATGAGATAGTTATAACATGCATTTTTCTTCTGTTCAAAAAACCTTATTTGGACATGTTTTATCCTGGAATGGTAACATGAGGAAGGTGTTCAAAGTGGGATCTATTCAACTGGAGGTGTGCTGTAGCTTACAGTAATTTACTGCAAGTTATTCTTGCTCCTCATTTGCACTCCTTGTGGCAGAAGTTGTGGGTGCAGCATCTGCTCATAACTAATTTTGAATTTTTGCTACTTTTGAAGGAGAAGCAAAATCTGAAAAACCAGGGAATTGAAATACCTGATTTTTTCTTTGATTCTTATTGTAAAACAGTTCTGAATGAGCTTTGCATTTGAAGTGCTGCTTCAATGTCTTTCAGAGAGTATCCAGCCCATATAAACAGATTTTGTGCCAGTGGAAAACACTGGATTAATTCCAGTCATACATCAGCTTAATTCTTCATTCATCATAGGAACATGGAAGAATCAAACATCAAACGCATTTATGGACAAACTGCTTAAGCTGAAATGTTCTTCTAGATGACTTAGAGGAACAACATGTTCTAGTAATTGGCTTTCTTGTATAATGAAGGTTTCTCAAGTCGAACACGTAATCTTCAAGTTACCAAAAAAAAAAAAAATTGTACCAAAGAATGCCTGGTTTAGCAGTCGTTGTTTTAGCACTTTAGTTTTAACACAGTGAAAGCATTGTCTGGTGCAGTTCTTTCCCCAAGTTTTTGACTTCACATTGCCTGAGCTCCTTTGCCCTTCTAAAAATTGCTCTGGGGAAGCCCATGAAAGCAGTTTGAGTGGCCAGTGAGAATCCCTTCAGTGCCATATTGTTAATAGCAAAGCCAGCAGATTTCACCATTTGTGTTTCTCATGTAGTTTTGGTCCTGGCTCCTTTCTCTACTGCCATAAACAAAAGTAATCTCTGCTAGGAACAGGCATCAACTCCAGCAGGCAATTAGTCACGCTACAACTACATGCACATTATTAGCTTATCAGGCTGAACCATCCCACCTCCCATCATGTTTTATCTGTTTATGCAGAAAATGCCTTCCATAATTGTAATTGAGAAACCAAAATGACTCCGAGTTGCAGGTGTCAATAACAATATATTTTGCAGCCAAACTCCGTGTCTTGTGTGCAAAATGGGTCACTCTGCTTTTGCCCTGTCAGGAAGGGTTTTGTTCATGATGGACTTCCCCCTGTGTCCTGAAGTTTATTAACTTGAGGAGAATTTCAAAGTTGGGATGTCCCTTGTGAGAACTGGCTACAAACATTCCTCCCATTTTGATTGGACACTCCCTTACTATCAAAAAGACCCAGTCCCAGCAGGGCTGAGCAAGGAGGCAGGGCTCCATCTCCTGTAGGTTACACTTTAAAAAGGGGTCTCAGTTAACATCTGCTGCCACCAAATCCAGTTTTAATGGGTAGGTTTGGTGCACTATTACACCATTAATGTGTTTTCCATAATTCAGACTTCTTAAAATTAGAATTATCAGATTATTTGAGTTACTGAATTTCTTGAACAAGTTGACTTCTTGGTGCTTCTGGCCATAATAGCTGGAGTGATTATCATGGACTGATATCTTGGGGTGAAGGTGCTGTGTGTTACAAACTTTTCATTTACTTTCTTCCTTTATGGAATAAATAGAGTAGTATTTGCTATATAAATTAAGGCTAAATTGTTATGTATGTGAATGCTACAGAGTATAGTTCACATGCAGTGGCTAGAGCTTGTTTAGTGTGTCGTGCTGGAGGCTGCACAGCAGCCCTCTAAGAAAGGTTGTCAGGGTAGTTTTTTCCCCTCTGGTGCCTGTGTTCTGTGGCTGCATCTGCAGCCTTTGAGTTATGACTGTTGTATTTCAGCTGCACCTTCTGAAGTCTCTGGGTGATGGAGCTGTCCAATTTTGACTCTTGTAGTAGCTGAACTGTTCTCTTGCAGGTGAGGTACCAACTGTAAACCTTTAACCCCATTTATGTAAATCTTCAAGATCCTTTACTGTAAATACTGATTTTATAAAAGCTTTCTGTGTTCTCTGGCATTTTAGAGATTTTAGAGATTACAAAAGGACATATTTATAGCAGCACAAACCCAAGTATGTGATGGCATTCAAAGAATGGATGAAAATAATTGTTGCCACTTCTGTCCTTTTCATTAGAAGTCTTTGTATTTCCCTCTTAATTTTCTGTCTTGCATTTTTGTAAAGTTGAAGTTTCACTTTCATGGATAATTTGTTGAATGCATTCCTGTTTGTGCAGGTGTGTACAAGGCTGGATTGTGCTTTAGCCTCATGAGGTTGCAGTAGCTGTTTAATATGCTCACAAAATTTCACGGAGTATAAAGTTCCAGTTTTAAAGTCTCCAGTGTTACCAATTTCTGTCATGTATCCGATGATCCTAGGGGGTCTTTTCCAACCTAAATGATTCTATGATTCTTAGCCATTAAAAATACTCATTTGAGACTCAGCTTTGTACTTTTTCCATCTGTGAGGTATCTCCTCTCTGACCTCTGTTGGTTAAATCCAGAGTTTCACATGGAACTTCTGTTCTTAGAAGGGACACAGTGGGTGGCAGGGTCCCACTCAGCTCCTTCCAGCTGGACTTGGAGTCAAGGAAGATGTGTGAAAGGTGATAGAAAAGGTAAGAGTGGGGTGCAAAGAATCTCTCCCAGAATTGTGAAACTGAGGCAGGGCTCAGGACTGAACCTGTAGCAATTCTGCAAAACAGCAGAATTCCTGTAAGGAACCTCACCTGGATTAGCATCTCACTGCTGCTTCGTCCATAAATTCTAGCTCAGTGTGCCTCTGCTGCAATGCAGGTACAGTTCGTGCCTCCTCTTGGATTTGAGACTCGTTTTGATGGCAAGTTGGTTCAAGTTTGAACAATCTGTGCCTTCAACTGTAGGAAGAGCCTCACATTCTGAATTTTAAAACTCCTGCCATTTTTATAATTTAGTTTATTTATCTTCAGTAATTGTGCTTGGTTTTATCAGTGCTGAAATTTTGTTTCTGATAACAGATATGAAGTCTGTTATCAAGTGAGGATGATGACATCAGATAAAATAGATAAAAGAGGATTATCTTGTGTGTAGGAAACACCCTGGGAATCACAACACTGAGACCAGGTGTGTCATAGTTACAATTGGCCATGGGCAAAATCTTCAGACAATAACATTTTTATTCATGCTTTTGGCATGATTCCCGTGGTTTAGTAATATCTTCTTTCCTTGTCTTCCTGTTTAAAAGCAATTTTTTTCCTACCTGTATCTGCCCATTTCCATATGCATGTATGTAAACATTTCTTACACTTCTCTCTGATTCAGAGATGCTGATGCCTTTCTGATGAGCCCTTCCACTGCCCACTTTGGATTTTCTCAGCTGAGCATCTTCCTACTTTTTCTCATTCTCCAGAGAAATTCTGTATCAGCATCTACAACACAATTCTCAGCTGGCCTTTGTTGTGCTCTCTATAAAGTGTTTGATGGGGTGTAGCCTATGGGTGCTCCAAGAGCACTTCCCATCAGGATGATCCCTGTGTATGTGAGCAACAGGACTGAGAGCCACGATCCAGGAGTTCTCAGCTGGGATTTTTCACTAAATAGATGATGATCTCTCTGCTTCAGTTCATTGATGTGTTCTGTGGGAATGGTATTTCCATCTTGGAGCATTTATCACACCTAAGTGCTTAAATATTCCTGGTGGAAAGAAGTGCCATTGAAAGAGAGATTGTGCCAGCAGAGTTTTTCTTCAAAATACCTCTTTCTTCTCTATTTTCTGCTCTAGAGTCTGGTATCTAGAGGTACTTAATTTTTTCCCACTTTTCCAAATGTAGCTGGGTGCCTCATTTCCATTTGCCATTTTGAATGTAACTGTGGGGACGGAAGACTACGGATGAATCAGTTATCAGCAGTTAAACATATGAAGGGAAAATTATACTCCTAAGGATACAAACATATTCCATTTAAATTTTTTGATTTAGTTTGAATTTTACTAGTGAAGTTTGATCGATACCTACTGATTTGCCTCAGTACTTCCTGTGGTCCAGTTTTAATGACTGCTTGGAAAACCCCCTGCCTGTCTCTCTGCTACAGTCATTGAGTGGCTTTCTCTGGGACCATCTCTCATTATTTGGCACATCTCATTTTCAAGCTGCATTATTTTATCAAATGTTATGGTAATCAACTCTTCTTTGTAACCAGTTATAAGGGTAAGAACTTTTAAACTTTAAACTTTCAAATGACATTGAAATTCTTATTTTATCAGCACGAAGATGTATTTGACGTGATCTTTTACGTTCTTTAAAAATAAAAACCCAGTTGAAAGGAAGCAGAAATTACTCCTAGGTACTTTTAAATCCTAGCTTCAGTCCATAAATTTGACTGTAGGCTTAAATTGAAAAAACATAATATTTAACAGGTAACATAAAATCCTTAAGAATTGGATATGCTCTCTGCTTTAAAATGTTAGAACTCAGAAAAAGGGAATCAACCCCCCCTATGAGCTCATTGTTAAAAGTAATTGAGAACTAAAAGCCTCCTTGGATACTTGTGTTGTATCCTTTTAAAGTTGATAGAAACTGAGAACTCATGCTGAAAGCTGCTGGAACAGCTCTTAGGCATGAGCTATTTAATGATATTCCAGCCTGTTAGAATAGAACTCCTGTAACCTGGAACACCTTCACGTTGTTTCAGAACACTGCCAATGTGTTTACAGAATTTTTTGCCCCTCAGTTACAAGTGTGGTTCAGTGGTGAGCAAAAGTAGCTGCCTTCTGGTGCCCAATTGCATCCCATATTTCAGCTCAGTTCCTGGAGACATTTGTTTGCTGCTGAGGTCCTATCCTGACTTGCATCCCTAACAGAGAGAGAAAAACTCTCCCACATTATAGAGAAGGGGTTAAGAACTAAGAAAGGGTTATTAATTTTAATAATCCTGTGTTCTGAATCTGCCCATATATGTAGATAGAAATACAAAAATCCCAGAAATCCCAGGGACAAGACACAGAACCTGTCTGCCATCTGACATTTTTGACAAGCTCTCCAGAATTAATCTGTCTAGGAGCTACTATGCTCAGCTTAATTATGGAAAGGCTGCATCTGTGTTCAAAGCTGTTGAGAGAGAAAGAAGAAGGTAAAAATGTCCACTAGGTTTGATTAACTGCTTTCAGCCTGATGAATAAAGACAGATGGTTACTAGTTATTTTTCCTTAATGGATTTTGGAGCTCCATTTGGTGGATGAATTAATGTTATAGGTCCCAAATCTGCCTTTGAAGCTACGCCTGCCTAACCCTTAGTGATTCTAGCAAAGTTTGCATGCCTTCAAGAGGGACATTTGCCCTGAGGCTGTCGTATATATTGTTAAAAACAGTTTTGAAATTAAAAAATAAAAGCAAAGCCATAATTTACGGTATTAATAAAACAAGCAATGAACTCTGCACAGCTCAGGAAGGAATCCCTTACAAGGGATTATTCTGAAGTGCCTGTGCAGACTTATCCCCATAGAATCTGTGCCTGTTTGGGAATGACCTCCACCTGGAGCCTGACAATATTTTAATACCGACTTTAAAACTTGGAGAAGTTCATTTTAAAGTTGCACTTGCTAGTTGTGTCTCCTGGAAAGTGAAATAAATAGTTTTATGGTGTAGGTTCATTTGCATGAATCGATTATCATATCTCAAATCCAGGTGGGGAGGGTCTTTAAGGCAGGCTCTAATTCTGCAGGTGTGCATGTTTAAAAACATGGCTATGAATATTTCTTTCCTTTGTTGGCATGTGAATATCTGTGTTTATTTTTAAGAATGTGCATAAGTGTCTGTGGGCTTGGGCTCCTGGGGAGCATTTAGGCCTAATGGGTCTTGGGACTGTCATTCAGCAATCTATTAAATCATCTGTATAGTTTTATGTGTGGAGGGTCAGAGTGATTTTAGTGGGATTAAATCTGCTTACATCCAAACAGTGTTTGATTACTGCAGGGTTAAGGTTACTGCATGATAAAAAATGTTTAAGGTGGACAATATAATAAAGAGAAGCAAACCAACAAAAAATTACATTGAATGTACAGATTTTTCCATAGCCAGTGGATTGCACAGAGAAAAGACACCGTTTAACTAAAATGCTGCCTGCCACAGAACCATCAAACCCCTGCACAGATCCTGAAAGGGACCTTGAGGGGTCCTTCGTCCCCCTGCTCCATGGCAGGATCATCTGTCACCGAGTCATTCCTGACAATGTTTGAATGCGATTGCAGCAGTTTACAAGCAGCACGAAAATGGCTGAAAAACGCCAGGAATGGGAACGTCCTTCAGGTCTCAGCACCGAAGGGGAAAGTGGGGACATCCGGTACGTAGCATTCAATCAAAACAGCAACGTAAGTCATTGATTACACACAGAGTGAGGTCACAATTCCTCAGCAGGAAAAATAAAAATGCATGGCTTCAGCCTTTGGAAGCGAGGGGCTTGTCCTTCAAGTGACAGCAAACAGAGTGCGCTGAGGGCAGGTGACACTTTGTCACGGCTGAGTGAGTGCTTAATGCTTTTTGAATCGTGGCTCGTTTTTCACCTCGTTTTGCTTTGGCTTTCATTTCAAAGGCTGCCTGATGTAACTCAGAGGAAAATCTAAAAATAAGCAAATTCCACTTATGAGAGGCGGAGATGTTTTTAAGAGTTTGCAGGTGGAGGGAAGGCACGTGGCAGATGTGCATAGTTAATAACCCCGGTGACGATGGGGAGATGCTACCACCCTCAGACATGTTCTGGGGCTCTAAGCTGTATGCGATTAGTTTTTAATGTTGTCACTATCCACAGTGAATGACAAGTTACGTTGGTGATGTTGTAAATCCCCCCACTTCAAGGGGACTCTTCGAGACAAGCTTCTCTGTCCACACATGCTTTAATCAGACTTTTGATTACTGTGCTTGCCTAGTTTTCTGGTTTACCTCTGTATTTACATTGCTGTTTATGAATTTAGCTGCACCAAAAATTATGTGACTTTTGCATGGATAACACCTAAATATTTGGAAACATTTTGTGGTCTAACATTAAGATGTATGGAAAATGTTGGATGCAAACCAGATGTCTCTCCAGGCTGCCAAGGTTTGAAGACACACTGGAGGAAGAGTTACAGAAAGATGATGCAGAGCGTGGTTTTTATCTGATGTAGATATGGTTGATAGGACTTGTGGTTAGGGCAAAGCACGAGAAGTAAGGCAGGCAAAACTGCATTTGCTTTTCAGGAAGCACCTGCAAAGAAACAATCAGGCTGTGGGCTATGAAAATGTGGAAATCCTTTGTGTTCTGAGCACAGAGATGCTGCCGTTAGCTTCAGAGAGGCAAAGATGCACGGAAGGGATGGGAAGGGAATAGGGACATATAATAAAAATCTGTTTGGAAAAGCAAACTAAACTGTCAGCTGAGAGTGCAGCTTATGTCTTTATTTCTCATTTATTGAGACACCACTACGCTGTGCTCTGTCCTAGGCAGGGCTGGAATGTTACTCCGAATATACCAGAGGAAATTTTAGGGAACAGTCTGTGCTGTCAGAGAAATGCACTAAGATAAAGTGGTATCTTTTCTTCTCTAGCACTGATGGTTCTCTGAAAACCTTTTCATGTTACTGGATGACAGAAAAAAGGCAAGCAAGTGTAATTTCTCATGAGGATAACCTAGAGATGATTCTTGGCTAACTTCCTAAAGAGTGTCTAATTGCCTTTAGGTTTTCTGATTCTATCCTCTTCTTGGAAAATAACCACAATTGGGTTGATAAAAATGACTTATTTTGGAAAGAGTGCAACCCCCTTTTAGCTCTTCCTGAAAGCCCAGAGATACATGGGTGTCTGGAGAATTCGGGGAGAAAACCTCCCTTGCAAATAGAAAGGAGTGCTCATAATTTTAATGATTTCTCTGATTTAAGATGTTTTGTCTATTGCAGAAAATTTACAAAGGGTGATTAGAGTTCTTCTAAATACGGAGGCTGAACTCACAGCCCTTGGCTTCATTTACAGGTCCAAATTTGCCATCAGTACAGACATTCTTCTCTCTGAGGTTCTTTCGTACATTTGAGAAAATACCAGGAGATTTAACTGAGAAAATTGTGGTTGTTGCTGTTGTTATTATTATTGTCTTTTGTTAGTATTGAATTTTGAGGAATGATGGGCTAAAGTTTTTTGTTCACTGCCAAGGGATGATCTTCAGGATCTATTATCAATCTCTGAATTTACAATATTTACCATTATTATATTTCTAAAAACAAAATCTCCAGAAGCTTAGAGGTAAAAGATATTTCTTACTTTTCTTTAATAGGTATACACTTTATTTGACAGGAATTACTTTCCCTAAGGCTCTATTAAATAAATAGTTCGAAGACAAAGGAGAAGTTGCACAGCTTTATTTTTACTGGTACGTAATCCTTTTTTGCCTTTATTCAGTTCATGCTTGTGATTTCAGAGATCTTAATTTACAAAGGTACTTGGCTGCATTTCTAGCTTTAGGCAGAGTAATGGTTTTGTTGTCTTTACTGGGACAGTTCAGGTGCTTCAAATTGAGTGCATGAAGAGAGAACAGGCTGAAGGAAGAGGGTTATCTCAACCTTTGTACAGGAGTTCTGCAGAATTTGTAAGAGGAAAATCTGTTTGCCCAAATGAATTTTGTTTAAGGAAGTTCGACAGTTTCTGCGTCCAGGACAGACAGCCTGACAAGTGTTTGTGTAGCCATTAAGTCCACCAGAATCCAGATGTATGAAGGTGTTTATGTTCTCTCAGAAGCTGCAGTAATAAAAGTAAGTAATTTCTTTTTTTTTCCTGCTCCTACATGTATTTATTCAGTAGAATATTGTTTCTGTCTTGGTTAATGACTCATTTGTTGAAACAGATTCCAACCTGTTTTATGCTGAAATTATTTTCCAGGAAAAGCCTCGTATACCAGAACCTCCCTTCAGAACCTGAAATGCAGAGCCCTGACCCAAGCCACAAAAGAACACAAAGCACACGGAGCAGGAGCTCTCAGGAGGCACAGTCACTGCCTTGCACAGCTGAAAAAGCCTGAATCAGCAGGCAAAACAGACAAAATAGTAAATTGAAGAGTTCTGTGGGAAATCATAACCTGAAATGAAAAACAAATCTGTGACAGGCAGAGAAAGCTGAAACAGAGACTGGATGTGTGGAAAAAGTGCTTCATGCTTCTAGACAGTGTAATTGATGTTCCACCTGGGACAGAAGAATATCAGTTGTATCCAGCTGGGACAGCAGCTATTGGATATGACTCGTGGTGCTTCTGGCTGAAGGGAAAGTGCTGAAAGGAAATAAATACTGGCTAGTAAATTATTGGAAAGTGCAAAGAAAGCCCATGGGAAAAGTGGCCAAAGAATTGAAAAACAATGCAGGATGAGGTAACTGAGACATGCCTGAAAACCTCGTGGTTGAACTGGAAGCTTCTTCTATGCTGGGAAACCATAGAGGCTTAAAAAAATTACAAACATCAGGAAAATTACTGAACTCAAAAGGGAGCCATGAAAAACGAAGACAGAAGAGAGCTCATTACCAGGGCAGAACCAAGAAAGAGCTTGGTGCTGTATTTCTAAGTAGTTGTGACCAGGCTCAGCTTCACCACATTTCAGAGGAGCTGGGGAACCTGAACCTTTCTTCTGTCCCTTTTTTTTGTGTTAAGAGCAGCAGTCGAAAGCACAGGCTGCAGCCATCATGGTGAAAAACATAGAGCCAGCAAAGGATGAGAGGAGAAAAGCTTCAAGAAATGGGGAGGAAGTCAGTGAATATCAGTCAAGAAGTGATTTAGCCTCCAGAATGGGAACATGGAGTCTACAGCTTGATGTCTGTGATAAAGATCCCGCACACTGTGGGGGTGTCCTTGCTTTGTCCTGGGGACATTCTTCTGCAGGGATACTACAGCAGGTGAAAGGTGCTGTGACTGTAGGATTTGAAGGAAGACAAGCTGAATTTTTAGAGACTGGCTGTTCACGTTGCTGATTACCATAGAGTGATCGTTCTCCAGGAAAGGCACCTTCTTTTGCCATTGAGTAATTGACCTGCAAGAGTCATCACTTACCATGAAGAGATTTAGATGGTGGGGCACCCATCTGCAAAGTCCCCAGGAGAAACATCAGGAACAGGCACAGAGATCAGAGTGCTCAGTGAGGGTGAGCAATGGCACAGCAGCTGGCTCAGCCAGGATTGTTTCTCTGCTGCTGTTTGCCACTGGCATGGGCTGACTCCAGAATCAGGGTCCAGACTTCGGTACAGGCTCTTTACCTTGCCAGGGTATTAAGGGACAGGGCACTGAGCTATTGTCAGGTGGCTCTGAAAAGCCATCTCGTCTCTTGGAAGAAAGAACTGTCCTGGCAAGGGTAGTAGAGCTTAGCCCCATATCAATTAACTTAAATCCATTCTTGTTGTAACACAGATGTCATGGTGATGCAACATCCTGACAATTTGGAGAAGCCTTCTTTTTACCAGAAAACTGTAAGAAGAAGGTGAGATAATGTTGTATATTCATAGCATGAGTAAGAATGGCATAGAGAAACCAGAAATAATGCAAACTCAATTGCACTCCTGGGGTAGTATACAGCTTTTAGAGCTGGAGACATCTCAAAGGGGTAAAGAGAAAAGTAGGTGCTTTTTCAAGAGGAGTAGTTGGCACAGGATGATAAAACTTACCTTTTGGCAAAATTGTGCTGAAAAATCCTCAAGCAGCAATCTATCATTTCTGGTGTCAGAGAAACTGCAGAGGCTTTGTGAAGTGGGTACTCCACACTAGCATTTCTCAGCCAGTTTTAGATCAAACCCTCCCTTCTGGTGTGCATGATCTATGCACTTACATGGAATTTTATTCACCCACCAGGGTGAACACGTGGTCAGCTTCTCATTAAAAGAAGCCTTCAGTGGCTGTATTTGATATAGAAATGATAAACTGAGCATTGACTCAGACAGAGTCAGTCCCCACAGCTGTTCTGCAGGGGTGTGGGTGCAGACAGGTGTTGTGTCTGTGCACCACGCTGGGTGGGTGTGTAAGGAATGCACGTGGCATCCCCAGCTTTCCAAATATCCCCCACCCTGCCAGCTGTGTCCGAGGGAGGGGCTGTGCACAAGCAAAAAACACGTTTCAGTGGGGGATGTGGTAAGGGAGTCTGGGGCAGAGGGGGACTCTCATGGAGCTTGCTCTGCAGTGACCAGGCATGGTGGCCACCCCAGCGTGGCCCCTCACCCACCTGTGCCTCATCCCCACAGGCTGAGGGGAGCCAGGGCAAACATCAGGCTGGAGGTGATCACTTCTGCCCCTCATCCCACTATGGAAGAGCTCCATCGTGCTGTACCCTCAAGTGTGGGAGCTCATGCTCTAAATGCCAACATGTTTGTGATCGTCTAAATTGTGTGACAAAGACCAATGATGGAGAGAGAAAAATTCTCCATGGAAAGATTTAAGAAGACGCCTTAATGGACATCAAGGTGTAACTGACCTCAAGAGCATTGTGTTAATAAAAGCAGAAGCAGCAAATGGCAAAGAGATGTGAAAATATATTTCCTTTTGTGCGCTGGTGGGAGGAGGGGGGGATGAATGTTCAAAAGAGTAATGAATGATGAGCAGATCTTGAGGGTAATGTTTCTTTAAAAAAGTGACCTCATCTCTGATGTAAACTACCTGCAGAGGTATGTAAACATTTTCACTGGCTAGGAAAGTGTATATTCAACAGATTTGTAATCCCTTAAAACTCCAAAGATGTAATGGAATGGAAATGTGCTCTGTTTCATGTCAGGTTTGCACCATGCACTTCAGTTTTTGGTGTCTGAAATCAGATAGATCAGCACTACATTGTCTTGGAAAAGCAGCTACATCACGTTAGCTGGGTCTGCAGTAATGTAGGCTTGTCTCTCAAATCAGTTACCAGGCATTTTTAAACAGGGTTAAATATGCACACCTAAATTGTATCTCAATCCCTTTGGCGGGCTGGATTTAAATTTTTTTTAAATTGTTTAAATAACTTCCAGAACACAGCACAGTAGGTGTTAAATCTCTCTATTATATTTAATTGATTACTTCCCCCTCTCCCCACAACTTGCTGTGGGTATCAAGCCAGTGATTCCTGTCAAAACCAAGGTGAATGTCATTACTGGAGGTCAGCGGAATGCTCGATCTCAGGTGTGCTACCTGTGTTCACCTAACAAAGTGCCCCTAATGGCAAACCAGCAAAAACCTGTTCCCAGCCTCCCAGCACCGCCTGAATGTCAATTTGCTGAATGTGGAGTAGGTAAATAGGCAAAGGTGGGCACTAAAGCAGGGTAGGTAATTTAGGGCTTTTTGTTCAAAGAGGAGGGTTACCCATGTGTGATAAAGCCCAAGACAGTTTGTGTTCCAGAGATTAAATAACCCTGGCCTGACTCATTTCTGTCACTGCCCATCAAAAGCCAGTTCCACTGAAACTACACCCTAAGTTTTTTCAGCAGGAAAGCCCAACTATTTCTCATAAAGGAAACGGTTCCTTTTCTCACTATCTAGGAAAGTGTACTTTAAAGATATTAAAAAAAAAAAAAAAAGGCAGTTAATTTTTTCCCTGGAGCCAGAGCTCGCTACATCATGTCCATTCCCGGTGCTGTCAATCATTATCCAGCCAGCATATTGTTCAGAAGGTGGAGCTGCCAGGCAGGAGGAATGAAAGGTAAGCACAGGAAGGCTTCTGCTCCTTGCTGATGCCAAGGGTAAGTGAGATTATGTCAAACCTTCAAACAGAGTCCCCTTTCTCTGCCCCACCCCCTGCTCCTATATAACACACACTGCACTTAGCAATACCTGCTTCCACCCAGCCGGGGGTGGGGCGCGAGTGCCGGCTTCTCCCCCCCCCCCCCCCACCCCCCCCCAGGGCACCCGCCCC
>VXAD01000352.1:2058300-2092660 GCA_013399195.1 Dicrurus megarhynchus | reverse complement strand
TTTTTTTTTTTTCCCCTGCTTGTTTTATTTGCTTCGGCAGAGATGTTTTTCCCAGGTAAATAAGTGCTCTGAAATTAAGTGGAAAAGCATCTTAATAGATGCTGTTATTTTTTTAGTGTCTCATTTAATCTTTGTAAGTAGCTTTTTAGATGTACTTGCGAAAGTAATAAGAATACTTATGATGGTCTAATTTTTTAGGAGAGACATTAATTCCTGGGAGCCCTCAGAACACTACATTCATACGTTACTTTTGTTTACTTGAATTAATTGTGCTGGTTCTGGATGCAGAGTTGTCTTTCGGGGGGGGTGTGTGTGTAAATAGTACACACTGTGTCTGTCATGCACATATTTCAAGACACTGGTTTGGTGCCATCTCTTTGAAACACTGAAATCATTTGGGAGGGAGTAATTCCTTTCACTAGCAGGGAGAGTTCAGAGCTAATTAATTCAGTCTCTATTACCAATCTGATCTACTCAAAACCCACTTTTATTTTGCAGGGATGACATTTTTGTAGGTTTATGGCTTTTCTCCTGTTTCTTCTAAAACTTTAGATGTTGTTTATTTGTGTTAATCAAACCTTTAAACTGGAATGCCTGCCAACTGCTTCTTGCACTCTTAATTTGCTGCATTTTGGTTTATTTTCTTTGGGTTTTTCCCCCTCTGGAAAGCTGAATTAAGTTGCTTTGGTTTATATAGCAATTTCTAGCAGAATTTTATTCTGTTTTATAGGGACACCTGGAAATAAATTAGATTTGCCTAGCAGGCTTTAATACAGGGATTAAGCATAAAAGTTGAGAGAGGACAAGATCAGCAGCAAGTTCTCCCCCTGCAGTTTTTCTGCAGCTGGGCTTCTCCCTGCAGGTGTGTCAGATGAAGATGGATATTGGTGTGGGGAGTAGAGAGCGATCCTTTCCCACCCCTGCAGGCTCAGGGGATGTGCTTGCACTTGGGCATCTCCTTGCTCTTTGTAAGACTGCAAATCTTCAGGAAAAAGCACTCTCTGGGAGCTTATCTGCTGTGTAGAATCTGAATTAGAACAATATAAGGGAGTTAGGAACATTTGGGTATAGTCCAGTAAGGGAATGTGCTTTCCTTGTACCTATGCTGCAACTGTCCTGAAGAAATGCAAGTTTGGACATCTCTGAGAGCTGGTTAATTTGAGGAGGCTTTGTCTTTGTTGGAATCCTATGTAATCAATCAATCAAACTCTCCATCAGCTGAAACAGAAGTTTTACTCAAGGTGTTTTGGTTAGATTGCTCTGATGGTGGTGTTCTTCCCCATCTACTACAGGATGTGTGTCCCTGTGCATCTGCAGGTGCAAGGTGCCTTTAAGTAGATTTTGGTGTCATTTTCTCCAGTTTAGACAGGACCTCAGGCAGGCACTTTGTGGAAAACGGTGACTTTAGTTTTTTTTTTTTTATTTTTTCCCTCCACCTTTCAGCCCCGCAGGGCTGAGGAATGTGGCTGTGTCCTGGGAAACTGCCACGTATCCCTCGTGAGACAGCTGCCTTTGGCCAGAGGCTGGAGCAAGCTCTGCTGCTCTCCCTGGCTTCTGTCACACATTGTTCTGGTCCTCTTTGGATGTTCCTTGTAAGGTGCTGCTCTACATTATTTATTTAAGCCAGCAGTTCACTGGAGTACCAGGATAAGGGAAAAACTGTGCCCAGTGGTCAAAATGCTTTTTCACATGGATAACTGTGGGCACGTGAACAGGCTTAAAGCCATTGCTGAAACTCTTGTCTGGATCCTCTTGCTGGGAGCAAGAGCTCCAATATCCTTAAAACAGAAGCTCCTGGCATGCAAACATTTTAGGGGTAAATGCAATAGCCAGCTTCCATAAAAGTTAAATTACCACCAAGATCCGAAGTAAGAGGAGCTGTAAAATTCTGCGTGCAGTAGGATGAATTTCTCCAGTTAATTTGGTCTTTCCATTCTTAGGGAGTGATTTGGTGCATGTTTGGCATGAGTCAATTGTAAATTCTCAGTAGTGATTCAGTCACAGTCAGTAGTGACTGCTTTCCTTATAATAAATCTTCTCATAACCCACAAATTATTTTTGACATAGAAGCAAGAGTGTGGTCAGGGAGGAATTATCTTTTTTTTCCCCCTATGAAGACCTAACTACTCTTTGAATTCTAGGAGTTGAAGAGTAAAGTTTCTCTGGACTTCAATAACGGGTCTGAAACTCAAATCATACTTTTTCTTGAAAAAAACCAGGGATAAACCCAGCATCAAGCAAAGATGAAAACCACTTTTATTGCTTTCTTGGGATTGCTATGCCTGTCCCAAGTTCAAGTTGCTTTGTATTCTGCCCATTCTCAAGTTAAAGCTGCACTGTAAAACTTACTTGCTGGGAATGATGAAAGAGGAAGGATTTGATCTAAGAGTAGGGTGCTTCACTAAAAGAAGAAGAAGGAAATTCACCCCACCCCCAAACCTAGAAATCTGTCATGTCTGGGATATTTGCAGGCTTCTTCATGTCTCTTTAGGGAATTCAAAGAATGCAGGTTTGTTCTGTCAGGTCAGGACTGGACAAGCTTAATGTGATATTTGTAGTGCTCTGGTGCATCTTCAGCAAATTGCAGACTTCAAAAATGCTAAAAAGCTGGTGCTTTGTTTATTTTTTTCCCCAAGGATTAAATAGAGCATGAGTAATTCTTTTCTCCTTTTTCAAGACGCACTGATTGATCCAGACATTTAGTACGTGTTCTCCTCAAGCCACCTGGAATTAATATTTTTCACCTTTCAGGACTAAAGCCCCAATTAAAAGACAGAATCCAGAAATGAGGATCTAACATGATTATGATCAGTCTCTTTGGCAGTCAAATTCTATTGGCTACATACTTTGAATGTAGGAGCAGACCTGGGATTAACTCTGATAATATCTTCCTTGGTATGCCAAAATCCCAAACGAACCCTCAGAAATTTATGGTAGGGTTAAGCAGGGAGTATTGCAGCTCTTTCACAAACAAGAAAATAGTAAAAAATCTGGCAGGAGTTCCAGTCCTTTGTCTCACACTCAGATTTCCAGGGGTTTGGAAACTGAACATTGATTTAGTAAATTGTTATTGCAGGAGACCCTGGGGTACCTCCATGGATCCCAGTGCACAGCAGCACCCAGGAGCTTTCTCTGCTGCAGTTGCAGTGGAGGGTCTGGTGCAGTATTGTGGAACAGTAAAAACTGTATTAATTTGTTAAACTCCTCATTTTCCTCCTGATCTTGTCCTTTGCAAAGCTCCTGAAGCACAGCCCCTATAAACTCCTTCCCTGTCACTACCTGTGTTGCTTCACTGGGAGCCTTGGTGGGGCCATGGGTGATGTTTCCTTCCTTGTGGTTTAAGTTCCTCTGTAGGTGGGAAGAATGGAAACCAGAATTTAAATAATGGAGAGGAAACACTTAAAATTAACTTAAAATACTTGAGGGTGTTGGTTGATGAGATGCTGAATGTGGCCCGGCACTGTGTGCTGGCAGCCCAGAAATCCTGTCGTGGTGCTGGGCTCCTTCCAAAGCCCTGTGGGCAGCAGGGGAGGGAGGGAATTCTGACAGGGGCCTGCTGAAGTGAGTCCAGAGAAGGCCACAAAGATGATGAGAGGACTTGGAGCACCTCTCCAGTGAATACAGATGGAAAGAGCTGGGATGGCTCTGGGGAGACCTTAGAGGCCCTTCCAGTGCCTGAAGGGGCTCCCAGAGAGCTGGAGAGGGACTTTGGACAGGGCACAAAGTGACAGGACAAGGGGGAATGACTTCAAACTGAAAGACAGGAGGTTTAGATTAGATGTTGGGAAGAAATTCTTCCCTGTGAGGGTGGTGAGGCACAGGGTGCCCAGAGGAGCTGTGGCTGCTGCACCTCTGGAAGTGTCCAAGGTCTGGTCGGACAGGGTTTGGAGCAACCTGGGCTAGTGGAAGGTGTCCCTGCCCCTGGCAGGGGGTTGGAATGGGATGATCTTTTAAGGTCCTTTCCAACCCAAACCATTCTGTGATTTGTTCTGTAGCAGCAACAAAATACTATGTCAAAGGGAGAGACTTGTGAATCAAATTATTTGTTAAATATTCTTCACTGGTACCTGCTGGGAAGAACGGCACAACTCTGATCCCAAAGACCACTGTGTGTTTGCTCTAACAGTGCTTCCTGCAGCTGCTAGGTCATGGCTTTATATAGACAAAGTTTGGGAGTAAGTTTGGAATAGGACAGAGGGGATAAGAGAAATTCTGATGCAAGTTTGCATGAATTCAATAGCTGACTTAGCACAAAAATGCCATTTTGAAGCTTTCTGAGGTTCTGAAAGCATTGAAATGCTCTGCAGGTAAAGAAACAGTTGCTTAGTTTTGGCTTGGTTACAGTCTGTAATAAAAAAGTGCTTATCTGTGGGATCTGTGTGGTGGGGGTGTGAATAAAATAATGCTACTTCTTGGAATGAAGAAATACAACCCAAGAATTTGAATTCCAGTGCCCTATAATTGCTTTGCCCGTCGGAAATTTCAAATTAAAACGTTAGCGTGGGGTTTCTTTCTGTCTTTTTTTCTTAGATACTTTATCAGGAGAACATGGTCTGTCAGTCTTTGAGGAACATCTAAAGGTCCAGCTCCTCAAACTTCAGATCTGAACCTTTCTTTCTACTGACATATGCATTTCAGGAACTTTGTCACTGTGTCTTTGTTTACACTTGCATGGCTTTCCAATGTGTGTATTTATTTATTTATTTGTTTTTTAATGGTGGTATAGGGCAGATGCACTTTCCATGCTTTTTTGATGCTTTCAGGAAGCGACACTGGGATTGGACACGCCCTGGCTAAATACCTGGACAGCCTGGGCTTTGTTGTGTTTGCTGGGGTTTTGAACAAGGATGGCCCCGGAGCTGAGGAGCTGCGGCGGACCTGTTCCCAGAGACTCTGTGTCCTGCAGCTGGATATCACCAATGCCACTCAGGTCAGGGAGGCCTATCTGACAGTCTCACAGAAGGTGCAAAATGCAGGTACAGCTTTTTTTCTGCCCCCTTTACAATGGAAGGACTGACGTAGCAGCTTAGCAGGTGCCTCTTTTAACTGTTGGCTACACCACGGTGTAGGTGTGTAGGTCATTTCCAGGGCTGAGTCTTGGGCAGTCAGGATGTTTCCATCCGTGACTTCTGTTTTTTGGGTCATGGGAAGATGGTAGTGACTGGTCATGGAGTGGGGAACGTGCATCTGCAGCTGATCTCTGCTGTGGTCTGGGGGCACCATCCAGCTCATCAGTGCACTCCTTATGGAGATGTTTTCCTGATGTACTGCAGCCCTGTGCTTTCTCCTCTTCCCAGGGCTCTGGGGTGTCGTGAACAACGCAGGAATCCTGGGCTTCCCTGCTGATGGAGAGCTGCTCCCCATGAGCACCTACAGGCACTGCATGGAGGTGAATTTCTTTGGGGCTGTGGAGGTGTCCAAGACCTTCTTGCCGCTGCTGCGGAAATCGCAGGGGAGGCTGGTGAACATGTCCAGCATGGCAGGTGAGTTGAGCTAAAGCAAATAAAGTCCTGGAGCAGCAGGAAAACCAATGAACTTCCTTGCAAAAAATGCCAAGGAAGGTGTTGGTCAGTCTGGCTTGTCAGTACACCCAGGGAATAAATGTTAAGGTAATAAGTTCAGGTTTTCCTTTTGTTTGGGAGACTACTCCCAGAAAACAGCCTTTAAATAAGAGCTTAATGTGGCTAAAAATACGCTGTGACAAAAAACCCCAGTAAAATTCAGATCTTGTGTTCTAGATGCTCTGAGTGATAACTTTGTGAGCTTCCATGAAGCTGGGTGGTACATCACAGGTATTTCTATAACATGTTCAGGCAGAAGTCTGTGATCACCTCAGTTTGTGGTATCTGCTGATAGCATGGGAGCTGTGTGTTTATATTTCTTTGAAACTATTTTGAATGCCTTTGAAATACTTAGGCCTAACTTATTAGCAAAGTGGTATTTTTCCATGAAAGAAAGAAAAACAATGAACCTTTTTAAAAATTAACATATGCCTTCCATTTCTTTCCCCATAAATTTTGCTATATATAATTTTATGCATGTTTTTATAACATGACCTATTCTAGGAGGACAGCTGAGATGCTGAGGTGCAGGAACTAATGTAATACAGTAATGCAGTATCTGGTAGCCAACAGCTGAGGAGCAAGAACGCTCCTTTGAAAATGAGACCTGCTAGAAGCAGGATGCCGTGCTGCTGGAAAGTATTTTGGTGTAGGATCTCTTAGGGATTTACTGTGTCTTGTGCTTCCCACGTTTTCCTTTGCCCTTCTGCACAGCTGGAGTCCCCCTGGATCCTGCTGTATTGCTGGGGTGACTTGTGAAATTGTCACCTGGTGTTCCCCTTTATGCTGAGGATGTGGCTGCAGCCTGGCTGTGACACTGTTTTATCTTTAAAATCCCAGATATGCTCCGTGTTTGCATGTCTGTGTGTTTGGCTCATTGCTGACACTTTGAGAAATCAGGACTGAATTATCAGAAGAACCTTTCTGCTGCTGCTCTCAGGCCAGACCTCTGTTTCCTCTGTGCACCCAAGTGAAGCTCTCACTGTGGGTGCTTTGGGGCAGATGTCTTAATTCCTGGTGAGAATACCCAACCTACCTTGAAGGGATGAATGCAGAGCTTCCCTGTGCTGTGTAATTTGCTCTTACAGGAGCTGATAATGACCCTGCTTTAAACTAAGCTGCCTGCAGAGATGTTGTTGCACACAGGCTGGTTTGGGTGAAGAGTTTCCTCTTAACCCAGGGTCTGGGGGTCCTTTGGTAAAACATTAGTGGAGAAGTCAGTGAGGTCTCATTGTGCTGAATCTATTCCTATCTGTGTAGGGCTCATTTAACTGGGCTCAGGTTAGCCTGACCTCAGGGGGAAAAGTATGTGATTCAATTGGCTCAAACCAATCCAGCTTATTCAGATGCACACAGAAGAATAATTAACATATAATTGGCCTGACTTCTTCAAGGGAATGGCTCTGTGTAAACATCTCCTGGGATACCTTGGCCATCCCAGTCCAATACCCAACAGCACCAGTGGCTTACCTGAAAATTCCCCTGTATCTGAGGTATTTTCCTTTAAAATACTCAAACACAGTGAGATGAATGTGTAGCATGTGAAACAGAGGCTCCATGGGGGGATGTGCCCAACTGCCCATGCAGGCAGGAGGAGGAGGGATGTGCCTCAGGGAAAGGATTGTCCATTCTGCTCCCTCCTCCCTGCTGCCAGCACAGCCTGTGGTGGCTGGGACAATCTTAAACCTGTGTGGTGGTAACACCAACCTGGTGGAGGAAGTGGGAGGGCTGAAGAAGAAGATGCTCAAATCAAAGCATGTTTGTGTTTTTCTAAAGCTGAAGAAGTGACAATCTGCCAGCTTTTGGGACAGAGGAAATCTATGCATTTGGAAGATACTCTCTTCTGGAAGCTTGTTTTTGTAAGCATATGGGTTCTCTTAGCTTTCCCATATGAACAAACGTTTCTGGGATTGAAAAAGATGGGATAGAACAATAGGCAGGGGATCTGCTTCTATGCTGGGTCTCAGGGAGTCCTGTCACTCGTGGGGTGAGATTCCAGCTTTGGTTTGTCCCCAGAGGTTTTTCCCCACTCTTGCATTATTGTCTCTGGCCTTTCTGAAACTATATGGAAAGAACAGGAAAATAAGTTGGTTTTATAAATCCAGAATTGCGATTACTTACCCCGTTCTAACTGTGGTTTATTGTAGGGGCTTGAAATCCGTGTCACAGTGACAAGAACAGGAGCATAAAACTACTGCTTCGCTATTTATATGAACTAAAACATTATCTGTGTTTCTCAAGCCAACAGCCATAACTTTCAGCAGTTTTTACCCTTAAATGCAATCCAGTTTATTTTTTCTGCCCTACGAGGTGTTACTGAGCGTAACTGCTGTAAGCAACTGTTCATTTACAACTTTCACTCTTTTTTAACCTCTAGCAAGAGATGATTCCCTCACTGACTTGTCTTTAACCTCAGTGAGAGAGGCATAATTTTGGTTGTGCTGTAATCTGCCTCCTAAATCATGAAAATAAAGGCTGGGAAGAGCCACTGTCGAGGTTTATCAGGTTTCTATTGCTCCTGCAGGAGGCATTCCACTACCGAGGTATGCTGCGTACGGGGCATCCAAAGCAGCTCTGTCCATGTTTTCTGGAGTAATGAGGCAAGAGCTTTCCAAATGGGGCATTAAAGTCGCGGCAGTTCATCCATCAGGCTTCAGAACAGGTCAGTGTTTGATGTTTCGGGACGTTCTCTCTGCCTCTCCTCTCTCCCTGTAGTTCAGCAGCCTCAAACAGAGCCCTGAGCGATTCTCAGGAGTTGGACTTTTTTCCCCATTCTTTATGTGGGTCATGGAAGTTAAGTTCTGTGGTTTTTGTGGGAGATGTTCCCTCCAGCTCTGCACACTGCCTGCCTCCCTTCTCCTGGGCAGAGCTGTCTTTGCTCTGAGGCAGGACAGGATTCAGGCAGTTGGTGCCTTCCCTTTGCTCCAGCTTTGTTGGAGCTGACCAACGGAGCAGCACGGTGTGTCCAGTTTGAGTGCTATGGCTCACTTGTCCTGCCTGGGAGCTTCAGTTCCCCCTGTCACTGCTCCCTTCCTCGATATCAGAGCTCTCTTTGTTGAGCTGCTCTGTCTTGCATGGCAGTATCTGCAGCAGTACCTGTCATCCTGCTTGCTTGCTGTCAATATCCTCTGATCTTTCCTCTCCACTCCTTTCCCGTGTGCTCCTGCTGCTTTCTGTTCTAAATTCTCCTCCTCCAACTGAGCACTTTTTGCAGAGCCTGTCCAGGTTCCAGGCTCATCTCCTGCTGCACATGCCCTCACTGCACCCCATGCCTGCCCAGAGCATTTTTTATGTCAATGTTAATCAAACTGGTCTTTTTCATAAAATGATACTTCCCTGAATGCTTCCCTCCTGGGAGGGGGCTCTGTGAGGCTCTGGGCTCTGACAGCCTTTTGTGGTCAGTGGAACCTGCCTGAGGCTTCACCTGCAGGGTCCTGCTTAGCTGTACTCAGGCTTACGGGTAAAAATGAGTCCTGGGATTTGAGATTTAAATAAATATTTAAATATTTTTCTTTATTTGCAATGCTTAATTTTTGGTAGTTAGGCAATAATTGCATTGGAGAAGCCCCTGCTTTCATTCCTACATGGTGCAGATGGTGTGGAAAAATAGATTAAATTACAGTTCTAAATCTGTCCTAATGGAAGGCTAATCCTTCAGGAAACCAGTTATTGAAATACTAATGTCACTTGTTGAAAGGGCAGCTTAGCACTTGGCCAACCCAAGTGAATCCTGTTCATCTCAGTTTGCCTGTCTGTCCTCAGTTGTTTATAACAAATATGGGTTGGAAACATCCACAAAATTAATTGGGACAGAATGGCAAAGTGGGGAGGAGGGGGAAAGAAAAAATGCTGATTTGGCTGTGAGAGAGCATTTTTAGGTAGAGCAGGGAGCCAAATGGGGCATGAACTTTGTGCTTTTAGTGTAGCACGGAGTACTCACGCTTTTCCTTCTCTTCCAGCTAAAAGCACTGGCTGCTGACCAGCTCTGGTGTTTGTTCTCCACTGACCCAGTTTAGGTCAACTCTGACTATTAATTACAGATTTTTATTTTCTTTTTAACTCCAGCCCCAAACCCACTTGCTATCCTGTGATGTTGCTCCTGCAGGTATCCAAGGCACAGCTGAGCAGTGGGATGAGCAAGAGAAGGAGCTGATGGAGAACCTCCCGGCAGACACCAGGCAGGCCTACGGGGAGGAATATCTCCTGGGGCTGAGGAACTACCTCCTGCACCTGCCCTCCCACTGTGCCCCCGACCTGTCCCCCGTGCTGGGTGCTGTCCTGCATGCTCTGCTGGCCAGGAGACCCCAGGGCCTCTACACCCCTGGCAAGGGGGCCTACATCCCCCTCTGCATCTTCTGCTGCTTCCCCCTCTGGTTCTACGACTTCTTCATCAGTAAGATGCTGAGTGCTGGCTCTGTTCCGAGGGAGCTGAGAACGTCAGGAGGTGAAGGCAAGAACCTCTGAGGTGTCCACTGGTGTTTATATCACTGGATGAGATAGCTGGGAAGAACTCTCTAAGACACTGCTGCTTACTGTGCTGTCTTTGTTAAGTTGCATTGACACTGCCTTGCAAAGAGGGAAATCCTTGTGTTAAGAGTAATGTTTGGGAAAAGCAGTGGATAAACATAAATAGAAAGCTCTTCCCAGATGGGGCATTTTTTGAGGAATTTCAGTGTTTTCCTGATGTCTTTGTATCCTGCTTTCTGTGTAAGGTACCTCATGAAATTATGTAGCTTCTGTCTGCTTCAAAAGGCATCACCAATGCACAGAGAGATACATGACATGTTTTTTTAAAGCAAAACAAAAGCCCCTTGAGAGTCAACAACCTTAAATCTTGTAAGAAGTTAAATATATTCCTATTGTTGAAGAGACTTAGAACTGTGTAATGCAGGTCTTTTTCTCTGTAGCTTCAGCCTAATATGTTTGGGATTTGGTGTTTTGGTTCTGTTGCTGTTGAACCTGAGAAATGATTGTCCTTTTCCCCCCAGGTTTTGTGATGTATAGGTTTAAAGTTTATGATGTATTCTCTTTGCTAGACTAAGCAATGTAAATTAGTTGGGGGAAAAAAAAATGAATGCAAACAGATCAAGATCTTCATGAACAGATAAACAATTTCCTTCCTACAGTAACAGAAATAGCCACAATGAGTGTATCAGCTGCTAATTTGATCTGTCTGGGTCATTCTGTGCATTGCCTGTATATGCCGGTGCTTATCTAATTGTTACTCAACTCTGGTGTCACTTCTGCTTTTTGTACAATTCCTTACTCAAGTCTGGGTTTACACAGAACTCCTGGTTTTGCCCGTTCCTCCTGATACCTCCTTGTGTCTCTGCTTTGGGGTGAGTTTGTGCTCACGTGCCTAAGGTCAGTCAGTCTTCAGGTGGCTTTGCTGGAGTCCAGTGTCCAACTTCTGATAGATTGGGGTCACTGCCCTTCCCTAATTTCATTCCAGGAGCACCAGGGTCCCTCCCTGGTGCCCTTTACCATAAACTCCTCGCCAATGGCAAGTGGTTGGGCAGCTCACCTGTATTTTTCCTACCTTATCGGCTTTTTGCATTGTCTGTCACGTCCTTGGGCTTTGAAAGGCTGTGATATTTGAAAGAAATCCTCATCCCCCTCAGTCCCATGGTTTGGCCCCGTGTTCTGTCTTTCACAAGATGCATTTCTTTTCCAATGATGAAAAATTAAAAGCGATCCCATTCTGAGCTTTAAATGTAGACACACTTTTTTTCCTTTCCTTTCTGAGCAACTTCTAACTCTTCTATCATAATCCTGCTGCTGTGATGTGCTCTTGCACCCAACTGGCCAAAATCACCATTTAATTTGCAGCTATGGCATTTATTCCATCACTGCTGTCTCTGTTACATCAATGCAAGAGTCTTGTAGATGCACGGAGGATGCTCAGAGGGCTTGGGCCATCATTTGAATCTGTGTCCAGTGGGGGAATCCTGTCCTGTGCATTTTGTCACAACTGCTGCTTTTGCTACTGAGGTTTATCACCTGCTGGGTTTATATCAGTGCCCTGATTGCAGACTTTTGCTTTCCTTGGAGGAATTGTGCTCAGTGTTTTGAACTCAGGAAATCTGAGACTATTTCTCTCTCTCTGCTGATTTCTTCCTTTATCTATTTCCCTAATTTTTTATGTGTCAGCAAAAATGTGTAATAAAAAACCATAATATTTGGTAACCAGATGGTTGTGACTCTTTATCTCGTCTCACCCTTTCTGCTTTTTGGGGATCAGTGCTACACCCCCCTCCCTTGTTCCCATAGCAGGAGAGCACTGAGGAGGAAGGGGCTGGGGAGCTTTGCCAGGAAAAAGGGACAAGGTGGCAGTTGATGCCCTGTTTTGGGCAGGATGTGATCCCAGTTGGTCCAAAGGCAGCCTGTGAGCTGGAAGGAGAGATGAGTGAGTGTGAGCTGAGGGTGTGCTGGGTGACAGCCTGAGTTTTGGCTGCCCTCAGGGCAAGGGAAGGTGCTGCCAGGGAGCCTATCTCCATCTCCATCGTGGATCGAGGTGGCTGTTTTTCCCTTCACGCCCAATTTGGGTGTAAATTCTGTGGGCTGGAATTTTGCCCTTAGGCACATTATACATCATACAACCGAAATTTGTCCTAGCAGTCAGTCAGCTGCTTTGCCTAGCAATCTCCATAACAATCTTTAATTGTTGCTTTGCTATTTGGCTGTGGTTATAAAATGCAATTTTTTTTTCTCCCCTTGACTTTCCTAATAGGAATATTATCTTGCACATTGCAGGCATATCAAATTAGGCATTTACTTGGAAGTTTTTATTTCACTTTATTTTTTTTAACTTTTATTTCCCAGGAAATTTCTGTTCAAAATAGTCATTTTACGTTTCTTTACCTAACTACAAAGATATTTTAGCAAGTCTCTAATAATTGCAATATCAAAGATTGTTATTGTTTTGTCCCTACAGGGATCTTACTTTGTGTTTTAAAGATAATTCTGTTATAACACATTATTGAATTATGTGTCACTTAATGGGCTGCAGTATTAGAAGGAAATTTCTTTTGCTAATGGCTTGCATTGCTAATAATCCCAACTGTGAGAGTGGCAGAACTGCAGAATAAATCGTGAGATTTTGTGGCCAACAAGCCCATGTGGATGTTAGTGCTGACACTGGCTCATGCTCTCAAGGACAAGTGTCTGGGTGTTATGGTCCTTTGCTTACCATAAAGGCTGATCTGATACAAAGGTATTTTGGGAGTGGGAAGAGAGGATGTTGAGTTCTAGCTGTGGAAAGTGTTGTTTTAAAAACCCCAAACTAGTTATCGTGATTTGGGCCTATTTTCAAAGATAAAAAACTTTTAATAAAATGCACATGGTGTGAGGAAAAGCATCTGAGAAACTGAAGAAATTGGCTGTGGCCCCAAAAAAGGCTAATAAATAGTCTAAAACATCACTTAATGCCCCACAGTAATCAAGTGTGTATATATTGCAAACACATGAATAGTGTAAAAAGGAGTTGTAACCTGTGGGAATTGTGATTAAAGAGCAGGTTTGACACACATCCCTCTGATCCAGCCTCTGGAATGCAGGTTGTGAATGCTGTTGGATGCTTTTTACAAAGGAATTCCCTGGCTGGTGTCCTGGGGGTCCCACTCTCCTGCTCTGCATTCGTTGCTCTGGCTGCCACGTTCTTCTTCATGTGAAGAATTATTTGAAGATATGCAGCTTTGGGGAGATGGAAGGTGAGTTATAAAGCAATTTATTTTTATAACTTCTTTTATTCTGGCTCTGTTTCCCCTCTTCATGGGGCCCCTGATGCCAACCCTGCCTGATGTGTGCCTGCGTCACTGCAGGCTGGGGAAGATGGGTAAAATAACTGTGCATTTTTGGGGAAGATGGGTAAAATAATTGTGCATTTTTGTGGTTGTGTCACTGACTGGCTGTGGCGGGGAAGTTTTGGTGGCCACTTGCCAAAGGACCATCTCTGCATTTCATGGAGTATTACATGTGGAATGCCCATGTGGCTGAAGGTAAGGAAAAGGTCTGAGGGAGTTTAAGGTGTGCTTAAATAAGAGCTCTGACCGGGGGGTTTGGGTTGGATAAAAGAGGTGGTGTAGGAGAATGGGGAGCTCCAGGTCACTGGGTGTTATGGACCCATGCAGGGGCAAGGATTAATCCTAAAACTGCTTTCAAGCTCTGTAGGAGGTTGGGCAGACCCATTTTTCACTAGCAGGGCCAAAAACAGCAGTGGGGAGAAAGGTAATAGTCACTTTGTCTAATTTAATGAGCATGAACAGAAATGTGGCTCTTTCTAAACTGAAGTATTTCAGATTTTGCCAGTTTGAGTCCCTGCTGTCTTCAGAAGAGAGGGAATAATTTCCATGTTCTCCTGGCATGTGTGAGGGGTTGCTTTGTTTATAGTTGCATATCAAAAGTTGTTAGAATTTTTGTATGTATTCTTTGTATCAAGAGGATGCTGCCAGGGAACTTTCAGGTCTCAGTGATGTCAAAACACTCTGGTTTCACTCTAAATTGACTCACCTGGGCACAGCATTGCAGAGGTACAACCAAAAATGGGTCACATTTCATTCGCTTGAAGCCAAGGGCCCACATGTAGCCGTCAGCACCCATCTGGGCACCAGTTGTATTTGCAGCATGTTTGGGACAAATGTGTGAGTTTGGACAGTTTTCCTAAAGAGGCTGGGTCTGGGATCTTTTCTGGGTCAGTGTCGTTTGTTTTACCCTGTTTATGTCTGTCTTTTGAAAGTCAGCTGGATTCCTAAAATGATGCAACCCCGGAGGGCATTGTGCATCAGAGAGTCATCATATTTCTAGGAACGCTCAGAGGAGTTAATTTGAAATCCAATTCATGCAGGCTTCAAAGAAAAAGCATTCAGACAAAAAATCTTGGCGCTTGCGAGGAAATTGGGTGGGGGAATTTTTTTTTTTCTCCCAGAAGTCTGAGGAGACATAAATGGAAAGTATTGCCCCTGCCAGGAAACACCCTGCACAATGGATCTTGGGGTGCAATCATTCCTGACAGAATTTTCCAGCTGGTGCAGGGCTCCCTGGAATGCAGACACCATCCCAGGCAAGATTTCGATAGGCAATGCTTTTGTCAGTCAGGCTGAACATCAGAGCTGTTGCTGTTCAATTACAGATGTACTCTGGCAACCTTGAGGCAGTGGGCTTTCACCATAGTAAGGGAGGTAATTGCTTTTACTTTTAAAGCATGACCAAACCATAAATCATGAATCACTGACATCTCATGAAAGGAGGCGAGTTTTAAATCCCTTTAATAGGATAAATGGGTTTTAAGCACGTTGTATAGGTCATTGTAACCTAAGCTAATGAATCTGACTTTAACAACCTGTATGAAAGTAATTACAGTGATATAAACAGTCTCCACAGGTTTAATGCCTGGAATATGTAGGTTAAACGATCCAAGTTTATATCCCTGTTCATGTTGTTGCCTATAGCTTTGGAAAGAGCACTGAACAAGCTGGAAACTAATCCTGGGAGCTAAGAATTTGGATCTCAGCATCTGCCATGAGTAAGAAAAGGGACAGCTCAGTGGTCAAAGGGTGGCTCTCAAATCCTGGTGGAGCCAGCGTGGCCTTTGCTACCAGTCTGCTAAATCAGGAGAGCTCTGGGAGGTGCAGAGTGTGTCGCTCTTTCCACAGAGCCTTTCAGAAGTGACCTGTTGATAAGGTGTTTTTCTTCTATGAGTTGTTCATTCTGCCCATGTTTCCCTGATTTGGGACTTTTCCCTTGTGGTGCTGAAGGACGTGTTTCAAAATAAGAGCCAGAATATGGAGCAAAGATCAAGGGGTGTGAGGATGAAGGATACAAAGAAAACAAAATGACAGTGACAAGAATAAAGGGGAGGAAGGCTATAAAGGGAAGGAAGGAAGCAAGAAGGATGATTCTCAGGAAATTGGTTTGGGCAGGTTCAGCTCCAGTGGCATGTCACACTCTGGGTCAGGTTGACCTACCCACTGTCTTCCACCACCTCCTTCGACACCTGACTTTTTAAAGTGTCATTTAAGAGGCTGTGATCTGAGGTAAATTTACTTTGGAGTCTTACATTACTTGGTCTTGTAGCATCCCATCCCATGAAGAAACAGGACATGGTGTGTTGTGGTGAGGACAGGGGTGGATGCTCCAAGCTTCACCTGTGTTGGGTGGTAATGGGAGACACAAATCTTATATTTCCACATGCCTGTGAAAGGGGAGATGTTGGTGAAGCATTGCACTCCCACACTCGGCCCACACAAGCCTGGCAGTGCTGACTTCTTTGCTCTCTTTCTTTGTGGGAAAGAATATCACGGTGTACTTTGTTTCCTAATGGAAAAAGAGAAATTATTGGCCCTTAGCCATGGTGATTTACATATCAGCAATCTGTGAGAGAAGGCAGTGCTGTCTGTCTGGGCTTCCTGTGGGCTTGCACAGTCAGCAGCCAGCGCTGACACCGATCCACCAGCGCGTGTGGAAATCCCTGGTGCGTGCCTGACGCGGGGAACAAAGCACTCAGGGTGAGGATGATGTGTCTGACAATGGCCCGAGGGTGATTTATTGCCCTGCTGTGTGGGCAAGCCCTGCCTTTTCAAAGGGTTAGGAATCAGTGTTATGGCTTCTGTGTATCTCAGAAAGCATCTTTCTGCCTTTGGTTTCTCAGATGGTTCATGGAATCACAGAGGGTTTTGGCTCAGAAAGGACCTTTAAAGCTCAGCTCATTCCACGCCCTGCCATGAGCAGGGACAGCTTCCACTAAACCAGGTTGCTCAGAGCCCCATCCAACCTGGCTTCCAGGAGTGGGCATCCAGAACTTCTCTGGACAAACTGCTCCACAGGTTCACTGCCTGAAGAACAAAATCCTAAAGGACTAATTTAATTAAAAGGGTGAATTGGGGAAGGCAGAGCAAACAGTCTTAATTAACAGTGTTCTAATATATATACAGCAATGTAATCGTGTAGTGTGCTTGGCATAGATGAATTAAGGCAATGATAGGCTTTAAAAACTTAGCATTTTTGAAAATGTTTTATCACGTAGAAATGTGTTAGAAGCTCATGATGGGAGTTGCCTGTTTCATAGTGTGGTTTGAAATGCATGTTCATGCAATACTATGGTGTGGGTTATATCCCTTTTTCCCAGATGTTGCCACTGTGGTTGCAAGTGTGTTGCCTTAGAGCAGGAAGCACTGCTCTTAAAGGTTAAAAAACCCCAACCAGCCAACCAATAACCCCACAAAACCATCCCCCAAACAAGATCCACTCCCCAGCATTGACACAAAACCATGACTTTGGACCATGCCATTGCTCCCTCTGCCTTTTGCAAGTGTTCTCAAGGATAGGAAAAGGCTAACAGTAATATTCAAGAACGACTGGTGTTAAAAGCAAGAAGATAAATGATTCTGCTCAGCCTACTGGTTTAACATATGGTGTGGAGAAGCAAATGGGACGTGGTGACAGAGCCACGTGGACCATAATGGATGGTTGTGTTCAAGGGGAGCGGCACAACAGCCCTGCTCCACTGGAGTCAGCTGAATTTGGGCACCAGGGAGGAAAGGGTGCCTCAGCTGGAATGAGGGCAACGTGATGGATGTGCCACGTACCAGTTAGAGCTTAGAGCTGAAATCTGTCAAGGTGGTTTTGTGCAAAGGAGATACAGGAACTCCTGGCCTGGGAGAGGTTGTGTCCCTGCTGGTGCTGAGGTGCACGGGCAGCGGCTGGCTGAAGTGGATTTTTTGGTTTTGTTTGTGCTCTTAGTTGATTTAAAGCCTCTTGAAAACATTGTTGAACATTGCAGACTTCCTCTGTGAGGAAGGAAGGAAGGAAGGAAGGAATTACGGGCTTTCACCCTGACGCCATCTGAGACTTTTAACTGTAGGATGTGATGTTTGCACTCCGCTATCTGTCTTTTAGGGGATTAATGACTGAAGATGTGAATCTTTGTGCCTGTAAGGAAAAGCTTAGGGTTTCCTGACTGTGTGAGCTGAGAGGCAGCTCTTGAGACCTTTCCCATACCTTACTCCAAAAAAAAATCCAGCACCTGCAGAAAATAGTCAGTCCCAACCATATTGAGGGAATTGGCTTAGAAGAACCCAATTCCTCTGAAAGGGTTAATCTTCCCCATAGAGTTTGCACAACCTCCTGGTTGTGGGAGTGCACTGAGTGTAGGAGCCCACACTGAGTGCAGGCACTGCTTTTGGTTTTCTCCTGTTACTCCACAGCGCTTGCTCAGCCCAGAGGACACTCTGTTCTGGCAGTGCTTGTATCTGGGTGAGGAGGGGAAGCAGGGCTGATGAAAGAGGGTTTGCCTGTGGTTGCCCATCTGTTAAGGTCTGATGGTCTCTGAGATCACTTTTGCCACCACAGAAACTGGTTCCCCAAAGCTGCTGCTGCTTGGTCTCGATTTGGGCTGGTCTTGAAGAATCCTTGCTGCTGTGCTGCTCAGCGTGCAGCTGTACGTCTTGTGGAAGGAAGATTGCTGTGGAGAACAGGGAGGGACAGCCTCTGTGAGGCTGATCCTGGCTTCATCACAGCCTGGGGCAGCACTGAGTGGCCTGGCAGTGCCCTGCCTGGATGTGTGGCACACCTTCACAGGCCTTTCTCTTTGCAGAGTGACACCGGTGCTGTTTGCTCAGGCGGGACAGCGCGCGCACATCAGAGCTGCGTTAGAGCTGCCTCCATCTGAGTGTATTCATTGCTAGCAGTGGGGTCACTGGGAACAGAGACAAATGGTGGCTTTCCTCTGGGGAATGGGCAGTTCTTTTACATCCATTAGTTTATTCCTGGCACACATAGCTTGGCAGGAGTGCTGCCAGAACACCAGTCATGCCTGCAGGATGGCCAGGGCAGCATCCCATGCACGCTGCTATTGCAGGAGGCCCTGGAGATAAAGCAAATGCTTCCATAGAGAAATGGAAGCTCTTCAGGCTTGGTTTCCTTAACCTTTTGAAGCCCTGTTGTAGCCTGGGTTGTTCCTGGTTCTTAATGGATGTTTCTACATCTAACAAATTCCTGGTGCAGTAATTAGTTTTTCAATACCGATGCATTTAAGTGTCTCAATTTTTGCACTAATGAGCTGGGATTCCCCACGGGTTGTCTCACAAGCTGTTTCAGCATCACAGAACTTCTCTGTGCCAAATATCACTGGTATCTTTTGGGAAGCAGGAATTTCTGTGACCCCTCTGTGCCATTAAGCTGGTTGCTCTCTGCCTGTGTCAAGGGTGACTTTGACGACCCAGTTTCCTCTGGGCAGCAGAGCTGCTCACTGATCTTTCCCGTGAGCAGCTTTCTACCCACTTCCAACCTCAGCCAGCTGAAGCTCCTCTTTCTCCTCGACCTGATTTATTCAGCAGCTTCAGTGTGACTTGGGACCAGCAATAAAAGTGGAAAGTAGGTGTTGCTGGGGCACAACCCGTCTCTTGCATGCAGCATTCGGAGGAATGTGGCTGGCACCTCTGTGCCAGTGCTCACAGGGACCTGGTGGGACAGGATTCACTGGTAAAATCCCCCTTTCCCTAAAATCCAGACAGCAGAACATGCTGCTGCCTGCTCCAAAATTGCTCAGACAGCAGAGACTGCATCTCTCTGCCAGCATATTAACGAGACAATTTACTATGCCTTGCTAAATATTTACAGCATATTTACACCTGAATTTGAGCAACAAATCCTCTCACCCACAGAGATGCTTTGGGCTGTGAGGAATGATGCAACATACTAAAAATAAATATTCCCAAGGACCCCTAAAAGTCACGCCAACACACACAGCTCCTCTGCCGTTGAGCTGTGGTCTCCTTAACTCAATAAAGCAACTTTTGTAAGATTTAACAGGGAGACGAGCAGATGATTGAGCTGTTTTTCTGTGGTAGATGAAGAGGAAAATCAGGCTGGAGTGGAGTGGAGGTACCACCTGGAGGATTTGAAGGAAAGCAGGGATTGCCATGGCTGAGCCAGGTGTTTCGAGGAGGTGTCGTTTTGGTGTGTGCTGCCCAGGGGGACGGGTGGAAGGGCGCCCGTCTCCGAATGACAGAGGTGAAAATGACAAGAAGCACGGCAGTGATGTGCTGTGAGGTGCATCAGGAGCAGGTAATGAGGCATCCCGAGTGCCAGGCACAGGAAATTCGGAGCTGGCTGCAGGACATCTCCCATCAGACCTAACGCTGCCTTCCCGAGGTGTCAGGAGATGGCCGTGGTCTGCTGGGCACCACCCATGGAGGCAGGGGGGTACCAAAGGCTTCTCTTGGCAATACTGCACTGCACCCAGCCCAGACCGGTTCTTACTGGTGCAGTAACCCTACAGCTCTAGAAAACAGAGCAAGGACTCTGGATTTGGCAGCTTTGAGATCACATATTATGTAGAAAGTTTTTCTTGCTTTTATTAAAATATCATTGCCCTCACGTACATTTTTGGGACTGAACACGTGGCCAGTTGCTGGTGTTACAGTGATGGGCCTGCAGCAGCTAATCCTCGCTGTTTGCAACAAACAAGTCTGGGCTACTTTTTCTTATTAAAAAAATTACATTTTATTGCACTCCATGAACATAAACTTAGTGATAAAAACAGTGGGAGCCAATCCGAACGTACTAAGGAGGTTGTTTGCAATGAGGAGCACAGTACACACTGTCCCAGCCGAGAGCCTTAATTACTTTGAACAGCAACTAACTGCAAATTTTCTTCCCAGGTTAAGGAAAGAGAAGTGCCAACCATTTAACCTCCTTACAGACACACAGTGTCCCCTTCTTTAGCTGAATGCCCTGAACTGAGGTATCAGATATTCTCATCCTGAGTAGATGCTTACTGCCAGGAATATGTAGAGTGAGATTCACAGGGTGTTCTCATTAAAATCTAGAGCCTTGTAAACAGCAAAAGCCAAAGGGGAAAAAAATACAGGGCTTGAATGTACAAATGAAATCATATTTCATGCATAATTAAGAAGAAATTGTGAAATCTTCCCAGGCATGGGAAGCACTGCATTTTGGTGCAGCTGGCTGTCCAGAGCCTTGCCAGGGCTCCCTGCTTGTTTATCCTAAGCAAAGAGCATTTCAAGGGGAGGCAGCCAAGCCCCAATACCAGCAGTCTTTTCTTGTGGCCATCTATGTTGAATTGGAAAGCACAAAAGGTTCGAAGCCCATCAGCCCCTTACCAGGACTTCAGTCTTTGATCCTAATATCTGAATAATTAACAGGTAGGAATTAAACAAAACCAAAGCAAAGCATGAACAAGTGAGAAAAGCTGTCTCAGCTTACTGCACTAAGGTTAAACTGGAGAGAGCTCTCTCCTTCTCTCCCATCCTTTCCTGACAGTGGACTCTATTTCTTTCTTTGTGCCCATGATGCCCCTCAGGCTGTACCTGGTAGAGGTCCCCCCTAGACAGCATTAATTAAAGTGCACTTCTCCCTGCAGAGCCCTTACACCCCTCTCTTGGGTCCATCCAGGCAGTTTCAATTTTTCACCTTGCGATTTCTTTTTCTTCTTCCTAATCTATGTGACTGCCTGACCGTGCTTCTTAATTAGATGAGTTTTATTCTTTTAAATCTTATCCAGAAATACAATTTTACCAATTCTGCAGAGGTTCAGAGAAATATGAATGACAGCCTCTTACTATTCCATGATTCACAGCAGCTGCCACCAAAGGCTTGTGCAGTGATGGAGTTTATGAAGCCAGGAGAGAAAGTTGTTCTGCAGTTAAACAGGAGATGCTGTAGCTGTGTCACAATCTGCCATCTGTCATGAAAATACAGCTGAAAAGGCAGAAGGGGTGGGACTTAGAGCATGAGTGCATCCTTGCAGCACCCGTGTCCTCTTTGTCCTGCAGAAATACTCCTTGGCCTCAGTGAGGTGGGTGTCTGTGACAATGGCTCTGGTCAGTGAGGGGTGTTGGCCATCTGGGTGCTAAGGAATCCTGTGGGCTCCTCCTGAAGTTCCTGCCCATGGCAGCAGGAGAGGCTCAGCCTTCCTTTGTCCAGCTGTGCATGATCCTGCCATGGATCAGATGGGCTGGGTGTGAAGGGAAACCTGAAGAGAGCACCAAGGTAATCCTGTCAGAGTAATTCCTGCTTAGCCACTGGTGTGAGGAAGTGTCTTGGATTTCAGAGCAAAGTCATCTTTGCTTTGTCTCATGCAGAGACCCTCAGCTGGATCAGGGGTGTAAATTCTGGGTGTCAATAGTTGCTCCTGAAACACCTGCTTAGAAAAAAACACACAGGAAAGCTCCTGGAAGTGCTGGCAGAGCCAAGCCGTGTCTCCTGTCCTGGATGTGAGATTGAGAAAAGTGAGCATCAGCTCCAGTGTTTCCCTTGCACGGTGTCAGGTGTGGGATTTGTTTCCTTTCTGGGATTTCTGGGGAGCTGACCGTGCCACAGGCACTGGGGCTTCGGGACGTGCCCTGTTTGCACCGGGACACACTAGGCTCTTTGCACCTGATCTTCTGAAGCTAATTAAAGTTAAGATCCAATTATTTTAAAGGTCTGTGCATGCCAAAATCTGGATATATGTTAATGTGACTTGGGAGCCTGCAATTCAGCACTCTGGCACAGCAACTGCCCTCCACGAGTTCCTGCCCGTGAGTCCCATGGGTGCTGATCTGCATCACCAGGCAAGTGGCTGCCTCTAAAAATTTGTCTGTACAAGACATCCCTGAGTTCACGCAACACCCCTGTCATGGATGATGGAACTGGGTGTCTCTCTCCAAAATCCCATGTCATGTCCCCACCACCAGCCTGTTCTCATCTCCAGCACAGCAAAAATGCTGGTTTTTAGCAGTCAGATTTGCCATTTTCAAGCATGAAGCCAGAAGTAAGCTGGATAATGCAGTTAATTTAAATGGACTATTTCACTTAGAAAATCCTCTGCTAATTCCTGCTGTTTTCCAAGCTGCTAAAAGATTTAAGAAGACAATAATGTATGACACTGTAGACAAGTAAAATAGCACAATTAATTGCGTTTTAATTTTTTAACCTCTCTTGTCTTGCAAACTTGCGAGAAGGTTGAAAACTAGGATGTTAAAGAGAATAATTAAGAATAATAAGAGGTAGGATTTGTATCAGAACAGTTTTACTGTGAGATCTATCAGTTTTACAGTGGGATAAATCAAACATCTGCATGTAGGAACATGCAGAACATTTACTTTTTGCTTGTCTAGGCTCTTCTTGAGCCTGTGTTTTCTCCCGGAGCCTTCAACTCCAGGTACAGCACTGTGTCAGTACCTGTCTTTTGTACAAGCCAGCTCCAGCTGGGATGTGCAGGGAAAGGAAGATATTGTTTCACTTGGCTTCCCCAGTAAATCTGTCTCCTCGATGTGACAGGAAATCTGATGATGCACTTCAATTATTCAGCTAATTGGGAGATGAGTTAATTTTTGTGTCAAGCTGTGCAAATGAGTCAATGGGTTTAGAATCCTCCCAGCCCAATACCAGTCTTTTTGACATGCCTCTGAAAGCCTGTTCCTTTTCATGCTTTCCTCTACACTAAAATAGAGGTTAATATTATTTATTCTTTGCAGAAAGAAAAAACCAGTATCAAGTGTTTTGAAAGCTGTGACCTGGAGGCTTTAATTGTGCTGTGCAGTCAAGGGCAAGGCTTGTATTCAAAATTGCAGAGACAGACAACAACGTGGATCAACATAATAAAAGTTATTCAGCTGAAAGAGAAAAAAACTACGCCAAAAACCTGGAGATTAAATATTTACTGGTAAGTGCAGTGAAAAAGGTATAAAGAGGTGGTTGTGTTCAGAGTTTTAAAGACCAAATTACCTTCCCAGCAAAAGGGCTGCTAAGTGAGGTTTCCATCCCACCAGCAGCTGCTTCCTGCTGACGTTGGTGGCTTTTCTGTGAAATAAGGGGGCAATTATGAGTTGTTGACCTCAGGAGTGTTTGTAGGGAACAAGAGGACAAGCACCAGTTGGTCAGGGCACACTGGCACAGCAGCAGAGCATCACCCATCAGCTCCAGACCATCTCTGGGACAGGAAAGATGAATTTTAGTTTGTGGTTTGTTTTTTTTTTTTCTTGCATATAATGCCCCAGGCTGCTGTGACTCTCTGGCTGTTCAAACATGTTCAGTCTCACACAATAGCTTTGACTCTTGCAAAATGAGTGAGTGGGTCCTCAGGCTGAACAGGGGAGACCAGTTGAAGCAGGCAGTAGAAGTCCTTGTGCTGAGGAGCCGGGTGCTGCCACATCTCCCTTTTCCATCTGCAAAGGGCAGCCTAATGTGGGAGCACTGCAGCAGCGCAGATGGGCTGAGCTGCAGAAGGTAACAGAGCACTTCTCCAAATTTTCCCTCCAGTGCCTGAGCTTCTGAGGCTAATGAAGCTTTAAGGGATAATGTGAATTGCTGCATAAATTGATATCCTTTGCTAATTGCATCAGCATTTTGCTTTGATGAAATTCTAGTATAAGGTGCCAAGAAACGAATAACATACAACATCAATACCTATTTTACAAAAAACAAAAGTCGATGATTGATTGATTGAACATCTGATGATTCATGGAGCCGTGAGCCAGGTCACCAGGAAAGGTTTTTAAAAGTTCAGTGGAAAAGTATTTCAACATGGTAAAGGATCATACCTTTAAAAAAGTCAACCCCCAGACATTGTCAGAACATGATTCAGGCTACTAAGAGGAAGGTCACCTTGTTCTGCTCGCTGATATGAGACTTATCACCACCCACGAGTTGCTTTAATCCTCTCTTGCTTTCCCCATCTTTGACCGCCAGCCAGTCATCTCGTCCCAGTTGCAGGAAATCAGGTGGCCAGAAACACTGCTGAAGGTCTTCAGAGCCAAATTGCTCTCAGGCCAGGGCAGCTGTGAATACCTCACCAGCATTTTCACGGCCAAATTGGATAGAGGCACATTGACTCTTTGTAGCTCGGGGTCTGACAGAAGGAAAAGCCCTGGTATTCTTGCACGGCGCTGCCTGTGCGTCAGATGGTTGATAGCAAACAAATTGTTATTACCTGGTGTCTCAGTCTGAGACAAATTGGGAGGAAATACTCCCAGGACACCTGGCAGTTGGTTGGAAAGAGAAACTCGTTCACTTGAGTTCTTTAAGGACATAAAAAAGCTCATTGAAGTGGTGCCATTCCCAGAGAGCCGGGGGCTGCATCCTGCATGACTGTGACCTCCTTTTGCTGCTCCCTGCCAGCTTGTTTACCCTTACTTCAGACACTTCTCCCTTGACCTTGTGGCAGCCTCTTCTCACTGCTGTGGTGTTGACAAATGCATTTAATATCTCCAACTTCTGTGCTGCAGTGAGACCTCTCCCCACCACCGCTGTGCAAACCAGAGGTGTTTTCACGGGCAGCAGGGTCACACAGGGTCACATCGGTGACACCAAAGCCCAGAGCTGATTTTGCTGTCCCACTGAAGGCAAGGATTCGATGCCCTTATTTTCTTAGGTGTAATTTGTGATGGAAACTGCTTGTGATGGCTGTGAGGAAATGGCAGGCTGTCCACTGGTGTGGGGGGCGGGTGCTTGCCCAGCCAGCAGTGCAGGAACAAAACCAAACACCCTGACAGATCCTGGGAACATGTAACTCCTGTAAACCATGGACAAAAGCACTGCTGCTTCCCAAAAATACATGAAGTTTGAATGAGAAGAGAGTAGAGATGAGCCCAAAGGTGCAGGGCTGTGGGATGGTGTTTTGGGGATGTGCACACACCCACCTCCTCATGAGATCCAAGGGTTAAAACATGTGTCAGCGCTCGAGAAAAATCCACCCAAGCTGCATAAAAGCATCGCTCATTTCCAAATGAAGGAAGAACTGAAGAACTCCATTGAAACCACCTAGGTCATCCACCAGGATTTCCTCACCCCATCAGCTTCTGGCTCTTCTGGTTCACCTGCATGACTTTTATTCCCATGTGTTCCTTTTTTCATTGGCACCAAGCATGTTACTGGAAAGCCTTATTGAATGATATATAAATGTCTACAGGAGAATAAATTTCTAAAGAGGTTTCTGCGAGCAAATAATTTCAAGCCAATCTAATCTGCTTCTAAGATGGAGCTGCAGTATGCATTGATCTGGCTTTATCATCACAGGACTTTTGGCGTCGTGCCTGTGCCATTCCTTTAAACCGGTGGAGGAAATACAGGCTAAAAAAAATTTACAACGAAGTGGATGTATTAAAATGGGAAAGATGAGAAGACTGTTTACAAAGAGAGGTTGGAAAGGGTCTGAGCTCTGCAGTGGTTTAAAGGCAGGGGGTAGGATCCCATCTGCTCTTGCTATCCCACATCCTGCACCCAGGGAACTCTCATGATCTCAGCTCTGCATCCCTGAAAACCATTCAGGAAAAACTTATGGATATTTTGTCCAGTTGCTCAGGCTGATGGTACTGGAAGAAGTCAGTTCTCGCTTGCATAAAGGATAAGGTGATTAAACTAAGGATAAGATGATTAAGTGTATTTGAAATTTCTGTGGTCATGGTCAGCAGTGTCTAAATCACACCAAGAATTGCTATTAAGTCCTGCCAACGTGAAGAATTTGCTCTTGTTTAATCTGATTCCCCTTTTCACATTAATTTACCTAAATGAATGCAAGTCACAGTGTATTGAGAGAGTGGCTTATTTTAATTAATCTTAAACCAGTTCCAGGTCAAATGCAATAACTAGGAAGAAGTCACTAAAACTGATACAAGTGTGTCTGCATAGGGATTTTCCTGTTTGATTAAATGGGGTTTAAGTCATGCTTTTATTTAAAATGATGCAACTTTCATGTGGAAAGGTTTGGATGAGTTAAGCAACCTTAAAAATTTAACACAAAAAAGTTACAAATTAATAAAATAATCAGAGAAGTCAGCAGGACAAGTATATGAGAGAGATCCAGGACATTATTTTCATTATTCAGTTGGTTTAGTCATTGGGTTTCCTGGTCCCTGTTGGCCCTGCGAGCTGTGGCACTGTGGAGCTGCACGAGGTAGGTGTGAAGCAGCTGAAATCTGGTCTTCAGCTTCTCCTGTCCTCCACATTCCTGAAACACGATGAATTTCCCTTGCTTTTTAAACAGTGTGATGAAAGCAGTGGCATTGCAGGCACTTGGATTTGGTCCAGCTGGAGGGATGACACTGAGGTAAGTGTGGAACACTGATGGACCATTTGCTAATTCAGGACAGGTACTTTGTGCCACAAGGGTGCAATTCCCAAATGAGTGGATCCCAGACCTTGTTCCCTCACAGCCAATTATACAGCTCTTATCAATTTTATGCTTTGTTGGGTTTTTTTAAACTAACCCAAAGGAAGTGTGTATGTATGGAAGATAATTGCTAACAACACCATTCATAACTCTTCCTCTGCTTCCAGTTTATGCCTCCACACTTGATGTTACCCATTATGCAGAGATCAATGTGTCAAAACGAGGTAGATTTATAGTGAAGATAATTCTGCTTCTGAGTTTGAAAAAAAGAGTGTGATATTTTCACTGAGTTAATCAAAGGAATTCAAAGGGGGTTTAAATCTTTCAATTTTCCATGGCTCATGGAGAAGATGAAAAGTGTTTGACCTCTAGTAAACCAACTGAATTCATGTGGTGGCTCTGTAGATAAATAAAGTGTCCACCCAGACAGAATATTGATTACTTAGGTGCTATTTGCTGAATCACAAATAGGACCATCAGACGCAGCAGCACGAAAGTATCATAAAATACATCAGGACATCCAAAGTGCTGGGCTTAATGCAAAGAGACAAGTTAAATAAGTGGTTTTAAACTAACAAGGCTGGGAGGTGGCAAGCTGCCTTGCTCCAGTGCATTTTTCATGGCAGTGGCAAGTCCTCTCCAGCAGCCACCACGCACTCTGGCACTTGCTTTAGGGGGCAACTTGTCAACGGGACTGAGGTTGCCATGGAAAATTTGGCCTCCAAATGCACCTGGCACTGAGACACGAGGCCTTGGGCTGGGTGATTTACCAGAGAAAGAGTTACCCATCTGTGCCATTTGCAGCTGTGCTGGCTGTGAATTGGAGCTCACAGGCTGCTGAGCTGACCAACTCCTGGGTTTCTGGTGCCACCGGAGGTGTCGTTGCTTGGGACAGTGGCCGCTCTCACACAGAGGTGGGACCAACACACAGGGAGGATCCATCACCTCTCGTTAGACATTGGGAATGGAAGGGCAGGGTTTTTCCACCTCCTAAGAGACCATAGCCTGGATGGATATACCTGCCTGGTTTAAACAAAAAAAAAAAACAACCAAAAAAGAAAGGCAAATCTGGGGATTTTGAGTAGTGTCTGATTTCTGAGCGGAGACTTTGTGACTGGTTCTGTGAGGGGTTATCACAGGTAGAAACTGTGTCTCTGGGTGGGCAGAGGGTACAGGATCACCTTCCTCACCTGTCAGGGGGATCTTTTCCATGCTGAGCAGGGTGGTGTGGGAGGCAAGAGAAGAGGATTATGGAAAATGTAGCATGAAAGACAGAGATAGACTTATTTTTGCCTTCCTTATGGAAGTGAGCTCTGGCCAGTCCCGCTGGGTAGTACACAGGTTTTACTATCAGAAAAAACAGAACCAGCAGCAGGGTACAAAGAGACAAAGTTACAGATATTCTCACATGAAAGAAATTAAAATAAGTAAGTTTTGCTCTTTTATATTTGTGCAAGAAGTCACCACAAAATGCATATCCCATTTCACCTTCTTTCTACAGAAAATACAAAGCCCACAATTAATTCCAAGTGTAGCAGCACTGCTGGAAGAAGTGATCATAAACCAAACCTCAGACTAATAATCTGGGTAGTAATATTTCTAAGTTGAGATCATTTTGGACTTATCATCTTTGGCTGAAGCTCCAAGCCAGGCATATTTTCTTTTGTATTAAATATGTTATGTGTCATGAGGCAAAAATGAAAATAACCCTGGACTTATTTTATAAAGCTGTATTCAGACAGTGCTGTAAAAACTGTTTTCTTTGACTTTTCTTGGATGACAGTGGACTTCAGATTGAAAGAATATGTGCTGTAGGCGGCCCAGAATAATCCTTTCAGCAGATGTGGGTATCTCCAGTAATTCTTGCTGTAGGGTATAAAGCTCTGGATGTGAGCAGAGAAATGGGATGGATCTGGGTCTGATGGGGAGATGGACACTTTCACCCTGCTGTGGAAATCTTGAAGGGAATGCATTCAGAAAGAGATCCCTGTTTACAGTAATTTGTGCCTTTCAGGGCTTATCCAAAGCCAGTCTCCCAGGGATGTGGGGAATTACTGCATGAACTGAGGTCAACACCTCAGCTCCTTCTGAAGGGCTTTCATGTTGCTGGGCTTTGGTGTACGTGAGGGGGATGGACCTGCACAAACATCTTCTTGGACCCAAAGAAGCAGAACAACAGGACAGGGATGAGCTGGACTGAGAATTTAACAGCCAAAGAGGAACAGGCAGGCATTAGGGCTTGTGCCAGAATTTGGCCATAGGGGGAGGATGATGAAAATATCTGTGTTAAAAACCCCCAACAGTTGAAGACCTTCTTTTTTTTAAGAAAAAACCCAGATGAATTCTGTTCAATGCAGTAGGTAAATATCTTAGAAGTCAGGCTGTAGGTTCTGTGTCTGACGGGCACACACCTGCAGCAGCACCAGCTCCTCAGTGTTAATGAGGGAGGGAATCACCAAATGCAAAGAGGGGTTTTTAGGCTTTGGTGTGGGCTGTGCTGCTGCCATGGGAGACTCCAGGAAGGACCTGGTAGGATTTTCACACCCTCCTTGCTCTGTGCATCACGTGTTTGAGCACATATCTGGGGAGGTTTCCTGCATTTTGGGACACTGCAGTCAGGGTCCAGTGCTCACTGAGCTGGTGATGGATTGCCAAAATCCCACCTCTGCCTGGGGCTGACTTTATGTCATTTTTGTGCCTGTGAGGTGAGAGATAAAGCGGATCTTCCTGGGGTTACAAGCACAATATCTAATCTTTATCCCCTGGATTATGAATGGTGTGATTCCAGGTTAATAATTAACAGTGAAGGTTAATGGAAATGAATGTGCCAGCTGCACTGATCACTGGGGCCCTTTGTTTTCCTATGGCTTCACACATTTTGGGGATGGAGGAATTCCCAGAAGTGGCTTTGCTGATTTGTTTGCACATGGAGCCATTTGGCCCATCTCATCCCCAAATCTTCCCTTGTCCACTTTAATGCCCAGGTGGTGCTGCTCTCCCTTAGCTGCTTCTCTCCAGGCAGGAATAACAAACAGCGGGGATAACCTTACAGATAACAAGGCTGGATAATTAAACAGGGCTCCCATAAGTGCATTAAGGTTTAGCCTGATGCCTAGCTGGAGAAACTCGATTTTTAAGATACCAGACTATCCTCCTGCCATCAAGAGACAAAAGTCATATCCATGTGTACAGGTGCTCTGTCTAAATCCTTCCAGAGATGGGACACACAAAAGCAGGAGTCTGGGTCACTTCCTCCTTCTCTGAGCCCTGTGTTCATTCTAACAGTTAGATTATCTTTTATTATTAATGATTACATATTTTCCTTTTATTTTCTTTTGGTCCCTGCTGGGCACAGGCTACCAAGGAAGTAAAATCCTGGTGACATCTAGTGGCTGCTGGGGCTTCTCTGAGGCAATAGAGGTGAGCGTGCCTCTGCTCTGGGCATTTCAGCAGGCTGTGCACACAACAGAGGTGGAACTGAGCCTTTCACGACCAACAGACTGCCACAGCCTGAATTTAGAGACCTTCCCATCTTGCTCAAGGACAATATTGCTGGAATTGCTTTGATTTGTGCAGCAGTGCAAGCAGTCCTGTCCCGCCTTCCTGGTCATACCCAGCACCTGTGATGCTTTAGAGACACCAGAAATGGGTGATGTCACCAAAGTGGCCTTTTGTATCCCAAATCCTGCTTTCCTTTAGAACAGCACCCGGTGTCCCTGGCTCTCTGTGGGTGATGCACTCACCAGCACCCACAGACTGGCTGCGTGCTCAAACATACCACAGGAAGATTGGCTTGCAGACGCCTGGTGGGAGAAATTTTGGGCCAATTACAGAAATATTTTGAAAAGCCAATTTGCAAGGAACATAACGTGGCACTATGTGTTAATTAGCAAATCCAAAAGGAAATACTGAGTGAAGCTGGCAGATCTGGGGCAGGTGCTAGAACACAAGCTGGCTTCGTGCCAGGTAAAACTGGTACTTAGACAGGGAACATTGATGTGATTTGAGTTTGGACACGTCGTTTGGGCAGCCTGCAAGAACAGGGCACTGCCAGTGTGCATCAGCAGTTGTGGGTAAGTGTGGCTGAGGAAAGGTTTGAAAGGAACAACTGCAGAAAGGAAGCAACACCTGTGTGCTGGAGGGCTCGTGGCGGCTGTTTCCCCCAGGGCAGGCTCGGGGAAGAGTTGCCCTCATTAAGGCTGAGCACAGATGCCAGCTTGGTCTTTTCCCACTGCTCTGTGCCTGGAATGGGGAAACAGGCTTTGATTTCGTGATGAATGAGTGAAATTGTATTTGGGTTCTGCTCGAACGAAGCAGCGGTAATTTCAGAGTGCCCGAGCCAGGGACGAGGCTGGCACGTGTGGCAGCGCTGTGTGTCTGCTGGTGTGCTCTGCACGCCTCAGCAGGCAGCCACAGCCTCACCCAGCCAGGGCTCCTGAGATTCAAACACAGAGTCGGCACACACACACACACACAGACCCAGTTTCAACAAAATAAAAAATACCAGAGGTGTATGGCCAGGCAGGTCATTCCTTCCCACGCACCATCTGCCCCTGCAGTCCCACATCTCCTCGTGCTCCCGTGCTCATCCAGCTGGCCTGGCTGTGGGTTGCTGTGGGCAGCTGGGCAGCAGCTTGCACATGTCCTGCACTCGTGGCTTGCTGGGGCAGTTTGAAAGCGAGAAATGATAAGGGAAAGTGAGGCTTGTGATGGTGCAGTTGGCAGGATCCAGCACGGCCAGTCAAGGTGTCCAGCTAGTAACGGGGGGCGGCCTGTCATGTATAATTCATCAGGAAATGAGAGCTGCAATTATCATGTGTTTGCACAGCAATGTGCCTGTAATTACTGGATATATTCACACCCATTGCAGCTCAGTACAGAGAGAAAGGAACCCCTTCCCCTTTGGTGCTGGGGTGCTTCCAACAAAAGCACGAATCCTCAGCACAGTCAGGGCTCAGACCACCAGCACCCTTCTAGGAGGAAAAGGCAAGTAGACTTCCTTTTAGCAGGAACCCAGATTAAAAATGATGATTGGGTACCATCCAGGCAGCAGACAGGCTATGTGGGAACACAAGAACCCTACAAATAAAGAGGCGGAAAGAAAATCCCTGAAGGGAGCAGGCTGCAGAGGTGGGAACGCAGCACACCCACGGCAGCAGACGTGGCTGGAGAAGGCTCTTGCCTTCCTTTCCTGGCTCTGGGCTGCATGGCAGGAGTGGCACCTCCCCATGGGAACTCGTCTCCTTCCTCTGCTGCAAACCGAGCGAGAGCTGAACCCAGTGCAGGTGAGCAGTGCGTTGTCCTGCAGCCCCTGTCAGCCTGGGCTGCCCAGAACGCCTCGGTAAGTGACATCTGCTGATGGGGACTCTTACTTCACTCGAGGCCACTTGCACAAAGTGCCAGTCAGAGTGAATTAAGGAGGCAAGATCTGACCATGAATAAATGTTTTAAGACTGGGGATTCACTTTTGTTTATAAACACCTAATGTTATTTTTGCATTCAAGTCCAATTTTCAAAATTGAGTTGAGAGCAAGGCTCCCTGGAAGCCCTAACCTCAGGGCTTGTCTGCAGGAGGAACTCTACCTGCATTTCTCCTGTAGTCAAAACGTAAGTGAATTAAAATAAATCCAATTATGGCCACGTTTTCTCTGATGGAGCACATCCACACAGGCTCACCATCTGCTTTAACTAATCTGTGCTATGAATTCATAGCCCTGTATTGCTCAAGTTAGTCTTCTGGGGTATTTCTGGGTAAACAAAGATTAAATCTGTTCAAAAATATGATTTACAGTAATGTTTATGTAAGGGTGTTCTACATAACTTCAGTCTTGGTCTGAACTGTTTTCCGTGCAATATTAATCTGTTTTCCAGCTGATGAAATGAAACAAAATGTGTGCTAACTCTTAACATGCAATCCCTCACTTTGGACTGACAACGGTTTATGCTGGGTTTTGCTGAAAGGGTCCCTGATTGAGTAGAATTATGTTGAAGTAAGTCAATGACCTGGAGACACATTCTATGTTTAGGGAGTTGCCTGTGTTTAAATGGGGCTTAAAGTTGTCACACCTGCAATTGAACTGTTTCAGTGCATTTTATGTATGCACAATCAGGCTCCAGGTAATCTATGGCTCTCCAAAATGAGTAGGAAAATGCATGCAACTCCTTAAGAGGAGCCTGCTGTATATAGGAAAGCAGATCCAGGGTGTTATTTTCATTACTTAGTTGCTTTAGACCTTTGTTTTCTCTGTCCCTCCTTACCTTTTTTACCAGTTATCTCAAGGAAAGGCCTTCCAGTGCTGCTCCTGGCAGAGGAATGCAATGAGAGCAGGCATGATTTCATGTGCCCACCACGGACACCGGCCCTCAGGACCCTGAGCGTGACAAGGGGTGAGTGCAAAGCCCAGGTGCTGCATCCAGCACACCCCAAACCCACTCCTCCTGCCCCAGGTAAAGCACCAGTGGCTCTATATCAGCTTTTTCCCAGGGCTAATGAGTTTCCAATTAACAAGGACTTCTGTCTGCTGGGCACTGATCTAACAGAGATGCGGTTGTAATGATGTAACAAGGTTCCAGGTCATGTTGATAATTGAGATCTTTTTATGGGGACTATAATTTCATTCAAGGCCACTTGCATAAAGTGCCAGTCAGCGTGAATTGAGCAGCATAATCCTAACATTTGCCTAAATTCAGTGGCAAAATTTTAATAGTCTCTTTACCTTCGAATTTGTCTGTTGCTGCTACTCATCAGACAAAACGTGGGTGTGTGCTGTTGAGTGAGACATGGAGGAGAGTTTCTGGAGAGGGAACTGTGTCACTTCAACTAATTAACAGTATTCAAAGGAAATTGAGAACTTTTTAGGCTGTGGCTGACACAGAAGACAAAAGGTGTTTGATCTTATGACCAACAAATCTCTTCTGGTGGCTCCACAGAAAAATAAAATGCTTTTCCAGAAGCATTACTGCTCATTTAGGGCTCTCTTTGATGAATCCTGGATGGCTCATCAAAACAGAGATGGTGTTGCTACCAGATGTATCCGAGCAGCCAAGGTGTTGGGATTTCTAGATGTGGACAGGCTGTGTAATTTGGGTGAAAGTAGCAAGCCAGAAGGTGTCTTTGTTTGTGGCATTACCCCCAGCCCAGGCAGCCCATCCCTTGCTTGGCAGCACCCAAGAGCCTTTAAAATCCTGCTGACCCCAGAGCAGAGGGAGACAAAATCAACGTGGATGAGTTCAAAGGGCAAGAAATTGTTAGAGAAATCTCAGCTGGCTTCTACCCAGCACACATCCCCCCGGCAGCTCTCACACCATCCTGGCTGCCCGGAACTGCTTCACACAACATTCATTTTCCTGGCTCTGAAGCTCTCCTGGACGTGGCCAGGCTCTGCCACCATCCCCTGCCACTGCAGGGATCTGGACACGGCCGTGGCCCTTGGTCCTTTCTCCCTGCTCACCAAAAGATGCCAGCAAAGAGCTTTGGTTCCTCGGGCTCAGCTGCCAGCGCTGCACACCCGGTAACTGATTTTTCTTGAAAGACCTGATTTTGGCATATTCCCCAGTGGGACTGGAGTGCAGAATGAAGTCTTATTCTGCTGATCTGGATAATGTCATCAGATGGAGACAAATTATTTTTAAGCAGGCATTTCCACTAATTTCAGCAGTGGATTTTTTCCAATTTAAAAAAAAAAAAAAA
>VXAD01000352.1:2023010-2058276 GCA_013399195.1 Dicrurus megarhynchus | reverse complement strand
AAAAAAAGACTAAATCCCATGTGTGCCCATGCAGGAGTGTGGTCCATAATATTTAAATTGCCATATCCCAAAGGCTGAGTACAATGGAGAAATCAACAATTCAGGAAATAGGGAGTGTGGATTTGCATTGGCCTTGAAGAAATGTATTCTATAAAATCTTTTAAAATAAGGGAAAGAGGCAAGATACTTTTATAGCGTTTTCTGAGTTATAAAACCTGTGGCATTAACTGAAGTTACAGTAGGAATGGGATGATGGGATGGAAAGAAAGGAGATGGGAGTGCTTAGATGATAGTGAGGGAACCTGGGCTCTGTGTTTGGGAGAGAAGTGGGGTGATTATTAAGGAACAACAACAAAATTTTAAAGGCATTTGGTCATCAAAGCTACAGGGAAATCTGCAGAAGAGCTTTATGGATGTCCCAGCCCCGGTGACCCACACACAGCCAGAGCTCTGGGGGCTGCACACACCATTTGCTGCAGGCACACACCAGAGGGATTCAATAACTCACACAGAATTAACAGGACTTTCACGTGTGGAGCACAAACCCAGGTGTGCAGCCCCACATGACACCCGTACACACACGGGTGTGAGTGTTTGCCTCCAAAGCTGCCTGGTTTTGCATTATTCACACATCAGAGCCAACAACTGCCCTAAAAAACTCAGCCAAAGCTGGTTCTCCCCTCCCAACCCCAGGAAACCCTCTGTCGGGATAGCAGCTGGGCAGTTTTCTGATCACTAAAAAATTCTTCAAAAGGATTTTAAAGCAAGCTCTCTAGAGGCCAGGGATCATGACGGTTCAGTAGGGCTGGAGATGGAGTAAAATCACAGTGACATCTAGTGATCACTAATGTTTCACAAAGGTGCTACCAGTGGAAACAATAAACACATATAATAAAAAAAAATCAGCATTTTAAACACATAGCACAAAAAAATCAGAAGCCAGGGAAAGAGGTGGGCTACAAGTGAGGGTAGATTATGTGAATCAAAGTGCTGCAGGGCTGACAGAGAGCAAAGTGCTGCAGCTGTGGAAGGGCTGGGGGATGATTTCTGCAGGGATCTTTCTGCATTTCTCCCTGCTTCAGCAGAGTTTGCTGATGGTACTAAATTGCAGCACATTCATATAAAAGAAACTTGACGTTTTGGAGACTGGGAATAGAACTAATAAAATGATGTGCAGCTTCCAAAGTACGAGCTAGTCCCCAGAGAGGGGAAAGCAAAATGAACCCTATTCCGTGGCTGGAATATGTGGTGTGGCAGCAGCTCTGCCTCAGTGCCAGAGAGACACTGAGGGAAAAAGGAAATAGAGAGGGAATGCCAGCTGGGCATCAGAGCTACTATTCAGGTTTGCATCTTGAACCAAAGTGGGGTTTGGGTTTGTGCTTGGCAGCAGTAGGAACTAACTGGTTTTGTGATGTTTGATTGAGTGTTTTCCACTTCAGGTTACTGATTGACTCATGGCAGTTTAAAAAAAAAGATTTTTCTTTTGGCTGTGAGTATCAGCCAGGCAGTCTGGCCACAGTCATGCCCCCTTGGCCAGGCTGGGCTTCAATTCTGCTGTCCTGCCCAAGAACCCTGCTGGGGCTGAACCCCATTAATAATACATTAATTAGCAAAGGATTAAGAAAAACTCTTTCTCCAAGGAGGATGGGGCAGGACATTGCCTATTTATGTTTTCATTGTGCAGAGGGATGAAAACCCAATCAGATGGATTAGCTGGAGTTACAACGGGGACAGGGAAATGCTGCAGTTGGCGAATTGATTTTGCAGATTTAACCCAGGAATCTTTGTGGCCACATAAATATGCAGGCAAATTTTCGTATGATGAAACATTCAGGAGCTGCTTTGACAAAAGTTGAGAAGGAAGCTCTCAGCCAATTTCCAAGCCCTTCCCTTGAGTCCCCAGCAGCCAGGCAGGTTTAGTCTCTCAATTATTAGCTGAAAGCAGAATATACATTCTCACTGTCTGATTTTGGATGCCGCTGGAGAATATCCCTCAGATAGATGCGTAAGGGGAGAGACAGATTCAGGCACATCAGATGCTGTGGCTGCCTCTGACTGTTGTGAGCAATAACCACAGAATGGGAGTTTATTAAAAATGGTAGCACAAATTAACTACTGGGTTTCTTTGATTAGGTGTGAGATTTTCCAGAAGGAAGAAATGTGTAGTGGGACTTCAGGCGCTGCATTTCAGTAAAGATTTTGATACAATGCTGTCTGGAAATTCATTACCTATGCTGACATAGACAGGAATTAGAGGAATAATTGCAAATTGGGTAAGGAGCTGGCAAAAGACAGATGATTTGGTGAGGTTGCTTAGTGCTTTCATGGGGGATGAAGGGGATGGTGTTCACCCGCTGAAGGATTTACAGACCTGCTCACTCCATCTTCCCTGCAGAGCTGGAGAGCACCTGGTGCCACTCATGAAAGCTGGAAAATGAGGAAAAAAGACATTGCAGCTGCTTTGCTGGCCTGGCTGGCTGCTGAGTCCTGCTGCATCTTGGAAATTTCCCAAAGGGTTTGCACAGCTCGGATATTTTAGCAGAAAGCTATCCTGAGTTGAAGGCACTTTATTCCATCACCACCCCGGGTTCAGGGTCTCAGCCTGCAGCCCCAGAGACAACAATGTATTTGTCAACATCATGTTTGAGTCTGTTTGTGTGGCCCAGGGGATGGCAGGGGCTGCACTGGAACACAAGGTGCAGCGCCTGGCGCTGGGCAGGTCCCAGCACAACTGCTGAGAAAGCAATTAAAAATAGCAATAGTGTGAATTGACAAATCTAGTGCTTGGTTTGGTCTCAGAGGGACGTGGCTGAACCACAGACTTTTCTCCATGACAGCTCTATTTATTTTAAATAGAGGAGCAGAAGAGATGTGCCTCCAGATGCTTAAGAAGCAGGTGGTTACTTTTCAAGGACTGTTTGACCATAATTTCACACCAGAGCTCCCATTAAATAGGGGTTTGGAAGGCAGATGACAATCTTCAATCATGACAGAATCCTCAGCATCTGCCTGTGAGGAAACACTGCTCTGGGTGTGGCATCAATTTGCAATGGTGTGATGAGGAAAAGGAAGTACCATGACCACTGCAAGGAAATTAATTGCCTTTTACCTTCTGGGATGAAAATGCCCAGGGTTGATGTCAAATTAATCAGATTCATCATCTTACAGCAAAGGCCATTCAGTAGTTTGCATGATCAAGGATCAAATTGCTCCTTGCTAGAAAAAAAGTAATAATATTTTGGGTACTATTTGGGTAAGTACAGCAGGTGTGGAGCTGTTTTTTGGGAAAGAGATGCTTCTTGGCATAGGTGGAGTCCTGGATGCTGGGTTTCTGACTAGATTGAGCAACTTGAATTTTTTTTACAAGATTCACTCAGCTCCCAATGCAGAAGTGATTTTAGATCCCACCAGCTACGACAATTTAGACTGAATTCCCTTCCCCACTCTGCACTCCAGAATATGACTTCTGTTCTGACCACATCTAAAATCTGCTTCCTGGCTTTCAGTCCCTTCCAAACTCCTGGAGCACTCGTTTCTCCTCCCATCCCTCCTCAGGTCCCACAGTGCTGTGTTCCAGCCAGCAAATCCACGGGCAATTCCTCCCAGCTCCATTTGCTCCCCTCCTGCTCCACGTGTGAAAACTTCACCTCTCTCCTTTTCCATGCACCTATACATGGTGCACATTGCTTTGTGCTGTCCATACCAGCTGTAAACATAAAGGGCAGGCAGAAGAAACCTGTGAAAAGGGTATTTAAGTGTGCACAAGTCCCTGCAGTGCCACTGGGGAGTCACACCAGTGCCCCCCTGAGCGCATTGCAGGGCAGAAAGCCAATAAAATCCCAGTAAAAGTAAGTCTGGGAGAGCATTTTTTATCCAGAGCATCTCTCCTTTCTTTTCCCCAGTTGTACACCAAATTCAGCAATGGAGTGGTGGGAATACTTTGTCATCACAAAGATATATTATTTCTGTGATGTGTGTTAGTACACTGTAATGAAAATGTGTTTTCCAAAGGCACAGTTGCTTTTATTCCCCTTTGCTGTCACTGTAACACTCTGTTTCCCACTCTTCACCGAGATAAGAGGTTTCCTTCCCCACCTACCTCCAAAAAAAAAAAAATAAAACCTAAGTGATAGGAATGACAGAACTCGTGTAATTGTTCCTGCTTTGCATGCTTCCAGGCTGATTGCCTGAACCATGACTGGTCCAAATTCCCACTGAAGTCCACGAGAGTTTTTGCACTGAAGCAACAGTTTGGTTTTAGAGGATCTTTTCTGAGGAGAAAGCCCAAAGCCATTCTATTTTTCCTTCAAAACCTCTGTGAGATAAAGCCATTCATGTAGAAAAGCCAGTTGTTCCCCTTGTAATGGAATTTAACTGAATTACCACCATTTACATGTAAGAGACTTATGCTGAAACCCTCAGAACTGGAAGGATCTGCAGACCAATGTGGTCTCCTCGGTCTGTGTTAATACCCTCAGAGTTGGTTTGTGTGAAAAACCTCATCTTGTCAGGGTAAAATAAGCAGAGGAGATAACTTTTGACACCCACCAGCCCTCACAAAGATGCATCAGATAGAAGAAACACTAAAAGCGAGATTTGGTCTCCTCTTCACTGAGGAAAAGCCACGAAATGTCCAGCACAGCTGCTCCCTTCTGCAGTCCCACGGGGAAAAGTTTCTGCTGGAGCTGCAGGCTCACCCTTTGGCCGGTGGGATGGACAACACAACACACGACTGCACATGGTGGATGCTGAGGATACAAATCCAGAAAGACACGGAGCCACAGCTTTGATATCTGGAATTATGTATGGAAGACAATGAATGTCAAGCATGAGGGAGTCTGCCACTATGAATATGTTTATAGGTGTGAATATTATTACCAGTCTTGAATTAGGGCAGCCTGCATCTATTAAATTCCCTTTGGAAATGAAAGGCAAGAGCCGCTTGGCTTGGGGTGTGCAGTGTTTCCTTTCCCAGGAACTCAGTAGCATCTGACCTCGTGTAAGAGTTTAAGATTTTATACTAAATCCATATAAAACACCTCAATTGCTTTATTACTTTAAAAGTCTCTCTTTATATATATATATACATAGTTTTTATATTAAGTGTAATATAATATAATATGTAATATAGTAAGTATAGATAATATAATATAATATAATATAATATAATATAATATAATATAATATAATATCATTCTAATCTAATAATATACCTTGCTTTTTTATACAGTGTGGAGAGAGGTGATTATAGAAGGGAGAAGATGCTTGACTTTTACCTCAAATAGGACACCCAATGCTTTTATTTCCCCAAGCAAATATTGCAGCATCTCATACTCCATTGAAGCAGGGAGGGAGGGATATTTGATGAGGCCTCTCAGGAGAGTTAGGATGAGAGAAGGATTTCAGTATTAAATTTAATGTTGTCAGCAGTTTAAATTTATATAAAAGTGAGTGCAATTACATTGAGGATCTTCTGAAGAAAGCTCAGCCAGCTCCAGCTCCTGCCAAGGATTGGGAAAAAGCGTTTTGGTGTCCAGGTGGACAGCAGTGTCCTTTCCAAGGACATTCCCATTTGCACATTCACCCTGTGGCTGTGTTCCCCATCCCAGCAGCCCCGAGCTGGGCTCTGCCCGTGGTGGCTCTTGGGGACAGGGGAGGGCACGTTGTGACCATTACCCACAGCTGTGACTGCAGGGTACTGCCCCACCTGGAATTAGCCCTGATGCTCTGGCATGGCACTGAACAGATTCCAGCAAGGCTTGGGGATCGAGATCAGCCTTTCCTTACCTTTAGCACTCCCTGACTGAGCTTTGCCCTGTGCTGGCCTTGGGCACACCTGGGGAGGGTGGGAGCTCGTGGTTTCAGTGGCTTGGCTGTAAAATGTGCATGAAGAAAATGGAGAGTGATGCAGGACAGTAAGTTGGGATGAGAATTTGAAAGACATGGAAGAAAATGCTCAATATCAGACAGGTTTTAGGGAGAGGAGTTGAGAAAAGCCGAGTATCAAAGTACCAGGGAAAATGGGGTTTGCTCCTACTGGGTTAGAGAACACCTGTATTTAAAAAGGACCCCAAAGTTCTCTGGAACAGACCCTGAGCCAGTTTGCACAAGGGAATATGGCAAATGTTCAGTTCTGGCACCATCTGTGGTCCCAAATAACCCTGGACAAGGAGCATGGATAGGTCTCCTCACATGTTGTACAGAGACGGGTCCATGGCATTTCAGGATGGTTCCCATCAGGACTGGGATCTGCCTGCTTGACTTTTGGCTTTTCCCTGTGAAAATGATGGTCTGGGGGAAGAGAAGGAATTATTCCATGTCAGCAAGATCCAGCCAGGAGTATGAACTTTCTCTTTGTACTGATTTGGATCTGCCCAGATGAGCCTGACAAGGGCAGGTTCTCCTTTCTTTTCAGCATCTCTTGGCTTGGGCACGGGTTCTCTGTTGTGGGGTCACACACCAGCCACTGATGGGATGATAAAGAGCCAAATTTTGATATGGGAGTGGAGCTGTGTAATGGGTTATCACAGACATCTTAGTTTCAGCTGATTTATTATCTCTGCTAATTATCCCAATAAATCAGTGTTTGAATGGAACTTGGCGTTGACACTAAATGTGAAGGACTGGAACTACTGTTGGGGAACTAACAGGGAAGATCCAGCTGTAGATGTCGGAGAATGGATGAGACTTGACAAAATGCAAGCAAAACTGGGAGATACAAAAGCAATATGAAATACACCGAGAGGATGGAGCTCCCCACGTGTTAGCACTTCATAGTCATCACTGTGCCAAGAGCATCTTCACCATCAACGACATCTGCAGGTGATTCCTGTGGGCAAAGACCAAAGGAGACACACTGCTGGCCCAGTGCTTTCTTACCTTCTATGAAATTTGCTGTAATAAAAACCACATGGAAATCACACAGAGCAAAGGCAGCACTGAAGTTCCTGTGCTGCAGATTAGGGTAAGCAGGTTGCAGGTGCAGGTTACTGTGCTGAAATCTTGTTGTTTTTCAGAAAGAGTGCAGAACCCTCCTCAGACTGAATGCACGCAAACTTTCCTTCCCCACGTTTCCAAACAAATAGTTATCTAATGGCTGGGAGAAAAAAAAACTACATCACCCCAGTGCATCCAGCAAGCTACTGAAACAAAAACATACCCTTCTGGTGACAGCCTGAGCAGGCCCCTGCAGACAGCATCAAACAAGTGAAAATGTGAAGCAGCCTCTGCTCTAACAACAGCCAGGTTTACACTGCTGCTGGCTTTGCTGGCTCACTCCAGCTCTCACGCTCCACCCTTCGGCTTGTTTTTTTTTTCCTTTTTTTTTTTTCAGCTCTTGCAATCTGACAGAGGCGGGTGAAAGCAAGTTGAAGGAAAGGACATTGACCAGAAGAGCAGCTGGAGAGCAGTCCTCAGGCCCTGTCTGTGCTCAGTAGAGGACAGCCAGCCACGCCACTTGCTTTAGCCTAGAACCCCCCTCAAGCCCTGGAGGTACACTGGCACTTGCACTGATTTTCCAGGTAAGCCTTTTTCCTAACCCCTGGATCTTGGTAGCTCTCTAACCAGGAAGTTAAATCTGTCTGGAGACAAACAGCAGAAATGGTGTAAGAGCAGAGCAGGGAGTGTTCAGCTGCTCGGTGTTGTAGATACGCTGGTTTTTTTACTCAGTTGTGAGCCTCAAGCAACTCAGGCATTTCTGCCATCTGCCTCATTTCAGAAACCCCATTAAAACAGCCCTGTAAACACCCTCCAGAGATGGACAGACAGACAAACCCCACACTAACATTTTCCCTGGAAGCAAAAAGTTACTGCACAATGTTCTGCTTGCTGTGGTGGAGGGAAAGGAAGGGAGAAAAAGGGAAAAACAGCTCGTTGCTGGTCATGCTGGTTTAAAATTCACATGGCAAGAACTAAGCTTGTGCCAAGTTTTCAGAAATGAATAGAGTTGTAGTTCTGGGAAAATCCTGGGAACAGCCAAAAGCTGAACAAAGAGAATCCCCTAACTCTGATGCTCTTAACCCCATCGTGGATCACTCAGGCCTGCTCGGATGTTGAGACATGGTGGTGGCTGTGATGCAATCAATAGTTAGAGTTCTGTAAAACTTCTATCCTAGAGGTCATGTGGGGACCCAAGCCATGGCACATTCTGCTTCTGCCAGCATATTACACTAAATGGAAATTTTTCATTTTCATTGTTTCGTTTAAGTACTGAAAGTACCTTTCCAAAATTCCCATACTATTTTGGGTATGCCATTTTTCATCAGATTGGGAATATTATCCTGTTGGAACAGTTGGATATTTTTCCTTTGATTTTACTTTGGGATACAGGAACTTGAAAGCATTTTTGGACCTCTTGGGTCAACAATCTGAACAACATTGCTCCATACTTACAGATGTCTGAAACTTAGCAGTGCCTGGGGAGAAATAACAAAAGTACTTGGCTCCATCAAAATCCCATTCCTTCCATCAAGGACTGTGAGGGCTCGAGCTGCCTTCCACCCCCGTGTTTGCGAAACAACCTTGCACTGATCCCTCTGCCATCCCAGAGGAGGGCAATGCCTGCTCCCTTACCCATGGGCAGCCACCCACCAGTGGGAAGACCATGAGCAGAAGGAGCAACTGCATCCCAAAAAATGATCACAGAAAATGTGACACCCTTGAACCTTGTAGTTTAGGCCCAAACCTTGGTTTCCTCCTGTTGCTGTGACGGGGCTGTGATTAGCAGGGTTGGGGAGCTAAGCTGTGCTGTGGGGAGGCAGCTCACAGCAGGTGCAGAAAAAGCCTCCCACAGCCTTTTCTGCCCTAAAAAAGCCTTCTGCACTCCAGGTCACATCTGCTACCGCCGGCATGGAGAGCAGGAACAGGTGAGACCAGCTCGTGCCAGGCTGCCTAAATGAATGAAATACCATGGCAGGACAGATTTGCTTCAGATTTAGTTGCAGAGGAGGCTCTGGATCACTCTGCAAGAGTGGGAGGGTTTGTTTTCTGCTTCTGCTTTGCTGAGTCAAACCACGAGCAAAGCAGTTCAGATCTGGAGAGTCTCAGTTCCTATAATTTCTAGCAGAGAAACATCGCTGCTACTGCTTTTGTTCCTTCCTACGGAGATTCGTAGCTTTGCTGGGCAGGAACTCTGCTGAAATGTGCTTAGCACAGCTGGAGCCTCTCGTCACAGCTGTAAAAGAGGCAAATAAAAATAACATTTGTGCTCATCAGCAGCGTCCCATTGGCTTCTCTCAGCACTATTACTCAGCTGCCTTTGATACAGACATTAATCAAATCCCGCTCCTCTTCCGAGCACCCCATTATACGGGGTCGGAAGAGCCTTCCACCACTTCTGACACAGCCTATTATTTTTTCCCACCCTTCTCTCAGAGGCAGCATGGACATCCAGGAGTATTTTGCCAGAATTTCTTACCGGGGCTCCCACAATAAGCCGGACCTGGCTACCATGTCAGATATATTCCAGCACCACATCCAAGCTGTCCCTTTTGAAAACCTCAGCATCCACTGTGGGGAAAGCATTGAGCTGGACCTGGAAGCGACCTACAACAAGATAGTGAGGAAGAAACGTGGGGGCTGGTGCATGGAAAACAACTACCTTCTGTCATGGGTCCTGAAAACTCTTGGCTATAATGTCACTCTTCTGGGAGCAAAAGTTTATGTCCCAGAGCTTGATGCCTATCCAGATGAAATTGATCATCTGCTGCTACAAGTGGAGCTTGATGGCAAATCCTACATTGTGGATGGGGGGTTTGGGATGGCCTACCAGCTATGGCAGCCAATGGAGCTGATTTCGGGGACGGATCAGCCGCAGACTCCCGGGGTCTTTCGTTTCCAGGAGGAGAGCGGGACCTGGTACCTGGAGAAGGTGAAGAGGAAGCAGTGCGTTCTCAACCAAAGCACCTCCGCTTCCCACGAGGTGGAAAATGAAGTTTGCCGTCGGGTTTATCTCTTCACCCTTCAGCCACGAGACATTGAGGAGTTCAGGGGCTGCAATGCCCACCTGCAGACAGCACCTGACTCGCTCTTTGTGACCAAGTCCATCTGCAGCCTGCAGACTGCCGACGGCATCCGGGCACTGGTGGGGTGGAAACTCACGGAGATAAAGTACAATTACAGGGACAATATGGATCTTGTGGAAATCAGAATCATTGCAGATGAAGAAATGGAGAAAACACTGAAGGAGAAATTCAATATTACACTAGACAAGAAATTAGTACCCGTCAATACGAGCAGGTTGTCTCTGTTCTAACTCACTGCCTGAATTACAATTCAATTCAGTGGCATCACAGGCAATTCTTCCCTCTCTTTCTGACAAGCATCTAAAGGTTAATCTTTCTCCTTCCATCTACACCAGTGACAGGCAGAACATACTAGCACGAACCTGGAAAAGAAATGGATTTTCACAACTATTCCTGCATCTCTTTTTGGTTTGGGTACAAATTTCTGCCTAGCTCAATCAAATCATTGCCCTTCTGTTTGTGCTTAGCAGGAAGCAGACTCTGCCTATTCCCTACTCCTTTCATCTCTTAAAAGCTTTTTTAAACACACTCAGTGTAGCTGGGCAGAATGATGGAGCTGTATGTCTTTGTCTTTATTACCTGGTGCTGCCACCAGAGGAAAATCATACCTGCTTCTTAAATGAATACTATATTATTTTGGGAATTTAATAGCCAAAACCACAAAAGACATCCTGTGCTGAGCTTCTCCAGTTAAGCCATAAGCCTGTTCTTTTTGCTCTCACATCCACAACATCCTCTCAGGTGGCAGTAAGGCCATCCCACACCTGTGTGAATTCACCATGTGAATACTTGAGGACAGGCTATTTACCTAGAACTGATGATAAGAAACGTTAGTGACAACTCTGGGTTGTTTCAGGCTTTGCACAGCTCCTGTTCTCTCGGTGACATAACCAAAGAGCAGTATTTCTTTGAACTGAAAGCATCTCCTGAGCATTTTGTTTGCTCGCACTCAGCAGCACACTGCTGGGAATTCATGTTCCTCTCATCAGACTCTACTCCGGGTGTTATTGCACATTAATTATTATGGCTGAACCCAAACACATGCATAGAATTATTTTTCTGAAACGTATCTGTTCTACTGAGGATGTGTTTGCAGTGATACTAATGATATTGATATAATAAGAAACGATGAATCTTAATCACATACCTAACGGCTAAGATTTCTAGTAGGAGAAATTACTCAAATGTGACCACTTTGCCCTTTGAGAAGATGCTTGATGTTCCTTTACGTACAAATCTTGGAAGCATTACAACTATGCACCTATAATTAAGCAAATTATATAAGTGAATTACAATTAAATAAAAAAAAAAATCAAGCATTGTGAACTAGAATTATTCAGATTTTTTTTCTCGCAGATTACAGCATGTATTCCCAAAGTTAAAAAAATTTCATTAATCACGGAAGTCGTCCTGATTATTTGTATGTGCTAATATTTTCCAGCTAAGGCTTTAAAAAACACAGTAACTCCCTGAACCCTTTTCACTTGTTATGCAGTATGTGCAGCTTTCTACAGCTAGCAATTTAGATTTAATAAAAGCTGCTGCTATTCTACATGTTCAAAATGTATTTCATAGAGACACAGCAAGCTCCTGAAACCCCTGTCTTCCCAGAAGCAAATTCACCTACATGTGCTTGGCTGCAGGTGTGCAAGAGTCCTTTATAGCACAGGAGGCTCTCCATCCTATGGGAAATGAAATGTGGTTGTAAAAGAAAGAGGGGCTTCTTATGGTGAGGACTAGCAGCTTGCAACACAGATGGTCAGAAGAAATTGTCTCAGGATCTGGCTTGTTTATGATCTGTGTTTTTCTGTGGTCCCCACATTAGTGGGAGAGCTAAAGGAGCCAAACTAAGTGGCACAGCAGGGACAAAGCATTGGGATGCAGGTAAAAGTCCAGGCAGGTCTTTCAAAGCTGTGGGGCAGGAGAAGATCGATGCAGAGCCAAGAATCCCCATCTTTTGTGGGAACAAACATAGGAAACACCTAAAAAGGGCTGTGCCCACTCGTCTCTCCCAGGGTGTTTCTTGCACTTTGTGCCGTTCCATAGGCTCAGGGGAACGAGTACAGAACTATAAAATCACAGACCTTTGAGACCAGAGTAGGGTGTTACGTCTCTTGCCCCCAAGACGCAGCGTGTGGAGGGCAGGAACAGGGAAAGCCACTTTTCTTTCTGCTGACTCACCTCCCGGAGCGTGTGCCAGGCGCTGCCCGGGTGCTGCCCCTCCACGGCACAGCTCCGCTCCTGCCTCCTGCCCTGCTCACCCACAGAGACACACTGTATTGCTGAGCAATACAATGAAACTTGCTGTTGGAAGGGAAAAAAAAAAAAAAAGAGGCTTCTGGTCTCAGATTGCAGTAGTGTGTTTTTTTCTTATCGCTAATTTTGGAGGCAAATCCTTAAAGGCACAGCAGGCTCAGGGAGCTCAGTGTTCTCCAGGAACAGCATTTCCCTGCTGAAGGACAGGGCTTCTCTTCGGACCCAGGGGAATTTAGACAACTATGTAACTTGGCAAATCTGACCTTGTTGCTTTGCAGGGGCTGGTGTCAGCCACGAGGAATAGATCAGTGTGGTGTGATTAATTCAACAGTTGCCATCCCCACCAATAAATCAGTGACTTCCTGCCCTGGATTACTCTCTGTCTATCATAAGTCACTTCCTGCAGGGATCCAGAGCACATCAATGCCAACAGTGTAAAATCTGCATCAAAAATTGCACGACTGCTTTGCTGCTTTAGCATGGGAGCACCCACCAATGTGCCCCAGAGACTGAAGCCCCTGGGTGACCTGCAGGGTTGAGGATGGGTTTATAGGTTATAACCACTTACAAAAGTTGCTCATGATACCCACGCTTTGCACTCCTGGAGGGCTTCAGTTCTTATTCAGTGACATGGAAGGTTAGAATCTCCTCAATATTATAAGCAGTTTGGGGACTGGATAATTTTCAGGCTCTCCGTACAGCACCTAACACAATGAATTGCATGTCAGGGCTTTCCACATATATGCCAATACAAATAAAGAATCAGAATACAAACTACTATAAAAGAAGAAACTCTCTCTCCTCCTTGGCTGCTCTGCTGGAGAGTAAGGCTGTCCCTGACAGGCAGTAAAGGCAGCCTGGACCTTTAAGAGCAGCAGTTCCCAGTGCAGCTCTTCCTGGGAACTTTGGAACACCCCGGGGTGGAAAGCCTGAGCTGACTGCCTTCGAGGTAAGTGCTGCATGCCTGATCTTCAACTTCATCCCGCAGCTTTGTGTCAGCCCTTTTGGAAAGCCCACCCCCGTGAGTCTGCATACCCTGTGCACAGTGCTGCAGGCGTCTTAGCAAAGCACAAACTACGGGAACCCCAGGGCTGATGGTGAGTGTTGCACTGCAAGGGCGTTTTCCAAGTGCAACATTGAGTTTTTGAGAATTAAACTAACCCTTCATGCTGAGTCAGGGTGTATGAAAAACACAGCAACTGACTCACGGTGTACCTTAGAATCAAACAAATTATATAGGCACGTGCAAGAGGATCCAGCCTTGGAAGCCCCTCATGATTTTTAGCAGAGAAGAACTGATCCTAATGTTCAGCCTAACTACAAAAGGACTCAGCGATCCTGAGGGACGTGCAGACAGGCAGAACTAACATCTGAATCTCACTGCCCACGACGCTGCAGGAATGCTGAGCAAAGCTCAGCTGCTGCAGGGGCAGAAGTAAACAAGACTGGGATCCGGACCGAGGCTCGGGATATTTGGCAACTCAAGTTTTGGAACGCAAACTGTCCCCCGGGTGAGGGCTTGCTCACTGCTGCAGCCTCATCTCTTGCACAGCGGGAATGGCTGTGCCAAGGAAAAATCTGCCTCCAGGAAGGCGAGGGAGTAAATGCTGATTTATGTGGATGCTCCCTAATGTCAATGATGTTGTAGTGCAGCTTTATTACACTTAAAGCTCTTTAAGTATTCATTGAGATCAGAGCACATTTTGTCAGCCATCACAAGGCTGCCTCTGAAGCTGACTTTAAACTGATGAGGCCAGAGAAGGGGCAGCTAGGGAAGCTGAGGCACAGGCAGGGAATTTCCCAAAACGCTTTCCCAGTGTGTTTTCCCAAAGCCTCATTGCCAGTGCCCCATGGGGGCTCTCCATGGGGAGGTTGCTCGTGGCTGGATGAGGGGAGCTGGTTTTATCCTGCCCTTTCCCCATATGATAGGGACACCCAGACCCAAGAGATGGGTTATAGGGAGGGCATCAGGTCTGCTGCTGCTGGCCCAGAGTAGGGACTGATCTGGTTTTGCTTGAAGGCAAATTCCAAGCGTATCAGACCCACCAGGCTGATGGACTCCTCTGGACTCCTGCTGGTCACAGAGGTTCAGCTCGACACCCTCACAGGGAAAAGATGTTTCTATCTTCCTATGCAAGATTGCTGAAAGTGGGAATAGAAAGAAAAACGAGGCAGAGGACCACAGGATGAGCCTGCCAGCGAACACGTGCGCTGTGTGTTGGGAAGGAAACGGCTTTCTACAAGTGTTTCCAAGGAGATCCTGCCAGAGATGAGTGCCCTTGTCCTAAAAAAGGGATGGAAAAAAACATAAAATGCAGTATCAAAGAGACATTACTGTTTTTTCATGTAGCCTCTTTGGGTTCTTTTGAAGTGAAAATGTTTATTTCTTATTCCCTTATTGGGATAATCCTCTATTCTATCGCATTTTCCTGTGGGTTTGCATTAGCCAGTCTGAATGTTGGTACCAGTGCAGATCAGGAGCAATACAACCAAGTCATGTGAGTTGTGCTCCTGGCAGCAAGAGCGGGCTTAAACTCTAGAGATTAGGCCATTGGATGTGCTCAGATGCTGGGGTGGGGCCACTTCCATCTATGGATTTGAGGTGGGACTTTCACAAGCTTCTGGCATGGACATGGGGTCAAACTGCTGGGGAGAGCAGTTGGACCAAACCTGAGAAGGTTAATAGAAGGGAGTTTCTCCCATCTCATCCGCATCAAAGGATTTTTGGAAAATCCTCCCAGGGAGCATTCAACCATTTGCAGGAAGCAAGAAATCCTCAGACTTGTTGGAAATTAACACAGCCCTTAACAGATTGTGAATTGTTCTGAACAACAAATATCCTTGCATGGAAAAAAGCCAAATTAAATCTAAACTAAAGACAGAAGAAATCCTTGCAGAGACCAGATGAGTCACTGGATTAGAAGTCTTACAGGGAACCTTTTGTATGTTGGCCACACAACCAGTGCCAGTGTCTTTCTGCTAATGAAAGGAAAGGGGATCAGAGATACAAAGACACTAAATATTTCCAATAATTTGAGCTGAAACTAAAGCCTTTAGTTTGTAAAAGATGGTCAAACAAACCAAAAGATTATGAATATGCCTTGCATGTACTTTTAGATGGATTCCTTTGATCCTTAGGTTAGAAAAATTAAAGTTCCTTCCTTTCACAGCCAAATCCCTGTCTAAACTCCCCAGGGAAATTTAAGAGATTAACCAAACAACTACCTACTTCACATGGAAACCTGTCTGAAAGGGTGACACACTGAGGTGTTAATCCCAGTTAACTGAATCCGTGAATGCAAAACCTTCCAGTTAAATTACCTGTGGGACAGAGAAAGAATTGCTTACCTGGTACAGTAAAAGAAACAGTAAGTTGCTGTGACTTTTATGCTGGTATGGTGTGGCAGCTTTTCTGCAAACCTGTTGTTTCTTGATTTTAGAAAACTTTTGTCGTGTGGGATCCTCCTCTGTGGTCAGAGATGCTGTTATGGCATGTGCTGATTCTTCCCATGGGAAAGACATCCACCTGGTTTGAAGGCAGCCCCTGAGAGAAGGAAAGCATTATTGCCACCTGCTCCTGTCCTTGTCTTTTTTTAAAGAAATACTTAAAATTCCTTTAGATCCTCATTGAAATGGCCCAGACTACATTTGCAGGCTGGTTAACCTGTGCTACAGAAACAGGAGTGAACCCCTTGACAGCCGCACTGCAGTAACTGGCTACTTTTCTGCTCACACAGGCAAAATGAACATTCAGGAGTATTTTGGAAGAATATCTTACAACAAGCCCCATAAGGATGCAGACTTGCAAACCCTGACAGCCATTTTCCAGCATCACATCCAGACCATTCCTTTTGAGAACCTCAGCATGCATTGCGGGGAGGCCATCGAACTGGATTTGCAATCTACTTACAATAAGATTGTGAGAAAGAAACGTGGTGGGTGGTGCCTGGAAATCAACCACCTCCTGTTTTGGGCCTTGCAAGAATTAGGGTATGATGTGTGTATTCTTGGTGCAAACAGCTATGAACCAGCACAGAAGGGATACCCTGCTGAGATAAACCATATCCTCCTGAAGGTGGTGATCAAGGGTGATTCCTACATAGTAGATGCTGGGTTTGGGGGTGCCTACCAGATGTGGCAGCCACTGATGCTGATTTCTGGGAAGGACCAACCCCAGGTCCCCGGCATTTTCCGCTTCATGGAAGACAACGGCACCTGGTACTTTGAGAAAGTCAAAAGGAAGCATTACATTCCTGAGCCAGGTGATACTGACTTCCCTGATACTCCAGAACTGGGGAATATCAGAAAAATATATAGATTTACTCTTGAGCCACGACATATAGATGACTTCCAGGAGCTAAACGCGTTCCTCCAAGTGTCTCCAGACAACCTACTTCGGAAGAAGTCAATCTGCACTCTCCAGACCACCAATGGGCTTCTTGCCTTAGTTGGATGGACCTTGACTGAGGTGAAGTACAACTACATGGAGGACATGGACCTGGTGAACATCACAACCCTTACAGATGAAGAGGTTGAGAAGACACTGAAAGATAAATTCAATATAGTACTGGAGAAAAAACTTGTACCAGTAAATGTTCGTGGCTTGCCACCTAATATGGTGGATAAGATCTAACTGTAACACTGTGCTGGATGGATCTTTAAATAGCCAACAGGAAAGTTCTAAAATTGAAATTAATTACATTAATCTCATTTTTAACTTGAGCTAGTCACAAAGTTTGGTAAATTCAAGTACATTTCTAATTAACTGCATATATTGATTGCATATTTTTTATTAAACCTCTCCTTCTTTAGAAACCAAGATATCTTACTAGCTCTGTTTTGCTCATATGCAAATTGCTTTTTGACTCCTTAACTTTTTGTTCACCTTCTCAAGAACTCATTTTATTGCAGATATATTTTGTGGCAAATGAGACCAAAATGATGCAGAAGGAGAGGTTGTGTTACCATTTAACACAAATGACCTCTAACCTTTTTTTGGTATTATTTCCAATCTCCTCAGCGACTTTTAAAAATTATTCACTTCCCTTAACAGTCTTAAAGTTGAGCTGAATCCGGCTTTTAAAGACTTTGTAGAAAAAAGGTTAAGACTTTATCAAAACAAGCCACCATTAGGTGCTGATTAGTTTGTGAAAAGTTGAAAGACTCGAGTCTTGTTCTCTGTTCAGAAATTGGCTTAAAGAAAGATATTTATCCAAGGGTACCTAAAACCTCCCAAAACCTCTCTGAGTACCCACTTTTTCTGAGTCTGATTTATCTGTGTCTCTGAATTCAAAATAAAATCCATAGAAGATGAGATAATTCAACGGTTTCTAAAAGTCAGGGATTTGGTATCAAAACTGGAAAACAAATCAAAGTTAGCTCAACCTTTGAAAACTATAATCTAAACTTTTGGGACCAAGGTTTCATGTGATGTCAAGAGGACATGACAGTATTATAGATTAAACTCTTCATATTTATTACAAGCAGAATTCTGCACAAAAGCTACCTTAAAAAGTGATATTGTGGATGCAAAAGAAGTGAGGACATGCCACCAGTGTGGTTTCACAGCAGGATATCCATAACACAGAAGCCTTTTACCTTGGGATACCTGTGGTACTGTACAGGATGTGCCATGAAAGAGGGCGACAGAAGAACATCGGTCTTCAGCCAAGGAAGAGACTTTGATGCTTGTTTTAGTCAACCACACAGATCTACGGGGCACCTGATGTGCCTAAAACTCAGGTGCTTCCCCAGGTGCAGTGCAATATGCTCTTTGCCTTCCCCAAAGAGACCTCCTCTGACATTCCACCTCCATCAAATGAAGGGGAGACAGGCTTGACCAGGAGAGAATTAAATAAACAGCACTGCAGCGCTTCGAGGATGCAGGAGGCCAAGTTTAGAGCAGAAATGCAAATAAATATTTGCCATGGCATTCATTAGGTGTGGCAGCTCCACAATAACTCCCCGCTGCAGCTGAGGGGCTGAACAGATTGAAGAAGACCCTCTGTGGGCAGAGAAGGGTCATTTGTTCATCCATGGAGCACAGGGACACGCAGCCTGCAACACCTTGGCATCTCAGTGTACCCACTGGGGCGCAGATGAACATCCTCCACCGCAAAGTGCTGGTTTGCAAAATAACAATACTTAATTTTAAAACGTTACAACGCCATTTGCAACAGCCTACTGTAATTATTGTACATGGAAAACGAGTTCATTCTGGTCTTAACCAGGGGAAGACATAAACATCTACTAATAGAGAAGAAACAAAGTTTAATTTGCTCACGGATCAGTGAAGTCCAAAAATGTGAATTCATTTTTGGTGGACTTTGCCCTTTCTTGGTATTTAAGATTCAGAAGCAAGGGCCAGCAGAGCTTAGAAAGACAACCCTCACAATCTGTATCCACTCCTGGCGTCACTGACTGCTGCCCCTGTAATAAACCACCCAGAAACTGAATATCTCAATAAATAAAAAGGGATCTTACAAGAGGTAAGTTTATTTTCTTAAAAAACCCCTCCAAACAAAGATACAAATCCCCTGGTTTCTTTATGATGGTAAAGGTCATGGACAATAACATACGCAACATTCTCTAGGAAAAATGTTCTAAAAATGTGTTGATATAGAGCTAAAATGTCACCTGCTATACAGGGGCTCTTAAAGAGGGCAAAACAGTGATATGCAATTTCAATTCTTCTACCTTTCACTCTTCAGGAGAAGCTTCACTTCACTATGAGATAGATTCCTTTGTTTAGACACAATAGTAGATATAAATTTAGAACTGCAACTTCTTGCTAGAAGTCATGCTTTTAGATACTTAAATTTATTTAAAAGTATTGCAAGTGCAAAGGAAGCAAAAGTTCAGTCTAATAATCGATAGATTCTGCTTTAAGGGAATGAAATTACAGCTCTTTAAAAACAACTTAAAAAAAAATTACAAACTGATTTGTGCAACCCAGAAAGTCAGTGTGCTGATATATTAGGATAAAGGAAGACAAATAACATATTTTAAACAGTAGAATTGCTGATACTGTTTGTAGTCCTGGTGAGGAATATTTTTGTATGAACACCTTCATTTGCACCTGTAAAGTTCTTCTGCTGATGTTTTCCTCTGCATAAATCATAGCCACATTTGTGGGACTGCCTTTTCAGTATGTGCCTTTTCATCTGGTCTGCTCACAATTCAAAAGAACGGTAGCTTTCATCTCCTGCAGTCCAGATCTAATGCTGATCAAGCATATTATGGAGCTGCAGAAAGAAATTACAAATAATATAAACTTGAAAACCGGTTTTATGCTGGTGTGATCTATTTAGCATTCACAGTCAGAGTGATAGGATCAGACATACTCGGATTCTGCAAATCAAAAGAAAAAATGCCATATTTTCGCATAAAAGTGTAACTCTTATGTTACACTTACCAGATATTACATTGAGAATATCCTCCAACAATGCTTAGATATCACTGTAAGTTAATTCCTCTCTGTAGGAGGTAATGTGTAGTTTTTGCTGCTGCTCTTCATTTTCTTGGAACAGCTGCCTCTACACCATGAATATGCACAGCATGAATCTGCCACTGAGAATCATCCTGAGAAATCCTAGTTTGCAGTAAACATTTGACAGTTCACTGTGAGCTTTAGGATTGGTGAGTTTTGGGAAAGGTTGGGACTAGAGAGGTGTAAAGCAGCCCCTGTCCATTTTCAGGGTGCCCTGTGAGACACAGGGCACAGGAGGGAATGCAGATGTGCTCTTTGTCTTTTAGGCCACTCACCTCCATTCAGATCTATTATTCCAACACCAAAATGAGTTTCTACAACACTCAGAGCAGACACAAGACTCAGTGGTCTGTGACTCTTCCAAATGTCAGAGTTTTTTCAGTTGTAATTATCTGAATAAAACTTGACACTTCACAAAATGTGCAGGAGTGTCATGTTAACTTTTTGTAAGCGGTGGAAGAGCGACGTGTACTGAATGAGCGATTCATTTACTGCCATGTCCATCAGTGGCAGACTCACGAAAAGAACACGTGAATCCTGGCTCAGACTATCCTCCCTCCCACTGGCAGATGACACTGCTTCCCCCAGCGACGATCCTGTCACTGAACAGTGGTTTTAGACCATTTTCCAGGAACCCTTGTACACGCTCCCCAGCGTGATCTAATATTTCTTCTTCACCCCGCTGTTACAATGCAAGTACAGCAAATCCCCATCTCGCAGCCGCCTCATATGAAACTGAAATGGCATCAGCTGTTTGCCAGAGGGGGGACTCTAAGACAAAAGCAAACCCTCACGTGCACTGATCTTTGCTCAGGGAGCCATTTGGTAGGACTATTTGTTTCCTTTAAAAGCTGTTCTGATGAGGTTCAGTAGATTAAAGAATCTTTGCTGGCAGAGCCAGGGCAGCTTTTCACAGCATCATAAATCACTGATGTAAAGAAACCAAAACACAATTCCTTGCTTTACAGGTGAGATGAACCTTGAAGAGTATTTTGCAAGAACTGGCTATAAAGGCTCCACTGCAAAACAAGATTTGGAAACCTTAACCGATATTTTCCAGCACCACATCCGTGCTGTTCCCTTCGAAAACCTCAGCATCCACTGCGGGGAGAAAATTACTTTGGAGTTGGAGCACGTTTACAACAAGATCGTGCGGAGGAAGCGGGGTGGCTGGTGCATGGAGAACAACCAGCTGCTGGGCTGGGTGCTGAAGGGCCTGGGGTACGACACCAGCTTCCTGGGGGCGTATGTGTTCAACCCCCACCAGAACGCCTACGCCACCCTCATGACCCACCTCGTGGTAAAGGTTGTCATTGATGGCAAAGCCTACATCGTTGATGGAGGCTTCGGGGTGTCCTACCAGATGTGGCAGCCGATGGAGCTTGTGTCAGGGAAAGACCAGCCCCAGGCTCCCGGCGTCTTCCGCTTCACGGAAATAAACGGTGTCTGGTACCTGGAGAAAATGAGACGGAAACAATACATCCCCAACCAGAGCTTCTCCAACTCTGATCTGCTGGAGAAAAAAGAGTGCCGCAAAGTTTATATGTTCAGCCTCGAGCCACGGACAGTGGAAGATTTCCGTTTCCAGTGCACATACCTCCAGACCTCTCCAGATTCCCTCTTCACAAAGAAGTCCATCTGCACCCTCCAGACCACCGATGGATTCCGAGCGCTAATTGGGTGGACACTCACTGAGACCACGTACAACTACAAGGAAAACATGGATCTGGTAGAATTTGTAACTCTTGAAGATGAAGAGGTGGAAAAAACCCTCAAAGAGAAATTCAACATCACCCTAGAGAGAAAACTTGTCCCCATTAATGTTAAAGGATCTTACACAATCTAGATGACCAGGAAAACCTACAGTAATGCTACGTGTGTACAGCACCCCCCACTGTCTGTGCAATCACCACTGCAAAGTTATGGGATTCTTTTGCAGGTGACTGAAGCATACATACATTAATACGAGATTAAAGTGAATTTCACTTTGGGAAAAATCAGGAATTCAAGACTCTTGAGTCAGTTAGGTAAAATTATTTGCTGTGAGATGACTGCCATTCAATTTTTGGCACAAATGTAGGATTTGATTTGAATTTGGTTATAAGCTTGGGTAAGAAATATGTCTGGGGAATTTTGGACTGCCTGTAGCACATGAGTATGGATTATTAATTGTGATACGCTGCCAACACATTTTCTGAGGTTATTATAGGGAGACAAGTCATCTGTGAGCATTTAGACAATGAAGTACACATTTAAAACTTCATTTTTCACAAGATCCAACCACTCAGAGCTCATCTCATTCCTCTACCTCTAATATGAGTAAAACATAGTCATCTTGGAAGGGAGCATTAGGAGGCATAATTCTTTCACCATCATCCTTACACAAGCCATAGTACGAAATGAAAATTATCATCCTGTGCATCCCTCCGGCCATTACTGCAGGAAACTGCCCCAAGTAATTTTTGGTATGTACCTATTCTTCTGGTGATGAAAATTCTATATATTGCGGTGTTATTGTGGCTGATGGGCTCTAAGGAGCAAACTACTAAGCTTTGTTTCTGAGATGTAATCATACTATAAACTGTGACTGGTGCTTAAATGTCACAGCTGCCTTAGATTTACTTTTGTCCCAGAAGGGGTGGAAATTTCTGTATTTTTAGCATTGCGTTATATTTGTATATGAAGCTAAGCCTGCTATACCCTTAATTCTGTCCTGCAAACATGAGAGTCCATATGACTGTCCTGAATGGGTACCAGAGCCCAGGAACTTTAATGCCATTTCATTACATTTTGTTTGTTTGTTCATCTGTATCAAAGTGAAAAAACAACCCAAGGAGCCAGCCAAATCTAAAGGAAGCCTTTTCTTTTATTTCACAATCATGTTTCCCCATTTTTCAGAAAATGTTTTTCCTCCTACCATGCTTCTCTGCAAAAAGCCCAGGCAACAAAACCACTAAGAAAGGGGAAACATTCTTAAATGCACCAAAAAACAGCAGAAACACCGAAAAACACTCTCTCTCCCCAATCTGTAATAAGACTGAGTATTGGTCAAATGTTGATTCTTCCCACTGAACAGTGTTTTTTTTGCTCAAAGACATAATCTGATCATTAATCTCACAAATGCTGTAAGTGTACACCTGAAAATAAATAAAAGGAAAATAAAGACTTTACAAGTTGTTTTAGTACAGCTGCCCCCAGCTGCACTGACTCCTGCATACACCATCTGCCAAGTGAGGGCTGGGCAGTCATGCTACTGATCTGCTGGCCAACCCTTCCCACCTCAAACTTCTTAGGATCACAGGATCACTGAGGTTGGAAAGGCCCTTTAAGATCATGGTTTTCAACAATCAACCCAGCACCACCACCATGTTCACCATGAAACTCTGTCCCCAAGTGCCACTTCCAGGGATGGTGACTCCACCTCTGCCCTTGGCAGTCTTCCAGTCCTTTACAACCCTGTGAAAAAAATTTTCCTAGTATCTAATCAAAACCTTCCCTGGCACAATTGGAGGCCATTTCCTGTCGCCCAGTCACTTGTTACCTGTTCCTTGGAACCTGTTAACCTGTCACTTCTTGAATGAAACAGGCCAATATTGAACAAATGCAGCAGTGGTGTTGGAGATGGTGAGTTCCTGCAGGTACCTGGGTGAACAGGCTGTAGGCTGAGGAAGATGATCACTGAAGAGGAGGCCCAGGAGTCATCTCTGCTGGGCTTGGCAGCCAGCAGCTCTGGGATGGTTGTGCTGTGTGCCAGCTCCTTGTGTGACTGGCCGTGGTGGCAGCTTCACGGCCTGGGTGCACAGATAGTTGCACAGGGATGAGGAACTGAGAGCTAAGCAAGAAGTGACAGGGGACACTGAAAGATCTTACTGAGGCCAGAACACAGGTTCTCTATTAATAATGGAATTACGGAATTTGTTCAGTAATTTGTGTTCAGGTTATTCCCTCATATTAATGTCCCATTAAGGGTTTTTATCCCTTTTTAAATGATTGATCATGACAAGGTGTTCCCCGAGACCTCAGGGAACATGACAAGCTTCACAACACTCACCACCTCCATTCTATCCCATGGGATTCCCATGTGCATTCACCCAGCCCACCAAACCACATTTCTCTGTGCCATCAATCACAGCTGTTTTCTTGTCTTGCCTCCCAACTTCCCTAGAGGTGTTCCTGCTGTTGCTCCCAGATAATTGCTTGGATTTTGGTATGCCAGGGTTTCTTGGGCAGTCATGGCCTCCTATCAGCATTTAACTGGGCCTGCAGTGATAGGACTCACCTAGCTACCCCTTCTACTGTTTGGTTCTTACCAAAGATCTACAGAGCTGCTGGTGACTGAGGCTCCAACCATCCCCCTGACTCCCATCTGTTAATAACCATTCTCCAAGAGGGATTTTTCATCTTGATGTGACAATTATAAGCAGGTCCTCACTGTGCAACATGAAATCACACAAAGAAATGTCAACACAAACAGCTAAGGAACAGTTTCACAGTTTAGCTAAAGCTCCCCAAAAGCTGATGAAAGCAGGTTATTGAGGTGTGAATGCCAGGCCCAAAATGCCTCAGAGGTTTGAGATGAGAATGGTGTAAAACCAAACAAAACCAAACAAAGCCCGAGACCTCATGCTGGGGTTCCATTAGCAAGGCAGTATTGTAGAAGCTGATGTTCTCCCAGCCTGAAAAGAAAACAAACAACCCAGTCCTTAAAAAGCACCAGCTCCCACAGAAACTTGAATTCACATGTGGAAGGGAACTGTGGGATGTCTGACATCCTTCCCTACCACCATGCTTTATTAGCACTCTCTGAAAAAAGGTTTAATGAGAGCCTAAGCGATTTTGCAGTTTTAGTTCTGGACTGTTGTTCAAATGAAGCAAAACAAATGCTTAGAAACCGCCCCCCTCCGCCCCCAGCCTCGTCTAATTCCAAATACAATTTAAAAGTATGGTATTCCAATTAAGAGAAAGACAAGACAATTTCTTTTAAAGTCTGAGTGCTGGATGAAGTCCCAGAATCCCAGCGCAGCTCCCCATTGCACACACAGGCAATGCCCAGTGGCAACGACAGCCACCCGTGGTCGTAGCATTGCATAATGGAGCGTCTCATTAGAGAACAAGACACAGAGCACAAGAAACACGGTTCAAACTCCACGGCACCACTGAACATCCTGCCCCTCCCCAAGAACCAAAGTTTAATCAGCTCAAGCATTACTAAATTCCCACTGGATGGCTCACTTCAGTTGGACTCTGGTCCAGGACCTTTTAAGATCCAATACTAAGCAGAATAGAAACAAAAGAGAAACATCAGCAAGAAAGACGAAGTTGTTCAGTACTTCCATGTTTTCAACCCCAGCAGTTATTACAAAATAAGCACCACGAGCCTGCCAAAGGGAGGGACCAAACTTCACATGACAAGGGACAGACATATGAGAGCTGTCAGTGAGCACCACCTACAACCACACTTCGGGCACCTTAGGGTCACAGGCACAAACACTTCTGGTGTCTGGTAACGCTTTACCAGTTCCATTTTGCAGGTAGCCATTTTCTGTAATAAAAACACTACTTGCCCAACTTGCTTCTGTTTTCAAAGAAGAAATACTTTTCATGTAGAAACATGATCACGTGGGAAAGTCCTACAACTTAGGAACTTGCACATAAAATGCACTGGAGTCTGTGTCAGAGCCAAGAAAGCCTGAATTAATGCAGGTTTGCGTTATGAATATTTCACTGCTACACTTACATCTCTGTCAAGAGTAGTTCAAGCCCAGATTTTATACAGCAGAATGTTTCTACCTCACGTAGGAAGCTTGAGTCAGACTTAAATCCATACACATATACACGTATTTATACCATTGGAAATGCAGACAGGTATTTCAGAAGGTCCCACCATGTCTGCTTGTAACTCTGTACTTAAAGTACATTTAAAAAGTCACACAGGGCTGAGTTTTGCTTTTGTCTTGCTCACAATAACACACTATGGACGGTGCTTTTAAAGGCACATTTTGCAAACTCCCCATGAATAAAAGATTGTGCTAAAAATCAGTAGCTGGTCTTACTGTAGCACCGAGCCACCAACTGAATGTGAACAGCAAAGCCCCCAGATTTAAAGACAATAAACTGAAGTCTATCTTTTCTTCACAGTTGGTGTTGGGCATGCTTAGGAAAGAGAACTACCCTTCCTCTGTCCCAATTTCAGAATCATGGATTTTCTAGGAAGCTCTTCAGCTTCTCATGGGCTTATCCATGCACCATGCCACTCACACATCCAGCTATCTCTCAGGAAATGACATGAAATTAAGGAGGCAGAATGCCCTTTAACTGATGAGGATTACCCCCCATTGGACTGAACAGAACCCTGCAATGCAGGAGAGTTCTCTGCAGAACCCTGACAAAGGGAGACTCCAAATGGAATTCATGTGAGCCACTCTTGATATCAAAAAAACCCAAAAGCTTCTTTACATGGCAGCACTGGGAACTTCCCCAATCCACAGTCTCTCAGGACATGCAATTGCAGTGACATCTCCTGGCTGCTGGTGGTTCACCAGAACACACTTCACCCCTCAACTATTCAGCACAGCTATGCAGAAATTCACTCACCATTCAAGGAATGTGTTCAGAGAGAGAGGAATCATTTTCCTACTAATAAGCAAGAAAGAATAATGGGATATATTCCAAGTTTTTCTTGTGATGACCAACAATAAATCATTTCTTAGCTCAGGTCACATCTTCCATGGGAAGAAAAATGTCTTGCCATCATTAACTTCTTTTCAGCTAGCAGTAATATATGATCAGGTTTTAAGTAATTGAACCAGTAGCATTTAATTAGCTCTGAAAAACTATCTCAGATCATGAATCACAGCCTTTCCACCTGCACGAAGTCCCCTTACTAGGTTAAAAGTATATTTCTCTTTCCATGTGTGATCCATCTTGAATATCTAATTAGGTGCTCCTGATATATGGATTATAGTTGGATTATAGTTCATATATCACATGCAAAATACAGCAGACACAGTGTGTCCTCCTTTAAATAATTGAGTTTCAGTCTTGCTTCACTGAGCTGTTAAAGACAAAATAAAAGCCTTGTGCCCATGGCAGAATGGCCACTCCTTGCTTCAATCAACAAATTCCTCTTCCTCCAGAGAGCCAGCACTGAGGATGAGTAACATGGACATCCTGAGGAAATGCAGGAATAGCAACAGTCCTTGTTGAAAGGCCATACACAGAGAACTGCTATGATTTTAGACAAGACCAAACTGACATTTTTTAACAGACCCAGGGGCACCAACTGACTTTAGAGAATGGTGTTTCCATCCTAATACTACTTCAGATGGCTTCATCACATGCTAAATAAATCAGTGCACTCAGCTAATGTTGGGGGACATCTCTGGCCAGCACAAAACAGGATCACTCCTTGTATCAGCCTGGGTTAAGCATAAATTTTTTACAATAAATAAGCTAATCCACAATCATTAACCACAAAAGCCCCCGCTTTTTATTCAGCTTTCAAGTATGTCTCTGAAACTGTTATTATGCTTTTATGACAGACTTACATAATTATAAGATTGGATTTTTTTGCTAAAAAAGAGGCAAAATTAGCAAACTTCTTTTGGAAGGCAGAAACTAAGACTCACAATCTGCTCAGATGTCAAACTGTAAACATCACCCAATATTTGGCTTGCTGTATAAAAAAAAGTTTCACTACAAAATCCTCTATTTTTAAATAAACTTTATAAAAAATAAAATTCAATAAAGTGGATTTTATCTCTCTGTTCTTCTCCCATCTTATTTTGAGCACAGTAAAAAAGCCCCCAAACCAAGCATGTTTCTGCTGACTTTTTTCAATTTGAAGAGAGCGCAGGTTTCATTTTCGTAATAAAAGCAAGCAGTGAAAGCTGAACTGCCTTACTGAATTGGACACAGCTCATCTTTGCTCCAAATACTTCTTTCAGATTTTATCCCAAAGTGTAAATAATGTTGCTTTTGATTGCATGCAACACTCAATTTAACTATGCACAACATTTAAAGAGACTGATGGGATGAATGCCCCACTCATGAAAAGCTGCTGAGAGAGGAAAGGATGTACAACATCCATTGTATACACACCCACTTTGAAAAATGTCTGTCCTGTGGATGGTAGAAATTTCAATGAGAATAGAACAGATTTACAAATCCACCCTTTACATTAAATAGCAAAAACTCCAAACAATCTCCAGTTCTTGGTACCCTGTTTGGTAGGCATTAGGTAACAAGCTCCACTTGTGTACTTGAATTAATCCTGAGGTTTTAAGAACATTTTCTTAGCTCTTTTACTAGGTCTTGTGTTACTATTCCCCTCTTCATCATCTTCATCTTCATCATCATCCTTGAGTACACGTTGATCCCTTTTTCTCAAAAATTTCTTCCCTATTGTTCCTACTAATGTTTCATATCTGTAGAGAGAATAAAAAAATTTACATCTTTTACTAAAATCAGAGGAAAAGTCGTGGAGCATATCCTAAACCTAATTAGCAGTTTAGGTGGTGGTCATTAAAAGCTTGGAGAAGAACAAGTACTACGTGAGTTATTACATTATTATTCACTCTGATAGTTTCAATGTGTCAGCAACTGGTAACAAGGAGGGAATTAGTGTGGAATACCTGGATATCAAAGGGCAGAAAACCCCTACAAGTTATTTTACCCTCAAAAGTAATGGAGGTTCCAGTGAATATACACCACCATTCCTGGAAAATCAATCTGGAACAGTACCATATCTGTTGTGGGCTTTTGTTGTTTTGTTTGTTTCCTTTTTGGGGTTTATTTCCCCACATGTAATACAGTAACATATTATATTCCTAGCTAGCACTGATTATGTCGTAAAATGTAACTTACCTTCTGGCCATTTCTTCATCTGACACATCAGCCTCCATTTTATCATCCTCTTCAATTTCTTCTTCCTTGCACTTAGAGTTCATTTGGATCATTAACTTCTGAAAATGAAGTAAGAAACAGCTTAAACATGTAACCATGACACGATGGCAACTGTGCTGAAATTCCCCAGGAGAAGAGCATAAAAGGTAAGAATCAAAATTAATAGTTATTTGCTGTTCCTGGTTAGGCTATTGTTATGAAAACTCATGAAGAAAAGGCAACATGCCTTTCTGTTGCTGAGCTGAGCTCAGAGTTTGCCTTTGGGAAAAGAGGCAACAGAGAGAATAGTGTTTTCAGTGTATTGTACTACTCAAACATCCTAAAGGGCACTCCAAACATCTCCAGGAGACCAGAGAGTTAGCTCATAATTAATTTTTCACTGTGATGCTAGCGCATAGACCTTGAAATGGTTTTGTTAAGAAGGAAGAGTATCTTCAAGGATTTACAGTAAAAGCCATGAAGCAATCATATGCTGAGTCACAGGGACAGCAAGTTCAAAATACCTGAAAGAATTCCCCTAGTGAATCACCTTGCATGCCTTCTGCAAAGCTCTTAGTCTTTACACCTTCATCCTCCTGCTTCAGTTCAGTGATAACCTTTTTATTACTGTCCCTGTGTACTTCTATCAGCATGAATCATGCCAGAAAGAAATTAAAGACTCTCTTGCCCAGCATTTTTACTTTGGAACTCTAAGCCCTTGCCTACACAACTAAGTGTTGAATAAATAGGGTCGAATGTTTGTAGATTGGACTCTGCATTAAATGTCAGGAGGAAAAGTGAGCTTTTGTCTTGGTGAGCAGCATGTGGGATGGTTTCTTCACTTCAGGGTGGGAAAATCTGCAGGAGCCATGCAATTACTGACCATCAATACAGGCAGGTAAAAAGATTCTATTTACCAGATGCTGCACTCGTCAGCATTTTGGGTTGAATGATGGAGTTCCTGTACATAGGAGGATTTAGGGAAGGTACTGCAAAGGCCAGTACGGATGCACTGCGAACACTCAAATCCCCATGCCGAAGGGCTTCAATCCTAATGTGAGAGCACCTCAAACCAGGACACTGAAATGGTACCTCAACTTCTGGATTGAATCCTTTGAAGGACATTCTGCCATAAACGAGATCCTCACATCGCAGAAAGCTTCTCTCTTCTATTATACAGCTCCTGCATGAAACCCCAAGCCCAGCATTTTGTCAAACAGTGCACTTTAAAATAATCAAATTAAATACATGCAAAAAGGATTTGCTGCCTTCCCCCCACACAAATAAACAAAGCCACAGTGTATTTTAAACCATCAACTACTTTCTGCTTAATTGCTCTGATAAATCTTTCAGTACAAGGAGCTTAGAGTGGAAAGGAATACTTTTTGCCAGTAAAGCTGTGCTAGTTCCACAACCAAAATTAACTCTCCTGACAAAAAGCACTCTTTGCTGGTATGATTCCACCTACATGAATACTTTTGGCAGAATAAAAATACCACATAAATATCACTCCCCAGGTGGCACTACTATACCAGCAAAAGCTTCTAATTAATTTTTCATTGTGCTGTTAGCCCTGGCATTAGTTGAGTCTGTCAGGATATAAAACACTGTGTCATTCTCTGTTCAGCAGAGACAGATTTCCCCTTCTCCCTCCTTTTTTATCCTCTTTTAATGAGCATGGAGTGAGAAAAGAAACATGACCCTGAGGCATTCATAATACATGTGTCAGATAAAAGTACTTCCGTGGATTGTTCCATCCTTTTCCTCACACACATGTATCTGTTCCCTCACCCTCTTCATCTCCCATGTAAAACAAACTCTCATGATCACAGAACTTAAGCTGAAGAGATTAAGCTCATTGTCCTGCCTCAAGGCAGTGTTAGATACACATGTGCCACGAACAGCAGAGGTCCAGCTAACCTGTCCTCAAAAGGCCTCCCATGATGAAGAATCCAGTGTCTCCTCAGGCAATCTACTCCAGAGCTTCAATAGCCTTATTGTTACAAAAATTCTCCCAATGTCCAGCTTGAACATTCCTTGCTGCCACTGAAGCTCAAATACCTTTTTGTCACATCCATCAAGAGTAAGGGAAAAGAGTTTATCAATGGCCTTATTCAACTACAGTTAATTCCTCGGGTCCCAGCTTTCAAAATTATGTATGTTCTCCCTCAGTGGAACTTTTTTCCACTTTTGAAAGGATGAAACCCAAGCAATTTCAAAAGTAGTTCTCCTGCTCTTTAAAGCAACTTTCTAAAGAGCAGGACATTTTTTCCTTATTAGCTCAGCCTTCCTTTATTTTTGCCATTATCTCTCCTATTTCAAAACCAGGATTTGAGGTGAGCTGGACACAAGAGGACAGAACTGTCCTGAATCGACTTAAGCAGTGACTGGAGCTGAATTTACTAACACAAGGTTTCAAACTTCTTTTTTCAAATGAAGGGAAAAAGCAGCAGTGAATGAATTGGACCCTGACTGAAAGAAATATGCATCTAGAAGAATGTGTGAATGAAAGAAAACAACACACACAAGAACTGAAAGTAGGTCAAACTACACTAGGCAACCTCAAGAACAGCCCTAAAAATAAGTAATAAAAAAAGTTGTAATGCCAATCTGTCACTATTTTTGCTTCCGTTAACTGGTTATTTATAATACTTATCTTATAGGAAAAAATATGAATATGCTATTTCCATTTCAAAACAATCCAATGATGATAAGAAGTACAAAAGATTACAAGCTTACTCTTTTTCCTTTAGATCTGGTACATCAAGATACCAGTGTTCTTCACTAATTATCTTCTTTTCTTCTTCTTCTAGCTGTTTTTTAGTTTGTGAATCCAACCCCCTTTGCATGAACTACAAAGAAAGACACAAACACACAGCTTCAGGTTCATGAGTATCTTCTGAACATGCAATAATTACATGATGGCAATTATCCACTACATAATGTTTAGCAGTTGATAAAAAGTACATACTTTTTGTGATTGTTTTCTCTGAGTTTGGTCAAAGTTTGGGCAAACAGACAATGGAAAATTGAAACAGCTGCTGATCACAGCTATCTACTGAAAGTCAACAGTCAGTCACATCTGTACTTACATACAAAGAAACAGACCTCTCCTGGCTAGTTTTAATGGACTGGAGCTGTCACAATTCCCTAACTTTGCTAAGGTTTTTCTAATGTTTCAGCAAAGGCCAGAGAGAAGGCAACGGTGTTGAAGTTATTGCTGCACATCAGGAACCAAGTCCACCCATACAAACAGCACTGGAGCTCAGAGCTAGAGGTAGGTCATACCAGGCTGGCCATTTTTTGAAACATCTATCCTTTCAGCCATCCTCTTCTTTTCTCAGATTTAACGAACTGGATTGCATTTGTACCTCTGAAGGTGCAAACCTGCCTTTGGAAGTGGAAAAACATCAGACTTTGAAACTAGACTATGAGTCTTCTGTCTCCTGCTGTGCTAAAGAAGATGTTCTCAGCTCTTCAGTTCTCACTGACCCACCACAGTCAGCGGTCCAGGAGTGTATTTAAGCACCTGTTAACTCACTGCAGAAACAGCCTGCCAAAATAGCCAAGACCAGTAACGAAGTTTAGGGCAAGACTGCTATTTTTTCCTCATACAAGGGCACTCCTGTCACTTGCTTCCTCGGTGATAACCTCTGTCAGAGGATGGGAACAGGAAGGTAGGAACAGTAACCTCTCCACAGCTGGGAGTAGAAGACGACATCTGTCACCGCCTATAAAAAACTGCTGAGAGCACAGAACCGCAGACCTGAGGCCTGTGAAACAGCACTTTAATTTCCATTTGTCTCAAGTCAGGTGCCTGAACTGAGTGACAATTAAGTCTCAACAATGTCAACGAAACATGCTGGAAAAATCCAGAATGCTTCACAATTTTATAATAATAATCTGTATAGTCCCACACCCCTAAAAGTTGGAACCTTCCTTAGGATCTATAGAAAGTGTCTGAGTAACTGTATCTGTCAGAGGTCTACATTTATACCAACCTAACTCCCAGACAGAGGCAAGCCTAGCAGTACAGTTCACACTCAGTCCTGTAAAAATAGATAGGTAATATAGCTGTGTAATGTATGTATTATATACAACCCACACATCTTTTCAGTCTTTACAAAATGCCCAACCAAACCAAACTCAGAAGTACAAGCCAACAGAGCTAATGGCTCATTTTCCATTTCCACTTCTATTTGCATCCACTGTACAACATCTTTAATGAAAGAAAAATTGACTTCTGTTTTCTGAGTCGATTCAAAATATGTCAAAGCTTTCCAATTAAAATTACAGTATCTTCTTGAGGAAAGTAAGTGAATCTATCATGTGGAAAAATGTATTGCTCAAGGAAATTGGTTAGCCAGTCAGAAATCTCAACACAGGAAATTCTGCTACAAGAACCCAATTAAATAATCATTTCACACTCCATTTTAAAGATTATGTTCATAAAGATTACTACAGGAAAAACCTAGATAAAAATTATGTGATCAGGTTTATCTCGAATGTAAACACACACTGATGAATTAAAAATATACCCATTGTGGTAGACACAGAATATGTAAATCAGTAACTGAGGAGTTGTTTGGGTGAGTTTCCCCAAGCAATGGGACCTGGATCAAATGGTGCAAGACCTAAAAGTTTGTCTCCACATGGCCCAGTATTTAGTGCAAACGGTCCTTCCAACACCACCAACCACACGTCACCTGTGGCTGCCACTTTACCCACCTGCTGAATTCTGGTCATACACTGGATCACTACCTGCAGAAGCAGCTGCTAAAGGCTTAATTAAAACATTTGTAAACAGGAAGATCTGCAGAAACAAAGTGCTAAATGCAAGATCTGTGTATGACCTTTTCAAAACCTACTGATCTCTTCAAAGCTGGTTATTACTGCCTGGACTGTGAACCTGCAAATGTCATGGCAGCATATCCACCTGCCTGGTTCTCCATGGCCTTCCGCAGAAAAACAATCTAAAAACCTCCTTTTGTAATCTCCAGGGGGTTAGTAAACTGGCAAACAATAGAAATAGAGATTTCATTTTAGAAGTGTATTATATAAAAATAAGGAAAAATAATGATGCTGCCATCCAGGTTATGGGAGTCTGACTGTGTCACACATTGCTGGCTGACTCAGTTCAACACCTACTCCCTTTTGAGAGCCAGGCAAGATGTATTTTGTTCCTCTGTGAACAAGTTTTAGATTTAGCAGCATCTGTTAATTAGCGTAAATATTCCATCATCCAACTGTAGCAGAATGCACTTTATGTGAAAAATTGAACTGAAGTCAGCGAACTCTTTTCAGCCAGAATGTGAAATATAGACCCATATAAATACGTATGGAAAAAAATAGCTAAATAAAACACCACAAGCAAGAAGCCACAAAGGCCCCATCATATTCAGTTTAAAAAATTGAATATTAACATTGAAAAAAAAAAGGGAACTCAACTTTTCCTGGTTGTTTTCCAGAAATAAAAGACCATCGATCAGAGGAGAACGTACTCTACTGAATTAGGAGTTGTAGTACACGGTGTGAAGCAGAACCCATTAGCCAGTGAGCAGAGACTAATTTCACACTGGTGACACGCGATTCACAACTCCAAGAGTAAGAGGCACATCGGGATGTTACTAACATCCCTGGCATTTCTGAGTTGGAAAAGGTGGTTAATACTGGATATTAATCCCCATGCAGGCTGGGATTTCCTTAGCCAGCAATGTAAACAGGGGTAAAAACAGACACACCAAAAACTAAACATTTTTTTCTTCCTCAATACTAAAAGCTCCACCCCCAAGTAAAGCAAGCAGCATTGATATTTTCATTTCACTGTGCTGGTGGTGGGAACTCTCTTTATGTAAATTCACGATAAGCAACCCAGCTGCAGAGGAGCGAGGTGGAACGAAAGCGCTCCCAAAAGGTGCGCTGGAGTTGGCTCTTGAGGCCAGACTTTGCTGGAATCACGAAGTTGCTCTCCTGCACCAAAGCCTGCAATTTGTAACCTCCGACACCGCTAGCAGTGTTTAAGCAGTTCGGTGTCGGCAGCAGCGATGTCTTGCCGGGGGAGCAGCCCAGGAAGCCCGAGAGGGCCGCGGAGCTGCCCATGGATAAACACATCCGTATTTATAGAGTCTGGGCGGCGAAATCCAGGGCACACCGACTGCCGCCCGTCAGCCCGGGCTGGCGCCGCGTGGCCGGCGATGGGCACGGGAATGCCCCACACCGAGGGCTCCGGGACGGCCGCGTGTGGCCGGGGACACCCACCCCGGGCGCGGCTCAGAGCGCGGGGCCCCGCTCGCCACCGGTTCCGCCCCGGCCCGGCCCTGAGGGCCACCGCTTCCAGCCCCCCCCGCAGGCCTCAGGCACCCCCTCCCCTCCTTCCCCTCACCTTCATGCGCAGCAGGTTCTTGGACAGCTTGGTTTTCACCTCCCCGGCCATGGCAGGCCGCGGCGAATCCCCGCGCTCGCGTAGCGCCGAGGCCGCGCACGCCGCGGGAGGAGCGGGGGAAGGCGGCGGCGCGGCTCCACCCTCCGGCCGGGGGCGGCCGCGGGCACAGCACCCTGCCCACGCCCTCGGGAGCCGCCCGGGCCGGGGGATGCACCAGTGATGCAAAACCAGCGA
>VXAD01000352.1:1963601-2022955 GCA_013399195.1 Dicrurus megarhynchus | reverse complement strand
GGGGGGGGGGGGGGGAGGGAGATCGGGCGTGTGAGCAGGGCATAAATCCGCCTGGGTATAAAATGGTAAATAGTAGGGGAACCTGACATGCCTTACCCATGCTTGTGTGTTGTTTAGTGCTGCCGGTTTACAGCTTCATCCATAATTTTCTGATACTTCAAAAAGAGTATAAAATAAATCTCACACTGGCATTTGGAGACTGCCTGGCTTGTTAAGCTTTAATTTTTTTACAATGAGCACTGACTTTTATTTGTTAAAAAAAAAAAAAAAAATCACAAAATGGTCAAATGTGATTAAAACCGGAAAGCACATAAATTCAAAGATATGACAAAAAGCCTCAAAGTGTTGTTAGTCCTGAATCGTGATTTGTGAATTCAGTGTTGGCAGCGCTGTTGTTGGACTGCCATGCTGGGCACTGGGAGCTGAGAAGGAAATCCTGATAGGGAATTGCCAGCTGACTCCCAGTCACAAGCATGTACCACAATTTCTCTTTATATCCTCATAAATCAGATTTCTGATGCCTGTTTTGACATTTGGCACATAAACTGGGTGATAAAGCAATAAGAGTGAGGGTTCAGTGTTCAAAACTTTAATGAACTGGTGTGCTTCAAAAGACAGTTTAGGGAGAAAAGTTCCGATATTTGCAAGATGTAGGTCAAAGCTTGAAGAACTCTGTAAAGATTTATGCTCTAATAGACTCCAGAGAAAGGTATAATGAAGGACAAAACCTGATTGCAGTGGGAAAGGAGGAAGAATTATCCACATCCAGGCATCCTTATTACACATATAAGCTCAGTGGACTAAAATGACCACAAATGCCAATGAAACATGGAGCCACAAATGCTTCAAGGCAAAGTCATAACACTGCACGAAAATATTTAATTTTCATATAGGGAAGGCACCTTCATTCCCAGGCTCTGTAAATGAGTTGAAGCTGCTCTGAAGTTCAAGGCCCCAGTGAGAAAGTCACATTGTGAGTGTGGGAGCTATGCTGTTTAGCTCCTTCTCTTTTCCCTTTCTCATTAACAGCTATCATCCCTTCCCAACAAAAGAAGGCTGGGAAGAAATTTGCCATTTTCTGAATACAAATGTTCATCAAAGGATGAATACGTTTGAATCTTAGTGAACAAATCAATAGGAGAAAGCTGTTAATTAATATAATAGCACAGTACAGTCAGAATCTGTCCATTTTTCGGTGTTATGTTCTATTTGCCATGCATTTTAATAATGCATTACTTTTTGTTGATCACTGCAAATCAGAGCCCTGTGTTTAATTGCATGACCTTCAATGTCAGGGCTTTTCTGAGCAGTTTCAGTTCATTTACAGTCCAGGAATGTACTTTGAATGATTTCTTCTAAATACTGCTCTCTCCTCAGCACTTCTGCAGCCACTGAGCTGTGGTAGTGCTCGGCTTTGCTTGGTGGCCTTTGCAAGAGCAGTTTCTGTCCCTCCACCCTGCAGAACGTCCCAGCTCAACAATTCCTCAGCAGATTCTGCTTACAGCCTGTTTGGGGTTTGGGCACCGCACTAACAGCTCCCCTATACCTCTGATGGGAAGGAGCATCATACCCCGGGCTCTTAGGGAGCTGAAATTTACATCACTGTGCAGTGTCTAACTGGGATGGGGAGAGTGCAAGGGGTTTGCACCTTATCTAACCATGAAGATTATTCCTGGTGCTCCCTGCTCCCCACTGCACCCCCGTGTCTTGGTGCTGCACCCTGGGCTTGCACGGAGTTGCTGCCACTGTTTGTTGGCACATCAGCTAAAAACCCGCCTCGATACAGGCAGGGAGAAGCATTTTGCAGTAAAAGCAGTATAGGTTCTGTGATGTTTATTTAGAGAAGTGGAGATTGTAAAAAGGCTGCCACAGAATGTGATCTATTTTGGCAGTAAAAAAGTCTGGAGGAAATTTTTGGGTTACATCTCCCATCACTTGAATTGGATGGGGAGGTTATAGATAACAATCAGCTGCCTTGTGGACCAGATTATACTGTCTGGTAAATGTGAAGACACTCCATTGATTGTAGGAGAAATTTTTATGATTTACTGGTGGTGGTGGAAGCAACTCAGAGAATAATCCAGCTCTGTAAATACACCTGCTTGTGAAGTGGAGCGAGGGTGAAGAGAGTTAGGAGAGAAAAAGAATCTCCAATCTATGTTTGGAGAAGAATCGAGGGTCATTGTAAGTGACAATTAGGCACCTCTCCCACAGCTCTGACTGCTGCACAGCAGCTCCATTTTCAACCTGGAAATCCATTTCTTTTTCAAAACAAAAATACTCAGGGAAAAAAATCGGGGGAAAGGAGCTCCGTCTCATCAAAGATTGTACATTAAACAAGCAGATAAAAGATGTTTCTTCCTAGGAAATGTGGTCCCTTCTCCACCTAGTAATTACAGAAGTCAAATCAAAGTTGTCATTAACATTATTTAAGGAGTAATCTCTCTTGGAGAAACACATGTGGCAGCTGTGAAGTAATTTCACACCAATGGGATCTAATTTGAGGGAACTCGTGGCTTACTTTTCCCATAACCTTTTATTTATTCATATTCCCGTAGTAGTGTGATTTTAGTGCAAAACGGGTATCTCTAACCTTACAGCAACCTATCAGTTGATTTGATTTCTTCTGAGCTGTCTTTGAATTCCAAAGCAGCTTTTTACAGCTCTCGGAATACCTGAAGCCTTTTTCCCCCCCTTGCAAATATCAAAATTCTTGTACTATGACAGGTGAGTCATTAATTTGTGTCAAACTCCTCCACTGTGTTTTAAGTAAGGATATTATGTGTTTTTCTCTATGAATGAGGAAAAGAAAATGAGAAGTGGAGCTGCCGGAGGTCTGTTTGCAAACCTGAAAGGAAGATGTGAAGTGCTGCGTGCACCTGGGTGGGATCAGAAGAGCAGTTTTGTACCCTGTGCTCCCTACAGAGAGAGCGTGAAATCCTCCGCGTGGCAGCGGTGCCGTTTTCAAGTGGAGGACTCGTTTTTCATCTCTCCTGCTCCCACCCCGCTCTGAGCCGCTAATGCATGCGGTGTATTGACAGCTGCTGAGGGGCTGGGTGCCGGGGGGATTTGTTACAATATTCATCACCTTTGGTGCGCTCATGTACAACCCGTGCTGCTCATCCTGCTTTGTACCTCATCCACGGAAGATACAGGGTAGCTCCAGCTCTCCTTCACACTGCACTGACTCATCCTCTTCGCTTTTGAAGCCCCCTTTTCAGGCATTGACACCAGTTTAGGTTGCAGCTGACACACACAGAGTGTTTTAAATCCCTGCCCTGCATTCCTCAGCTGACCGCAGGTTTTCCTGTGGATGGGGACCATATGGAAAGAACGCAGCAGGAGCCAGACTCCTGTAATTTGGGTAACACGGATCTGTAAGCACAGTTCACATCACTGACTCTTTCCTTTTAATAGCCTTAAGTGGTTCACAATTTATGCAGCATGGAAAAGTGTATTTTAAAAATGTGCTTGTGGCAAAACAGTTACAAAATCTCCAGAACAACCAAGACGTGTCCTTGGAGAAAATGCCTGGTGTCAACTGGGGAGAGGACAATTCGTTCTGAGTGCTTTTGGCTGGTCCATTGGCAGGGTGACCTTTGTATGAATAAATAGAGTAATTCCTTTTTGATTACAGAAAGAACCAGCCTCATAATGGTAGCTCCCTGTATTCTGCCATGAGCTGAAGTGGTGGAGGGAACACATGCTGGTGTGTGGAGAATTCTGCTGGCATGTGGAGAAGCCTAAATATTTGAAATTATTTGATATATTCCCATGTTAGGAGTCAGAGCAAAGAGAATGACTGCAGAATGGTGCGGAGCATCCTTCTCTTTGCTTTCCTTTAAAAATCAGGAGGCTTTTAACTTTTTGGATTTGATGGAATCACAATTATAAGAGAAAAGGAAAATATTGCCTTCCGTTTGTTAACTATAAAAATGCAATCCAGCAGTGCTGCTGGTGCTTTGCTGTTTCCCAGGTCAATAAATGGCTCCCCTGACTTTAATAAACATTGATGCTGCAGGCTTGTTCTACAGTGATTGAACATTTTTATAGTTTCAACCACTCGCATTGCATGAAAGCTTTAGGACTTTTTTCTTTTTTTTTTCCACCCCTCTTTTTCAGGAGGGTTGGTTCTGATTGATTAAATTGTCATTTTCAGAGTTAGTTGCTGAATTATAACTTGGTATTTTTAACCATGCGATTTGTTTAAAGAGACAGCGTTTTGATATAGCAAAGCAGCTGAGAATTTTTAAGCAGTAAAAAGAAATTTTGTTCACTTTGTTCTCAGCCTTTCATCACTGCCTGACAAAAAGGCTCCTGAAAACAACATGAAGGCTGTGATATGAAGAGAAGGTACTTAGATCCATGCTCACTTCTTTATTCCATCATGGAGCTGATCTGTGCAGAGCTACATTGCTTTCGATTAGTACTCAGATCAACAACTCCTTGTTGGTCACGTTTATCTTTCCGAGGAGGGAGGAAGGGAGGGAGGGAGAATCAGAGACATAAAATGAGTGCCACCCACTGTGATATTAAGAGTAAGTGGCAGCACTGTACTTTGGACCAACCCCTTAATACGTACGATGGATTTCTTTGCACCAAAATAATGGGTTCTGATTAATAACTGCAGGGGTTTCACCTACGTCCACACTGAGCCTGGTTCAAAGGGACAAAGACCCTGCAATTCTTTAGAAATTAAGAAAATCACATCTATGTGATGATGCCTTCATTTTTTCATTCAGCCAGCTGCCACATTTCTTCTCAGTGGATCACTGCTTGGTTTCAAGGTCTGCTTTTTTTACTTTCCTTCACTCCCCCCGATTTAAATCTGTATTCAAGACAGTAAAGCTGAAGTAAATGAGACTCACATAAAAAACATGTGTGTTCAGAATGTGTTTGAAAAGAAAGGCCAACAAAACTGTCCTCTAGAACATAACAGGGTGTCTTTTGCTTTTGATTTACAGTGCCTGCAGGGGAAACAGGATAATCTAGTGGCCTGAATATGGGAGATCTTACACTGCAGTGTTACCATGGTCAAACTCTGAAACAGTGCTTAGCAGTGGAAATCTCAGGGTATCAATATGAAATACTGAAGTCCAATTATACTTCTGCGTGTACACTTTCCCCTCTCTGGCCATTTCAGCTTCTGCTCTGAAATAATAACTTACAACAGCGCAAAGCTGAATTTCAGCAGTGAATTATATCCCTGGCCTCTAAATTTAATTGCGTGGTACTGCAACTAACCTGCTATCCATCTTGGTCCCCAGAATTCTTTCTGCCTCGTTTCTTCTACTTCTGTACCATTCATTTGAGACCTTTAGAAAACACAAAATAGGTGCCCAGAAAGAAGGTGAATTGTGAAAGGAACGTTTTGACTACCTGCCACCAATTCTTGACTGTCTTTAACTAAAAAAGGCAGGTACAGTTCACCAGCAGTGGGGTCAGGATGAAGTGCTGCAGGCTCTGGATGTTTTGCTGCAGTGCTGGGTAGCTGGGGTCAGGAGGACAATTTACAAGCACCAGTTTGGATTGGATCCAGCCGGCCAGGTGCTGTACAAGAGGTCCTTTTTCCACCATGTAGTGCCTGAAAATGGAGCTGGGCTAGGTGTCAGATCAGGGCTCTGATTCAGCACAGCAATCCTGATGTTCCTAACACCACTGTTCTGATCAGCTGAAGGTTTCACAGCAAGATGTTGATGGTTGAGCAAACCATTAACAGCAAAAGCAGAAAGATTTTCTGTGGTTATCATAAATACAATATGATTACGTTTTTAGGACAGTTACTCATGTTCTTTTCAAAATCATCTTAAGGCCATTTTATAGGTTGGGGAAATAAGCTGTAACATGAAAAAGAGTAAAATATTCATTAATGCTGTAATGATTTATATAAAAACATTATGGGGTAGCACACTTTGCCTCAGTACAGTTCCTCAACGAATGTTTTTCTAATTTCCATAAGTAATTGACCTCTCATTAGCGACTCATTAGAAAAATTGAGGTGATGTGACAAAAGCAAACCCACTGCGACAGAAATTCTGTGTGAATAAATCATTGAAAACTCTAAAGGATTCAAAATGAAGGACCACAAGAACCTTCCTTTCTCTGACTGAAAAAGGATTAAGTTTACACCTGTGAAGTGAAACACTTTTCTCTGAATATGTATATATATATGTATGTCCTTAAATCCATGTTTTAGCTCATGGCTGATTTTCAAACACTGAACATTCACTTCTTCTCCTTGCATGTAACTTCATAGGAAAAAGTATTAGCCAAATAATTCAGACACAGTACTTCAGTGAGTGGAAGCCTATGTAAGGTCCTGGTACAACTGTAGACACTGAGGTTGGAAAAATGGAGTACAAATTATGGAACATGGCCTAAATACAAGACTTTATTTTGGAAGGAAATAAACATCAACTGATGCTTCTCACTGAGTCCATCCTAGAAGTAGATACCTTCCAGAAAAGGCATAGTGCTGAGCCCTTGTCTGTGAGCAGCTTTTTCAGAGGGCAGGGGTCTGCCTTGTCCTTTTTATATCCACTGTTAACCAACACAGGAACGTTAACAAGCCCAAGTAATAGATTTTGCACATATTGACATATTAACTTAATAACCTTATATATCTGTCTTTTTAGAGATCAATAAATCAATTTTGAGCTAGTTCTTCATCACTGCAATATTGTGAAAAGTGAAGCTGATATTTAATGTAGTTTTATGAGTCCTGGATGCTACTGGACAAACCCAGAAAAAAATCCATTTCTTTTTTAATGTCCCTTAAAGTCTTGATGCCCATCTGAAACTTATTTTAAAGTAACTGGATTTATGGGTTCCAAGTTAACGTTTCATTACGAAGTTACCTGAGTATGAGAAAGGAAAAAAAAAATCACTGTCTGAAAGTTTTGTACAGCAGAGAAGAGCTGAACTGATGAACCTCCCTGACCTTATGCAATACTGGCTAAGAAACTGCAAGGTCTAAAAGGTGAACAAAAGCAGTGGAGTAATATTGTAAAAGAATGGGAAAAGCTACTGGCTTAGGCCTGCCCTGGAAAAAAGGCCAGTGAGAATCTCATTTTTCCTCATTTGGGAATTGTATCTGTTGTCCAGCCCCCCTCCTTACAAATTTTTGTAAATTTTTGTTCCTTAATTCTCCTGCAATGGGCCATTGCATAGCACTGCTTTAATATGGGTGAATATCGCTTTTGTTTTGCCAACTAAACTGTAGAAGAAAGGAAGCACAGGAGTGATCATGAGAAATTTCCTATTAAGGAAGAAAAATGCATTTTTAAAGGCTCACTCAGAAGAATCAGACTGCTTTGCTTTCCATGACATTTAAAAAGAAAATATTGAAAAGAGATGGTAGACAAACAGTGACGTTTTGTGGTGTATTGAGTGTTTCATGCTGTGGGACTATAGCAAGTGATTAGTTTTGAGATGATGCTCCTGTGTCTTTTCTTTTCTTGTGTTGTTGCAGGAACTGTGGTTGCACAGTCAAGTCCTCCTTGTTTCAGTCCAAATTTACAGACAAATCTGATCTCTAAAGCCTTTTAGCACCAGAGAGCACCTCTTCCTGGAGCCGTGACTGAACACATAGGATATTGATAGGAAACCAAACATGGTACAACAGCAGAAAGCTGAGACTGGATTACACAAAGTTCTGTCTTATGTCCAACTAGGATTTCCAGAGCTGCTGCAGAAATGGAGCTGTTAAACTGCTGGACAGCCTTTATGTTGGAATAAACCATCCTCATCAAGTTTATCACTGCATCTCCCTGCACAGCCCTGTCTGCTCCTTAGAGCCCAGCCTTTCCCCCACAGTTACATGCTCCTACACTAACTACCAGGATGTCAGATGGGCAGAATTTCCTTGGGATTTAGGAACACATTTGGATTTCAGCCAGGCATGGAAGATATACATACTGCCTCTTATACCCACGCACGCACTCAATATATTCCTTTACATATGGAATCTGAATCAGTAATACTAAAAGCCTGAAGTTGAAGGAAGGACAAATACATTTATAGCCGTGTTCCTTCAAAAGGTGGGTTTTTTAAAAAAATCATTTGTTCAATCATTTTGTGGGAGTAACATACTTGATCCATTGCAAGGTGGAAATAACACACACAGAGGTAATTCTCCTTATATAGATTGACTTTAAAGAAGTCCTAGTGCTAGGCTTAAAATTTATAATTTAACTGAACTAATTAAAAACACTTCCTTTCCTTCCCTTGATATGTAAGGAAGAAGCTCACCTGTGGCAAATGTATATTTTTGCAATATTTTGGGGGTGTCCCTGCACTGCCTGTTAGTGGGCCCTGAGGTTGCCTAAGACTGGCTGTTATCTTGCTGCTTTATGCTGAAAGCTGCTAATGGGAAAAAGAGAGTGTTATGATTAGGGGCCCAAACACAATTTCCAAGCCTGCAATACCAGATCAGTATTCCCTGGGGCAAGGAAAGCTATAGATATTCAGGAACCCACCAGATTAGCTAGGAAGGGCATCCTTAATGACACCCGCAGAAGAAAACAGCTAGTTTTTTTTTTGTTGCAGCATGCTTTTGGTTGTTGTATGCAAAGTGGTTTAATATCACCTTAATCTCAGCTTGCCATGTGAAAAATGACCCTGTCAATTTGCCACAGAAGTGGAATATTGAGAAGTGGAACATTTTGTCTAACGAGGAAGAGCTGACAAAGACAGACTGACTAACACTTAATTGGATAAAACGGACTTGATTGTGAATTCCAAATGAAATTAAAAATATTACACTAAGATTTATAGGGTTTGTTTTCTATCTTTTTTTTTTCCTGTTGGTGTTTGCTGGGCTTTACTTGTGTCGCCAATATTTCAGTTAAGCAGCACCATTCCATTCTTTATTGATAAAAGCCAAAGGCTAAATATTGCAAGACATTTGGCAATGCCAGTATAAATGGGAACTCCCAGTTGTGTGCAGCCCAGTTATTGATGTTTTTATTAGCAATCTTTATAAGGGCACATTCTGCTTTCCTTCTCAGTGCTGTAATGTGGAAATGAGGAAAATGCCTGCTGGAATTAGCTAAGCACAAGCCAGCTTTGACTGAACACATCTCTGTCCCGTGCCCAGCCACAGGGCCAGGGTGTCAGCAATGCCTTCTGCACCTTTGCCCACCCGTGACTCTTCTGCTGTCCAGGATATGGCAACAAAGCTGACTAATCTTCATCTGATGTAGGAACCACCACCCCTCATTTCTCCAGATGCTTGAAAGAGCTCTCCACAGCCCTCTGAGTTTCTGCAAAATACATTATCATATCTATTCAGGGCAAGGCTTTGGTCTGAGGACACTATAGGGAAATTCTGGGAGAAAATGAATTCTTTAGAATTTTCACTAGCCACTATAAAAAGTTTTATCTGTTATTTTTTTTCTCCCGCTCTGCTTTATAAACAAACATGACACTTTATTCTACAAAGTGATTTCTTTCTGAATTATAGAACCACTGGAAAAGCATATAAAACCCACAAACCTTATTATTTTGGTATTCTTGAAACTCAAAATTGATTTAAACCAAGTTCAGCCAGCAATATTTCCTCCCCATCTGAGAAACTATATCCTGAGCTTCAGACTAAAGTAAATTTTTATAGGCATGTTGTAATTATAAACCCTTGAGAAACAGGTTTTGTAACAGGGACACGGGCACAAAGCTTCCCTGTAGTTACTCTGCCGAGCGCTGATGTGAAGAGGCTGAAAATCCATCCTCCCAAGAAGGAGCTTATTAAAAGACTGCAGTGGTTTTAATGACATTTCTTGTGACATCAAAATTATTTCACTCAGAATCACAGAGCATCTCTGTTTCTGCGTTTTTGAAGGTCCAAGGGGAAAATACTGTTGCAGCCCCACAGTGACTGAAGGAAGCAATCCAGAGAAATAAATTTGCTCGGGTGCTCCTATTCTCTCATGATGGGAGATGCAAATTAAGCTTTTTAATTAGAACAGCATATAATAATCATCACCAGGAAGGCAGGAGAAGTGTTTGGAAATAGCATACAGGTTTTGAAAACACTCTGGGTTCAGCTTTTCCCCTTAAAGTGATGAGTAATGGCTGAAAGGTCAGCGATAACTGAGCTCAGAATGAGGGGGGTTGGCTCACATCAGGTGTGTTTGGTAACTCATGTTCTTATTAAAGTCTGTAGAGATCCTGGATTGATTTTATTGCAATATTTCAAGCCAAATGGGTATTTTCAAGCAATGTACATTTCTGATTGGACTGACCATTGTATTATTTATGTCATGTCGTTTGTGCACAGGAATTCAAATCAAATGATGGCAGGCTGCTTGGCCCAGATATATCACACTGTAAGAAATCAAATCTTTCTCACTTGATCAACCTTAAATTACACTTCTCAGCTATATAGGTATGCAAATACTTTGCAAAGATGGATAAATAGATTTATTGTAATTTTAGAGGTGTTCAAAGACAAGAATTGTCCCCAAAACACACACTAGCTCAGGGGCAGAGGCCTGAACTGCATCATTCCTCATCCTACATCCACTGAGGCCAACAGCAACATTTTCACCTAGAATATCCAGCCTCTGCTTGGCTTTCTTCTGATCTCCCCGGGTTTACTCACAGGAGGAAGGGGCTAAAGTCTGACATGTCCTCAAAGGAGATGTCTAAAACAAGTGGTGGCAACAGTATTCAGGGAAGGAGGAGAGTTTGCTCAAGCAGGTGGACCATTGCAGGCTGTTGAATGTGAAACGGCACAGGTTGTGTTACACCCCTTGAATTTCAGGGATTTTTGACATTGGCTCTTTGATCAGTCAAACCAAAGTGGGAAATGGAAAACCACGGGGAACTCAACTTCATCCACAGTGCATGCGAGTAGCCAAAAATAGCTGCATGAATTGAATAGAGGGGCTGGGGAAGTTTTCCAAAGTTTTTCAGGATCTCCAAGGAATTTCTGGCCCACATTCTGAGAGAAAAATCATGTTAGTCTCCCTTTCCCTGAGCCAGTTCTCTCATCCATGCACAGCCAACCCAGACACGTGGGACTGAACCCAGCTCCATCTGAAGCCAATGGGAAAGCTCCTACAGCTTTGGTGGAGGCAGGATCCATCCCTTTGTGAGACAATCGTATTTATATTCAATACTCTGCAACTTAAACTGAGGATTAGCAGAATTAAACTCTCCTAATTTGTATATCTCAGACTGCCAAACTGCAATTAACTTTTGTGCATTCAAATTAATAGGGAAAATTATTAACCACCCTTTCCTCGTGCAATTATCATTTTACACTTCCAGAAAAATTTCTTCAAAATATGAAAAGTAGCCTGCACCCCTGTGACCTTATCCCTCTTAATATCCTTTAGTTAGTAGAGTAGAAAACAGTTTTTCACCCCACTGCTTCCATGTGCAGGCGGTGCTTTCCCAACGCCACTGCCGGGCCGCGCACTCCATGGATCCAGTGGCTTTGTGTGGGGCACTCCTCACATGGGGACAGGACTCGGAGCTTTAAATCCACCCCAGGACAACCCCTGCGTGTGCAGCCCTTGGCAAAGCCTACACCCAGCTGCTTTGTGTTATTTTGAATTGTGCAAAGTGCAGGACCAACATTGTCCAAGCAGGACATTCTTTCTTCCCCATGGCACAGAGCTCCAGGTTGGCAGGGCAGGATAAAGGCAGCCTGATGCAGGCAGAGTCTTCTGCCTTATTTTCTGCCCTTCTCTTGCACGTGCTGGCTGGATTCTGCCCTTACACAGCACCGTGAGGGCCCACTTGGTTCCCAAAGCTGGCAGAGCATCTGTGTTCCCATGGGTTTTCCTTGTGCTGCACCACACCTCCACTCTATCTAGAGGTGGTCATTTCCTCTTTAAAAGTTAGTTTCCGTAGAAAAGTACAATCTTAAGCTATTTCTTTATTAGGGGTAAGGGGAGATATGCAAGGCCAGATATATTTTAATTGATGAATTCCCCTTTTATAATAAATATGTTTGTAACAACATAATGAAATCGGTGAACAAAAGTTCTTTTCCAGAAGAATAATCTTTAACTGGTGCAAAATGTCTCGCTGGGATTTTGTCAGGTTTTAATTTCAGTTTGAATAAATAGCGTGAGACACCAGGCTGGAAAAGATAAAGGTGAATTTCATCTGCTTGCAGCTTGTCATAATGGAAATAATAACTACTTTAGCTAAAAACAAGTTTCCAATTAGTTTCTCTAAAATAATATTATCCCCTTTTTTAATAGATACTGCAGCTCATTTTGGAACCTAATTTTGATAATATATAAACAGTTCTAAAATAGCTATTTCCACCAAAAAAGTGACAAGCACAGATTTTGGCAGCACATGTTGGGAGGCTGTCCATACTGAAAAGCAGTCATTGCTTTTCTGGAGGTGAATCTTAATGAAAAATAGAAAAATCAATTTAAAATATTCTTTAGGATGAAGACATCTTTCCTGAAAGACTTTATTTTAAATGGCCAGATCATGGTCATTAAACAAGACATTCTGAAATTATAAAAAACATTTGTTTGGGAAAATACATGGGCTACTTATTTTATTATTGTTGTTATTTTAAGAATAACTAATGTACTTTGTGGGAGGTTTCAAGACACAGGAAAAGCAAAATAGCATTGGCTCTTAAATGCAGCTGAAATTGGCTGGTTTATATATAACCCTAAATTTAGAAAGCAACAATAACACAGCTCAGAAAAAATTAATCTCAGATTAATATGAGGATCCTTTGCAGGGTTGCAACAGGACTATATTCTGTCCAGTCCCACCCCGGGATCTCTGGGACATCTGTCATCTCATGTGCCAGGAAAGCGTAAATAAATGGACTTTTACTATTTATGGTGGTGCTTTTTACACAAGAAGAAAACAAAACCCAAGCTCTGGCACCCAATGCAATGTACAGCACTTGCAGAGAAAACACTCCTGCAGCAGCACAGTTGGTTTTGGGTCTTACCTGGCACTCCAGGCCCCTCTGGAGCCTCCAGCTGCTCTGTTAGCAGAGCAAATACATCCCAGCAGAGCACCAAGGCTTGCCCTGGATCTACCCAGCCACACCTTTTCCCCCAAACACCCCTAACCTCCCCTCCTTCCTGCACATCCCCAGAACCAAGCTCACCACTGAGGGTTTTTAAAGACCCTGAAAAGAAGAGCAGTTTGGTCAGAACCACATCAGCTGTGAGGCTCACCGAGGGCTTTCAGCTGCTTAATGCCATGGGGATAAGGCACATGCTGTGGCACTAGCTATTTAAATTAGTAAATCATCACAGCACAGCAGTGCCTCGTTAGTTCTGTCTAATGCACAGTCAGGGTGGTTGTTTTTTCCCCACAGTGGTTGACAACAGCACTTATGGTGTCACAAGCATGGCCTGAGCTCTGACTCTCTGTCAAGGAAGCCAAGATGTGTGGCCCTGCTGATTTATCCACCCCTGCCTAAGCAAAGAAAATAAATTTCACCAAGAAAAATTTCCCAGAATGACACAGAATTTCAAAGACTTTGTATGACAAGACAGCATGAAGTAAAACATCTGTGTTAAAACCCCTACATCTGATTTAAAAACTGAATTTCATCATCACATGTAAATATGTGTGCAAAACTGTGGGACAACAGATCCAAGAGACAATGATAGTTCCAGGGATGTTTTTCTAAGTGTTGACATTTTGCAGTGTGTTTTAGCTGCAGTTATGGAGCTGCATGGAGAGACTACCAGAAAATTATCTCGTGATGAAAAAATGAAAGACTGGACAAATAACCAGTATCTATTTTTGATGAATGTGGCTGTCAAACTGGCTTGGATGAGGGTCCTTCTAACCCACTGTGTTGTCTCTGCCAGCAGCTGACAGAAAATACTGTGGATGAAAGTGTAAAGATCACTCAGGAAGCAATTGTCAGATAATTCACCTTCACCGTAGCTTTCAGTCTTCCTTTTTTTGTAAATTCTTGCTGCCCGTGTTTAATACCACTAAATGATTTCAGCAAGTAAACCTCAGGCTTCTGCTATGACATGGTGCTAACAAGAGACTCTTTCAACTTTTGTAATGATACAAGAAAAGTCTGTCATAAACTGCCATCAAAGTGCTGCTTGTTAACACCCAGGCTGGTGTTTGCCCGTGAAGTCGTTCAAACAATTCTGAAATAAAACATTTGCAAACATCATGTGCTATTTGCAGATGCAGATCTCTAACAATACTTCACTACCCCACAAGTTGTAATAAATACTTAGATCAGCACAGGTAATTTTCAATGAAAACAGGTTAAGAAAACAGTAGCAAAGCAGGGCAGAAGTTGGAGGTAGCAGTTGCGCTTTCTATAACGTGCAAAATATCCCAGTCCACCTGGAGAATAAAGCCTCATTTGCATTTGCTTCCTGCTCTGTTGTAAAAGGAAAAGATATTCCATCTGTGATTTACACAAGTATGGTTCACACAAATGAAAATATGGTGCTGATTTGGCCAACCTGAGCATGGTAATTTTTGCAGTGAAATGCAGAAGATTTTGTGAAGCCTCCTCTGAGATGCCCAGTCACCCATACCTCAGCCAGGCCTGGACCTTTTGTAGCTGGTTTGATTTTTACCGCCTGAGTAAGTGGACATTAGAGGGGAATTCTATAACGAAGTTAGCAGAAGCTGATGTAAAATGGTGTTGCAAGGAACATTCACGACTGTGTGGAGGCTTTTGACACCTAATCAGCTCCTTAATCACAGACCTGAGCTTCTTCCATGGAAATACAATGGGACTCAGCAAGAGCAGCAGCCTTCCCAGGTGGGATTAGCTTGTAGGTGTGGTATGCTGAAATCTCACCTTGCCCAGTAGAAAAAGAGATGTTGTTTGAGAGACCTGTGTGTTAGTGCAAGGTAAAAGGAATCTGTTACTCGAGAGCTGGAATATGAAGTTTATATTCCATGAAAACTGTCTCATGAATCTGTGCATTAAATAGGTTCTTAGAAAGGTGCAGCCCCATAAATAAACCCAGTAATTCTACCCGTACAATGAGGAAATGAGTCAGTAAAGGTGTGGAAAAATGAAGGAATGACAGGGAAGCTTCATCACTGTTATGCTGAGGGTGTTCCCAATTTGGGCAGAGAAGGGAGCTGTCATTTTTTCAAGCTTGCAAGTAGAAATCATTGGCTGGAGAGACAGCAAAACTTATGCTTGATGAAATGGAAACTTAATACCAGCATAAACAGAGCCACTCAAAAATAATGAAATGAAGTTTTAAAAGGCTTTATCGCACTCCAGGTTCAGCTCCAGCAGCTGGATTTACATAACTGCAGAGAAGAAGCCACAGAGATGGAAGCTAAACAAGTCCTGTTAGAGATGGGAGTGCAGAGCCAAAGGGGTCCCAGGAGAGTGATACCAAATTCAGAGTTGCTGAATGTTTCAGGATAATCCTTGAGGATTTTGAGTTTCTCTCAGCCCCTTCCATGCAGAAAGAAAAGAGTTAATAAATATTGTCAGTGCCTGGGGAATTGTTCACAAGGGATCTTTTGGAAGAGTAATCTTCATGTTTGGAAGTATTTTCTCATTATGGGTAATAGGATGATGAACTGAGAAATGATCTCAACCACTTATGATTCTAAAAGCCCCTAGCCTGAATAATCTATGCTGATTTAGAGATAATAGCATCAAAGGCAGAACTCATTTAGCACAATGTCCATTTACTTACTCCGGAGACTTTTACTATCCTGCACCTATTTTATAGACACTTATAAAAAGTTGATAATGATACTAAAACAAAAAAGTAATCAAAACAAAAATGTCAGTGTGCAGTGAGAACTGCCCTGTCCCAGCCTGTACTACAGACCTACCAAAACCACTTCTCATGAAGAGCAATACAAACGCTAAGAGAGAGAAAAAATTGAGAGCACTCCCGCTGTGGTGGGTCACAGCCTCCTTCAGGCATCCACCTGCTCTGGTGTGGGGTTCTGCAGGGTCTGCAGGTGGATTTCTGCTCCCCCCTGGGCCTCCAGGGCTGCAGGGGCACAGCTGCCTCACCATGGGCTGCACCACAGCCTGCAGGGAATCTCTGCTCCGGTGGCTGGAGCACCTTTTCCTCCTCCTCCTTCACCGACCTCAGTGTCTGCAGGGCTGTTTCACTCACAAATTCTCACTCCTTTCTTCAGCTGCTGTTGCACAGCAGCTTTTTCCCCTGCTTAAACCTGTTATCCCAGAGGTGCTGCCAGCCATCCCTCGGCCCAGTGGTGGGTCTATCTTGGCCAGCATTGGCTCTGTGGGACACAGGGGGAGCTTCTGGCAGCTTCTCCCAGAAGTCACCCTTGCAGCACCACCTGCTACCACAACCTTGCCATGCAAAGCCAGTGCTGCACTCATTAAAATTTATAAACCTATAAAACTGATGGAGAGGATGGTTTTGTGTGCTGGACGCTGCAGCAGCACTTTGAGAGGATGACAGTCACCCTCTCAGGCCAGCAAGGGCATTTGCGGCTTCACTGCTGGGCTTCCCTTTGGTAAGGAAGTCTTGATTCCACTGCTGCACCAGCTTAGACCTTTGGAGGCAGAAGTCCTCTTCGATCACCTCTCTGTGCACATTGCAGAACTGTGTCTCTGCAGCAGGCTCTGCATTCTCCTACAGCACACGTTAGCCCACTAGCACAGGCAGCTGTCCCTAAATGCTCAGGATCACCGCCAACACTTTCCCCATTTTGCTTCCAAGTCCTCATGACTGTACCATCTTATTTTCAGCGAGGGTGTTTTCCCACGCATGGGACAGCAAATGTTCAGGCTGACCTGAGGAGCTCTTTTTTCCTGCGTTTTTTGGGTTCTCTCTTCTTCAAAAGATGATGATGAGTTCTGTCAAATGCCAATTAGATCATCATAATTAGTATTTCCCTTTGTTTTTCTCATATCAGAGATTGTGCTTGCACGTGTCTCTGGTTTTAGGCAGTTTTTGTACCTCCTGAGGTGATCCCTGCAGGGATTTCTGAGGGACTGCGTCATCCTGGGTGATTTGGGCTCAGGCATTTGGACAGCGGAGTCAACATTTGCAGCACTGCAGTAACAAAGGACAAGGGTTGGACAAGTGCTTGGCTCAAGACAGGAGGATATTAAGAAGGGAGACTGCAATTTATGTCTCTGCATGTTTTAGGACACAGCTGATGATACAGCTGAGCCAGGACAATGCTGGCTGCCTCTCAAATGGGACACTCCTCATCCTTTCTCTCCTCCACTCCCAAATGCACACTCCCAGTGGAAATACTAATTTTTGACATCACACTTGAAAAATGCTATTTCCCATTCTAACTGGTTCTTTCAGTGGGGATTTTTGGTGTATTTCTTTCCTCTAACCAAGCCTTCTGTCTTACAAACACAGCCTTACCCTCGCAGATCAGAGGTGGAGCAAGCTGGTGGTGTGGTGTGTGTATGAGCAGCTGCCCACCTCCCCCTCACCTCGTACCCTGAAGGTTCTGCATTCTTCCATTTCATCTTTCCCTCTGCTGTTTCCTCTTGTGCCGAGACCTTCTGCAGTTGGATTCCTGCTTGATTGTGTAATAAACCCATGAACTATTAACAGTATATAAAATATTGACAAACTGTTCTCTGAGATAGAACAGCTTTGAAGTATTGATTATGAATCCAGAGAATTATAATTAGTTTCTGCATAAGAGATAATTAAGTTATTATTGTTTCTCTTTTCTCTAATATAGTGATGGATAGAAGGCATTTATACCAAACAGTATGTAATCTTATTAAAATTAAGGCAATAGGTTTATGAGCACTCAAGATAATGGGAAAATAAAGCATGATGGGGAAGCGTTTACAATTCCAAAGAGCTCAGTTGGCAACATCCTCTTGTTGTGGGAAGAAATAGTTTCAGGTTTGCTCTGAGGAAACTCCTGGGCACAGAGATGTGATTGACTTCAGCAGAGTCAGAATCTCATTTCCATTTGGTTTTAGTGGAAATCAAACCAACACCACAGTGCTTTGTGTGCTTGTGAGCATTTTGAACCCGGGGGCTGACTTCGGTCAAATTTGGCTGAGGGGGACACTCTTAGATATATTTAGTTTCTGCAGTTTTTATACCAGCTTCCTGGCAAAGCCTTTGAAGTATTAGTTTAGCTCTCATTAGGCATCAGAAAACTCACGCCAGAGTTCAATTTCCAGACAACATGACACCGGTAACGAGTTTTTATGGATTCTGCTGCTCCAAAATGATTTGTGCATCCTTTAAGTTAGATGCTTTTGCCACGAGGAAACCTAATTTTATTCCATGGATTACAGTACAGGCAGAGTGTTCCCAGGGAAATCTGGGCAGCAGGGACCCATCCTGCCTGCCTTAGTGTGTCTTGCAGTGCTGTGCTGTGCAGCCCTTGGCTATACTCCCTCCACAGTAAACAGGGAGAAAGGTTTTCCTCCAAGGTATAATTCATCTGAACAAGTTTGGGAAGAGAAACATCGTTGTAGGCATTTAAAGTTAGGCAGGGTGAATCCCATGCTCGGAGTGGGCTGTTGCAGTGGAGTCAATATAAATGTCAGGAATGAGAAGCTGTGGGCTCTGCCAGAGGAGTGTGGCCTTCAGTGGATCCCTGCCTGCTCCTGCTCCCTCTGCCTCTTCCTCTGCTGCTTGTGAGGAAAGGAAATGCTGCAATAGTGTGCAGCGTGCCCAATCCAAGAACTGGGTGAGACCAAAAATAACAGTTCCTGGGACACATTCTCTTTGAATGCTGAGGATCTCCTGGTGCTCTTTAAAAACATATTCCTGTCAAGTCCCCTCTCAGGCTGGTGTGTGGAGAGAAAATAAGGTAGAATGAGAATTCAGGTGGATGATCCTCCACCCCTGTGCACCAGGGCAGGATCATCAGTGCCAGAAACCTTCCTCATTAGACCATTTGTTCCTCACCCCCTCAGAGGTGGAGGTTCCCCACCTCTCCTAAATCATGAATTTCATTAATTATCCTTATAATTACATTTCCTAATGTATAACCTTTTACAGCCAGGAACCTCAGGCAAAGAGAAATTTCGGACGAGTTAAATTCACAGGGTGAATTAGTGCTTCAGTTTATCTTATAAGAAAGCACAAAAACTGGATAACATACCAGGATACCTGCAGCATCACTTCAGACAACACTTGCAAATCCTGGAACTTTTGTACATTTTCAGTTGCTTCTCATCATTTGAGGTTATGAACCTCTTGGAACTTCTGTTTTCTTGCACAGCATCATTGGATTCTCACCACCAAAGAAGGCCTAAAGGCAGAGCTGAAGTGACTTCCTTCAAGACACACCTTTTTCTCCAGAAAGAGAAAGGAATCTCAGACAGCAACAGGCAGAGAGCACTGCCCTAACCCTGGCACAGCGCTGGGTGCAGAGACTGGAGCCTGGTTTTGCTGAATGGCCACTTTCCAATGCCTCTCACCCCAGCAGCTCGTCCAGCTCCGTCCAGCAGCTGCCTGACCTGCTCCCCTGCTGGGCTGGAGCCCGGAACCACGCTCAAATAGCTGCTTTTAACAGCTCCTCATCTCCCAGCTTTCCCATGGCATCTGGTGGGGGCAAATTGCCTTGTTAGACCTCTGCAATCGGAAGGAGCTTCACTGCCAAAGCCATGTAGGTGACAAAGCCATGTTCAACCACGCTGTCCAATTTAATTCAAAGAAATACTGCATTAAAGAAGCTGGGAATAGAAGCATGCAAAGAATTTATTTGCAGATCTCTAGAACTGTGTTGAACAACTCATGAAACACCAAGTCTATGAGGGAACGTGCTGTTAAAATTTCTACCTAGTTTGTTACAGCCAGCTCTTAAATCCCACCTTCTAGGCCAAATCCACTTGAAATCTCTGGTATCTACGTGCTAATGGCACACAAACCTTGGATCTGGGCGTTGCTAATGCAAGAGGAGTCTGGGGGAGCGGCTGAGTGATGAACATCTCCCGAATTGTGAAATGAAGTTGAAAGTGCAGCTGTCGGTCGGGAAAGCGGATGCGACAGCGCTCCCTTAGACTTTAGTAGGCTTGTGTGGCTGCTTTCATGATTTAACATTTGTGTGATAGTCCCTTTCTCTTTTGCTTTCGTATGGAGATATGAGCATCCTCGCAGAGGGCACCGGTCCTGAGCAATCACTGTCTGCCTACGGAACAGATTAAAACGCCTCCTCACCCCTGCGAACAAAGCAGGGCGCCTAATTGAAAGCCACGCCACGAGCGCTTCTCCATCCCCTTCCCTCCCCAGCATCACATCTTCATCGCATCTTTTGTCTGCTCTACATCAGATGCACCTTTCTTGCTTGCCCTGACTGAAAACAATCCCTGCCTCCCCGCAGCGAGGATGACAGCCTCTTCCCCGAGCGCCAGCGCTAAATGAGAGCCGCGCTCGCTCTGTGTACTTTGGGAGGCAGGAATATTTCGAGGGACTAAATTAATCCCTCGCATTTTCAAAGTGCGTGGCACAGATTTGAACTTCGGCTCCCACAGTGGTTAAAGCAAAGGAGAGGAGATGGGGTCCCCTGGGTTCAATTCCCACTGAGCCCCGGCGCGACGAGCGCAGCTCGGCAGTGATGTGTTCAGTGCTGCAGGCAGGGGTGGCAGATGTCCGTCCCCTGGGATCTGTCCTCCCACTTTCGCTTTGGGGAAAGCTTTTCTCCAATCCCCCAGCTTGAAACATCGAAGCTGTTGGGAAAAGGGCTACAAGGGAAAAGGAAGAATTGTGCAGCATGACAGTTCGGGGGCACACACTGGCTCTCGCTCCTCCAAAATGTGTGGCGTGGGCAAAGCGTGCAGCTGTGCAGGGCTGGGAACAGCCTCTCGGTGCTCCTGCCTTCGAGCCAGCAGCATTTATGGGCTCAAAGGACAGAAGAGGCAGGGGCTGCCTTGGCTCTGGGAGAGCAGCAGCCAAGAGATGGAGACATGACTGCAAAAAGCAGCTGTGTCCCGGCTTTGCCAGGCAGTAGGTGCCTGTGTGGAGGCCAGGAGCGAGCTGGAAAGCCACCGGTTCACGGGGCAGGGCTTGCCAGGATGTCTCTTATGCAAGCTCTGTTTGCAGATGTGCCAGCCTGGCTCCCTGCCACGAGCAGAGCCAGCAGCCCTCACCCACGGTTCGATGCCATCAGGGGGGTGTGTGGTGACCCAGCTCAAACACCATCCCCAGGGAGAATCTGGGTTTAGAGTTTCTTCCCAGCTTTGCTTTCTCTGGCAGCTTTTCCTTACACGATATTCCCTGCCCCTTCTTCACAGCAAAGAAATGGCAAAGTTCTGGCCATGTAATTAGACCAAGAAATTCCAGCTCCCCACTCTCAAACGGGCTGGGGAATCTACTGAATCTACTGAAAATTAATGTCCCCTATCAGCTGCAAAATTGTTGTTTCAGGAGGAAAGTCACGCACAGCTGCTGGTTTTGATGAGTCCCTCATACCTGGCTGCTCACCTGCTGGGCTCAGCTTCTCACTGAGGGGGAACGGTTTTATCCAAAACAGAGGTGAGAGCACCGAGTGCTGGTTCACAGGAGGTTACCTTGCAAAAGAGAGGGAGAACCTTCTTCTCCAAAGACAAAGAGGGAGTTTTTGATCCCACAAAGACTTCTCCCCAGGCTGTCACAACAAGAAGCTTCTAATCGAGGTTGCCCTCGCAGAGTGCAAAGTCTCTTGACAGCAAAAAGGCAGAGATGTGCTGCTTCAGGACAGCTGTTATTTGAAGGCAACGAGTAACTGCGTGTCTTGCTGTGTTTTTCCCAGTTTGGATCCAAGCAGGGTTTCATCTGTGTCTGTAGGCAGAGGACACCCTTGAACAGAAACCCTTGGATCCCACAGTGCTGCATGATGTGCCTCAGATCATTAGGAAGCCCCCCAGCTCTCACTCGGATTGCAGTTGTCTCTCTGGGTGTGAATGATGTGAATCACTGGTATTTTCCCAAGGCTACCATGTGCAAGGGGTACATGTACTTGCTTTAATTTCAGAATTGAAATTCCAGTGGGTCACTCACTCCTTGGACCAGAAAAAAAATTGTCCCTGTTGTGGAAGGGGTAGACTTTGCTACATTGGTGTGAACAAGGTTTTGGCCACACTTTTTTTAGTCACATTAGAGAAATGATCAGTTTCATGTCTTCCCTTCCTTTTCAAAGATACACAGATGCATTTGTCTTGATGCTGTAAAGCCAGAGCTCAGTTAGTTACTGTGCCTAACAAATAATGCATTTTTGATGGGCTGATTTTAATCAGATTACTCACCTCATGGAGTTTTACCATGTCTAAACTCCTTAAAAAAACCCTCCTGTACTCTTCCTTAAAGCAGGATACAACAGCCACGGTTACCACCTGCGTTTTACCACGAGTTCTTTTTCCTCTCTTCTTTTCAAATGTTTGACACAACTGGGCAGAGTCAACTTCCCATTTTCTCTGTGTGTGACATTGCTCAGTGGCAGCTGCTGAAAGAAAAGCCCCATCATAATCAGTGTGTTTTGCCTGTAGCACAAGGCATTTGAGCAACATTGAAAAGCTGAAAGGAAATAGGAGATAAGTTGGAAATCATGAGCTGAAATGTGCATTTCCATTTTAGAGATTAAATTAGAAAAATATATTATCGTGAATTTAAAACAGCATCATCAGCCAGCTTGACAGCTCATCTGGGCTCACGCTGGGTTGTTATTGAGGGAACTTGGGCTAACATCCAGCCTTAGGATGCTGATCTCTCTGGTGTTCAAAGGCTGGATGGAGCTTTGGGGTGGTGCTGCTCGGTGGGGAGCAGAAGAGGTTTCTGCTGGAGGCAGAAGCTGCTGACTGAAGCACTTTGTGAACTCAGTGACCTGCCAGCAGCACCACGGTAAAGGGCTGCTGACCCATCAACAGCGAGGAGGAAAAGCGACATAATGGGGAAAAATTTGCACAGCTGGAATAACTGAGATCAAATGAAACTGTCCTGTAGAGAATGTAACAGGAAGGTAAATGAACAACCATTTCCTGGCCACCAGGAGCACTGCAGTCCCACTGCACAGGTGACCCAGCTGCAGTTGCATGGGTTTGGATGACATTCAGGCAATCCCCGAGTGACAGCACACAGGAAGAGGCCTGGAGGGTATTTCTAATACCTCAGCTGATGTATCTTCAGAATTAAACCAGGGATCAAACACAAGGCTCCCCGTGGAACATGTGCATCCCTGCAGAAGGCTGGAAACTCTCTCATCCGTGGCTCCTGGCTTCGTTCCTTCCATGGCCCCAAGGCAGGGACTCTCAAAACAGCTCTGTAGAAAAGATTTGGGAAACATTCTGTGTCCTGTCCTGCTGATGGTAAAGATTAGGAGTGAATCTGTTCCTTGTTGTCCTTGTAGGTTGCTCCACTGCACAAATTCCTGCCCAGCAGGAATTCCTCCATGGTTTACCTTTCCTACGTTTTCCCCCTTTTGACCATCTTCTCCATGTAGACATTGGAGTAGGTGAATAGACTGCTGTGTGATACCAAGCTCAACCCCTCTTTTTGGTGAAAGAAGAAGCAAAGATGCAGAAAAGCTCTTTTATGAACCAGATTAGAGAGATGTGTGCATTTCATCATCTCTAAAATGTGGGAAATGGTCTGACCATGACTGATTGGGCATCTCCTCTATGCAATGCTCTTTCACTGGACCTTTTGAGATGCTCAGTGTTCATGTGGAGAGCTGAAACTCCTCAGGAAAAGTTAAATTCTGCATTAATTAAACAATCAAGCTGCAAAGCTGTGTAAAGAAGGAAGATGACACCTTCAAAGGCAGTTGAAGCATCAGATTGAGAGGCTGGAAGCACAATTTATTTACCATGGCTCAACGAGTTGTTACAGTGCACCAGCAGGAAGAGCTGAGCCAGCCACACTCTTTGGCTACTGCGTGTGTAAGGTAAAATATGTGAGCTTAAACTTCTCATATCTCAGAGTCCTTTCCTCCGAGCAGAGAATTAACGCATGCAGGATATCAAAATAACTTCTAGAAGTTGAGCCAGAACAAAGAAGTGTTACCCAGGGAAGGAGCTGCTTCACAGCTTTTTTGGAATGAGATCTGCTCTTCAAGATGGTTTAATGAAGAGGGAAAGGCAGGAGATGTCAGCAGGCTGTGCATATGGAATAGGGTTAGTTGTCTTGAGAGAAATTAAAAATAGGTAGATTATTGTGCCAATTTTTCCTGTCTTCTGTCATAAATGGTCTCAGTATCTAGCAGGGAACTGGAGGAGCAAAGCAGCACAATATGTGCAACAGAGGCACTGAGTGAAAGCCACGCTGAAGATCTCAACCTCTGACCACTGGCCGGGACCAGAGCCTGGGCAGGGTTCAGGTTTCATTTCTCTATTCAAACACAGCTGAAGGAAATTCTTTCTCCTTCAGCAGTAAGACCTTGGCTCCACAGTACAGAGCCATGAGCGGTGCCGTTCCTGTCCCTGCAGGTCTGGTGGTGGCACCGGGGTGACATGTCACAGGGGGAGGGTGGCACCTGCCAGTTATATAATGCTGAAACAGGCAGTGATGCTGCTGAGGCGTCTGTGCAGGATTCAGGGTCACACACCAGCTCCTTGACGATAAACTGAGGTCCAGCTCTCACAGAAGAGTGGAATGTGTGGTGTGAAGAAAGATGCTTCTGCCCAAGTGGAAGTCTGCAGTGCTGTAAGGTCACTGCCACAGCCAGAGAGGGGAATGCATTCCCACAGACTCACCTGTTGAGAGCTCATTCTATTTTTGTTTCATCTATGCCACCAAAGCCAGTGTCAAGGCTTGCTATGATGACAGTTCTAAAAGAAGTTGTGATGCCATGTTAGCACGAACAGCTGAGTTTTGGCTTTTCACAGCCAGTAGGAAAAGTCACTGAAGGTCTTTTGTCATCAAGAAAGTACATGGAAAATCCGCAGAACGTTCAATCAGTAGCAGGACCCACAGAAAGAATCCTGTAGGAGAAGATTCTGGGCTTGCCAGGCTTTTGGTTGGGAGGCTGCGTTGTCTGGCTCCATCACCAAATGTGAGCACAGGCTGCTGGGGTTTGGGACTTTACAGATGGAAAGTATCAGCAGTTCCTGCCCATGGGCACTCTGTCCAGGACACGTGCTTTTGGGCACAGTTAGAATCAATAACACAAGGGAAGTGGAGCTTAGATGAACTTACCTCCTGTATCAGAATAAACACACAGTTTGCATTAATTTGTGCTGATCTCTGCATGTCTCCATTATATGGTTGTATACATCTATAATTATTTCTATATAAATGAATGAAGGGACATTTCTCTCAGAATTGCACATTGCCATCAAGATGGGCTTGGCTGGAACCACCCACACAGCCCAGAAATATTTTCTCCTGTCAGCTGTCTCCTGAGTAAAACCAGCCCATCTTTGGACATGCAGATCCAATTTGGGGGTCTGGCATTCAAAAGAGAGAAGACTAAAGCAAGGGGTTGGTGTACAGGCTTAATTTCACCAATTCTGTTGCTCTAGAACAGGGAGTCTGGTCCCTGCCATCCTCTCTGGTGGGCTGTGGAGCGAGCCAGCACGAGGAGAGGGATAAGGTCTGGCACCAGCTCATACTGTGCACACCAGGTGTCCAGCATGGGCCTTCTTGCAAGGAGCTCCCACACACTAATTCCAGCTGTCATCTGATTGATTTTTTTTCTTTGACCATTTCATATATTTCCAGTAGTGCTTTTAAGGTTATAAAACCCCCCTGGCTCTTTGACTTTCCTGTTTCAGGTGCATCCTGGGCTGTATTCAAAATTATGATACAATCCCCAAAGCTTGAACGGGAGCCAGACTCTCTCTTTCCCAACCTGGCAGGCTGCAAGGAAAGCAATGAACATATTTTTCACAGTTATGCATCTTGCATCTGACTCAGGTTGTTGTTATTATGCAGTAAGTGTTTCAGTCTGAATATTAAAGAAAAGAAAAAATGTTCAGGTCCTAAGGGGGGAACAAAATCCACTAATCCAACATAGGCTTTATTTGCTTGTTGACTACCAACTGATGTTGAGAACGGCGGGACTCCCAGAGCTTCAAACAAGATTAGAGTGTAGGAAATAGGACATTTATTTCAACTCAGATACTTATTTAAGTCTTCATTCTAGCTACACAGCGAGGTATTTGGACATCTGGCAAAAACGTTTGGCAGTGCACAGGTTCTGAAAATGTTGTTAATCTTTAAAATCAATATTCCACTTAGGAAATTGCTCACCTACCTGCATGTTTGTGAGAGCTAATTCGTCCAAATGCCACTTCTTAAATCATTAATTATGCAGAAAAAGGCATTACTTTATCACTCTTGGACAACGAATATCCCCCTGTTAACCATTAATGTTTAAAATACATTATTACTATTTATTCATATCACTTGGAAGATTTAAAAAATGTCTGTACATGACTTCCATAACTGGGACCCAAGTGCTGGTTAGAAAGTATGTGGACACACCAAACTCATTATGTGAGAGGCTGTTGGGCATCCATGAGTTGCAGTGGGGACCTCTGACCATGACCAGTTGTCCCATGGAGGGATGGCAAAAATATTATAAAAGCTGTGTACGCTTTTAATAAACTTCTCTGCTTATACCGCGACTGGGGACCATGTTTCCTTCATGTGTCTGCAGTCCCACCCCTAATTAATGCTCTGAATCTCATACCATTAAAAGACTAAGCTGAATCTTGCTTTGCTTAAGAATCAGGTGGCTTGAAATAGAGACTGTGAAAGTGAAACAATGGGGTGGTTGTAATTTTCTGAAGCTGCTGTATTTGATTTGCCTTTAACTCAGCTAAGTGTCTTGGCAAACCTTTAATTTGAAATCTGTAGAGGCTGAGCATCACACCCTGCTAGGCCTATCAACAGATGGAGGAATTACTGGAGGCAAAATGTATATCTTTATGCTGCCTTTTTTTTTTTTCCCCCCCTCATTATACTAATCATGCACTGAAATGATCAGTAACCCCAGAGACTGACAGATTTGTTTGCAGCAGAGGGTGACCCTGGAAAAGCATGGGACTAACAGACACCCAGGTGGTGGGGGTTTTCCCAACATGGGCTGACTTTTGTTGTGGGAAACTTGGAAGCTGAGGCTAAACAAGGGAATCAGGTTTGCATCCCAGAGAGCTTGGGAAATGTGATGGTGCTTGGATCCCAAAGGCACAGCTGTGCAGGGGCTGTGACCCGAGCTCTGCCCAGCTCCTGAGGTCAGGGAACAGCATTTGGGTGGGCAGGACCAGGCTGGAGGCTGCAGGGACCCCGTGCCTGCTCCATGCCCTTTCTGGAGGAGAGGAAACCTGTCACATCCTTGTGATACTCCAACTCTGAGCCCTCCAAGCCTGGGCCACCATGGCAGCCCTTCCCATTCACACTGCAGCCCTGAGCTCTCAGAGGAGATCCTGAACACTCCAGGCTCAGTTAAAGTTTTGCAAAGACACAGGAGAAAATCCCTTACATTCAGTCAGCTTGCCTCCAGTGTGCACATACTGCCCAAATGAACTGGAGGAAAATTAAATAAAGAAGCCCCTTCATTTTCTATTTACTGAGCTTGCTAGCCTTTTCTTCATTAATCATGGAGCTAACTAAATTACTGTGGGAATGAGCTCTTATTATTCCCCCTCACCCCCAGACTGTGCTGTTTTGTGCAGGTGCCCACACATTTCTGGGGTAGCCAGAGCTAGCACTAACTGGGGTTTGCTCCTGCACCCTCAGGGAAGCTGTCAGGACTGCAAACTCTCACATCCCACAGCAAACTCCCCTGGCTTCCCTCTCACATAGTGTATTTCATCCATCATCCCCAAAAGGACAATTTTATTTACAAGCAAAGCTCTTCAACAGGAGGCAAATCTCAGAGAACTATTTGCTCCAGTTGCCCTCTGGGTGATACTATTTTATTAAAAAAAAAAAAAAAAAACTAACCCAAATATTTCAAAATAATCTGTGGACTGAAAAAAAAAAAAATACAGGTGCAGGTGAACCTTAATATACAACCTAGATATGAAATGAAATTCAATCATGCAGAAATTGCCAACAACTTATTATAGATGAATGGGATGGGAAGTGCATTTTGTCTGATCCCAAGGCATTTTAAAATAACTATTCGGCATCCTCTCACCTGAAATGTATCATCTTATTGATTTTGAGCTGACTTTTGCAGATTGACTCCAGCTGCCTGTTTGGCTTTCATGCTTTCAAGTCCTCAACTGCCCAGAAAATGGTGCCACTGCCATTCTCCAAGATGTTTTTAGTGTAACGGGCTTAAGGTGAGCTAGAACAATAGCTGGGAATGAGAAAAGCTGAATAATAACTCCAGCCAGCTGGGAATAATGAGCACACAGCTACAGCTGAGCTCCCCTGTGATGGGATGGGAAATCTGGGTGTTTTTAAGGATTAAACAGCTACACAACCAGGAGAAAATATTTTCAATGGGAACAGGATTTTGTCAGTTTTGCACTGTGCAACATGGTCAAACGTGAAGGAAATGTCAGGTCACTTGTTACATTGATTTATCTGCCAGCTAAATTGTTCCCCCTTAGGCCTTCTGGTGATGTTCAAGACCACCTAAGATACCTTCCAGGCTGCCCCCAGTGTTCTTTTGTCAAGTATAGGACTCTTTGCAAAGGAGAACAAGCCCAATCAGGGCATAAACACCAGGGCAGAAAAAAGTTAAAAAAGGATAAAAAAAAAAAAGCAAGCTCTGCAGATATGGGAGTGAAATGAGAGCATATCTCACTTTCAGGGTTGAAATTGCATTTCAGGGCTGGTTCACTGAATCATGAACTTGGACTGAAAGGGTTCCTGGCCTGAGCACTTAGCAAGTCTATTTGAGTGTGCATGGCTGGGAGATTTCCCTCTGCGAGTTTATGGTTAATATAATCTTCAGCCCTGACAAATTTGTGCAGAGTCAGAACATTTCCAACACAGCAAACTCAAATACTGTCCAAATACCTCACTGTTTGACAAGCACCATGGGCAGAGTTCAAATATATCTTGGAGAAACGGAGAAGTGTGAGGGAGCATCAGACACCGGAGCTTGTACAGGGCATCCCTGGAGCACCTGGAACTGGTGGGAAGCTCCTGAAACTGCTCAGGGGGTCCAAGTACCATGGAAATGTGGTTGAAGAGCAGGATAAAGAAGCTCAGCCCCCTTCCAGCACCCCCCTTTGCTGGGGGACTCTCTGGGGTCTCTGTGTGCCCAGGGGAAAGCGCTCTCAGCACAACGGCCAAATTTCGCTTTCAGTCTGAAAGGTGCAAATTGACCCCAGATGCTTGCTGCTCTGGAAATATCCAGAGTGGGATTTAGTTCTCCTAAAGCTGTGTTAGAGCAACTCTTCTGTAAAATTGAATGTGTCTGGGATCAGAGCTGATATTCCAGCCTATGTTGGCCAATTGTGCATTGTTTACGCAAGGAGTTCAGGTGTTTGTCTCCAACATGCTGCAAATGATTGGGCGTAAAAACACAAGAAATTACAGTTCAGATTTGTGAAACTGTACTGACAGCCCTCCTGATTGTTTTGTAAGATTTCTTGTCTTTATAATTAGGCAGAAAAACATCCAAAGATCTTTACAACTTCCCCTCCACTCTGAAAAAAAATCTGAATTTCTGTGGGGCAATACAATTGATGGGTACATGGACTGGAAGTGGGACTCTTCTCAGCATGGCTGATTGTGGAAATTCCAGAGCTGAAGGAAGGACTCAACATACAGCTACCGTGGTTTGGGGTATTTTTGGTTATTTCTTCCACTCTTATTCTAGAAGTCATTATAACAGCGGGAATTCACATTCCCCTATCCTGTCCTCGTGCTCCTGTGCTGTTGCACCCATCTGCTTCTGAGGCACCTGCTCATGGCATCGTGGGGAGGTTTGGTCTGGATGTTAGGAAAAGGTTCTTCCCCCAGAGGATGGCTGAGCACTGGCACAGGCTCTCCAGGGCAGTGGTCACAGCACCAAACCTGAGAGAGTTCAAGGAGCGTTTGGACAACGCTCTCAGGCACAGGGTGGGGTTGTTGGGGTGTCCTGCACAGGGCCAGGAGCTGGACTTTGGTCTTTATGGGTCCCTTCCAGCTGATGATATTCTGTGAATCTGTAACGCACACCCAAGGTGTGGATGGAGCCCCTTGCTCTGAGCACAGGCCTGTGCCAGCCCTCAGCCACCTCCTGCTCAGTGGTTTGGTGGGTGCAGGGAAGAAGATGGGTCCAGCAGTGTGTTGGGACAGGTCAGGGCTTGGGGTGGCCGTGTAGCTAAACTGGTTTTGACTGGCCTGACCATCCCTTCCCATCTATAAGCTCTCAGCAAACACCTTCCCGATAATGGAGGAGGCAGAAATGATTTTAGCACCTGTCAAAACAAAGCAGGTGACTCTGAGAGCTCGAGCGGCCAAATCTCAAGCGCAGATTCCCCAGTTGCAGCTCGCCTGATCCTTCCTTTCATCCCCTCTGGAGAGAATCCAGAGCTGCCCAGCAGCTCCTGCAGCTCAGCAAAATGACAGAACAGCACGCCAGTAATTCTGACATAACAAGAATGACACATTAATCTCACAGCTGGGCATCACTAGCGACGGCCAAAACTCTGTGCAGACAGAAATCAAAGGAGGGTCGCACCGTTTATAGGGCTCGCCATTCATGGGAACCCAGGGTACCCGTCCCTCAAAGGGGAGCCCTGGTTCTGAGCACAATGTGGTTCGTGGGATGCAGAGATTAAAAACGGAACGTTTCTTTAGTCTAAATTGTAGCTTTGGTTCTTGGAAATTAATCACAGTGGGTTGGAGGGGGCCCAACATGTTTTTAGAAAGATACAGAAGCATGGTAATCTTTGTTAAAAAAAAAAAGAAAGGAAAATAGTGTGTTGTAAGAGCAACAGTGCCAGAATTACATCTAGTGTGGAACAACAGGGGCTCTGCTAAGCAGACATAACTTCACCTTAAGCATTCTGCTAATTCCCAGGTACCATCAGGAGACAGCTTCCCTGTCAATCACTTCTGGGTGCATGACAGCTTATGGCTTAACTGCTCCTATCTTGTATCATTTAACCAGATACTATCTGTTTTGACATTCATGACTGAGATACTTGGCTTGTAATTGGGAATGAGTACAACAGAGCAGAACAGAGTGATTTCCTTCCCCAAGGATGGTTGTTACGGTGATGTGGCACTCGGTGCTTGACTCACTGCACGACAGAAACCCTCCCAGCAGTGCTGCAGAACAGAGCAGGCTCGTGTGTGGCTGAAAGCAGGGAGTTGTCCTGGAGGTACACAAGCAAGGGGACACTGACCAGGTGCCAGTGGCCTCATCCATCCTCGTGTGTTGGGCCCTGCATCAGCAGGACCCAGGAGCTGGGCCGGAGGATTGTGCTTTGCCCTGCAGTGGGGCACCTCTCTGGCCTCCCCACACCCGTGTGTGCCCCACTGCAGGGCAAAGCATCAGCACATCATGGGCCTGAGCTGCATGCTCTGCGTGAGCAGTGTGTTATTTAGGTTTGTTTTAGACATTCAGGAGGATTTCTGGATTATGGAAGTATGTTATCTCCTGCCTGGGCTGTTATTTGACCTCCTCCTTTTACTTAATGGAGGGCAATATGCAGACACCAGGATGAAAACTGAGGTGCTGGATTCTGCTTCTGTCCAGTGCTCAAACAAGGGGAGCCAGTGCTGCCCCATTTCACACCCACCAGACCTCTGGATTTTTCCCTAGTTCAAGGAAGTCAACACAAAAACCTGATGCTGATTAGATCAGAACCAAGATGGAGAACGAAGGGATTTTACGCTGCGTGTCAGAACAACATTATTCTTCCTGAATATGTATGGCAGAAGAAAACTGATAAAGCTATTGACAGCACAAACCAGAAAGAAATATGAGATGAGAGGAGATTGAGTTCCTTGATTTGTTTGATGTAACCATTACTGTCAGGTGAGTATCCTAATTAATGCAGGTATCTCGTTCTAACTGCATGGATCAGGCCACTTTGTCTTTTCAATAATCTATAGGCCTGTACCTGGCATTAATCTTATTAATGGAACTATTACACTGCTTACAAATTAATTTCCAACTTGAGATTATCTGCTGGATGTGTTTGTGTGCTGAGGGATGTCTTTCCTCTGAATTGTAAGAATGGGAATCCTCCCAAAGTTCTCTGGATTTGAAGATTTCAAAATTGACTCCTGATGTTGAGACTTCAAATGTAGATTTTGAATGTCCAGATGCAGGAAATTTAATCTTTCATTTCTGCTCTTTAAAACAGTGCTGCTCTTTGTACCACATGGAAGCAATCCTGTAGATTACAGTGTGATGATTTCAGATTAGGTTTTAATAATGCTGCTGGGTGGAAAGGATTTATCAATGGGTGTCTCTGAGAAGGGGAAAACAGCCTGTGGGGGACCATTAATTAAAGCCAAAAAAGAGTTTGGTTTTTAGTCCAAGAAAAGGGAGTCCAAATGGGAGTGAAAAGTTAGGCTTCCCACATCCATTTAGTCACCTTCCTCATGCAGTCCACATTTGTCAAAATTGTTTCCTTTGATGAAGTTTCCCCCTTCTCAAAAGAAGACTCTTGAAGTGCAAGTGGCTCTCAAGGGGCCAGGAGGCAGGAGAAAGAGCTCTGGAGCTGAATGTCACAGCTGAGAGGAAAAGGACACATGAAAATGAAACGAAGAGTATGAAGGAAAACTCAGGAAATGACTGATGATATCTCCTGAGCATGTTTGAATGCATGCACCCAGGTATTTTCTTTAAAAAAAACCGCCCAAAAATAGTAAGTTGAGCTCTACTATGTATTTGTTAATTGAAAAATGAAAAAAACCCTGCAGTTCTCATTTCCTCATTCTCATTTCTCAAATTCCTGTATTTTTGCAAGTCTTTGTTTAGATAGGCCTTGTCTCTTTTCAGGATTTATTAAAAATTTTCCATGTAAATGTCATATGGAAGAAATTACTTTTCTGGAGGGATCACACCTCAGATGCTGTTTTTCTCTCTAGATACCTGTGTGCCTTGCACACTTGGTGACACCCTGTTCCTGCAGGTTCTCACCTCCCTCTGCCTGGAAATAAAGACTGCACTGGGCTCTCCTGCATGTGACTTGGGGGGTTAAGTTTAGGAAGACCCTCTCCTCATAGATTCTGTACTCACAAGGCTGCAAGAAGAGAAACAGAGCAGGCATTGGGATGTAACCTCACTCAGAGGCGGGCTCACAGCTGAGCCTTGCTGACAGCAGTGGGCTGGGCTGGGCTGCACAAGGGCACGATGCTGCCACAAGCTGAACATTCACCCTGAAACAGAATAATAATCCATCCTTCCTGCTCTGGGGATGATCTCCCCAGTGAATGGGGGGGTCCCTCTGAGCCAGGGTGAGGAAAAGTCATTTAACCCAACATCTGAGAGACAATCCCCTCTCCAAAAGGGCCCTTTCCAGAGTGCTAGACCTTAATATAGGCAGTTGTATTTTTTCTGCCTCATGTTGATGGAGCATGAAAGTTAAACACCTAATCATTTAGATTTCTATTAGAAACACAGGCAAAAATTGAAGTGACAATATTATAATAGTAACATGTTTTAGCTAGTCTTACCAGCTATGTTTGAAGCTTAAAGCTGTCAGGAACTCTAATAATTAAAGTGAAACTGGAGTGCCAAAAAGAAGCAATTCCATGTTTAAAGCCTTAATTTCTGCACACCTGCTTGGCTGCAGGTGCTGTGTGTCAAAATGAGAGGAGCTAGGGAATGCCCCATCCCAGATGTGCTGAGACCCCTGTGCTTGGGGCAGCCACTGCCTCTGTGTGACCAAAGGATGCTGAGCCTGGCTGCCAAAAACCCCATGAACAAACCCATGTGTCTCAAAGCCTATAAAGCAGAGGTGGACACTGCCTGAGGAAGTGCAGGCACTTAATTTCAGCCTGAAAGTCACCGTGCAGTTAAGATGTGTATTGATCTGCGTCCTGTGCGAGCACTTTATGAGTGATTTCTTATGTAAGTGTCAGGTGAGAGGCATGAATAGAGACCTAATTAAACTGTATACAAAGTACATGCAGTAAATCTCCCTGGCAATGTCAGCCTGCCTTGGAGCAGCCCAGGAGAGCAAACAAGATGGCATAAATGAAAGATAAAGAAATGCTAACAGTCTGCAACAGCCTGGCTCATGAGACACTAACATGGAACAGCTGGGGATATCAAAGGAGAAAATGTGCCCTTCCTGGGACATGTTCCACAGTCCTAAAACACAAAACAACAGGAATTTTGCTCTTAAATAACAGCCTTGTTTTTCTCCCCTGTGTCATGGCCATTATTCCATCACTGTTTTAAACTAATGCTGTCTCTATCTGTGATCCATCCTGATAGGCTTTTATACCCACTGTAACATTGCAGAGATAAGGAGAGTGCAGAAGTAATAGGGAAGTGAAAAAATTATTATTATTTTTGTATTACAGAACCATCAATATTAGGCCAATGAGATATTGGTTTTTTTATGACAGTGCTACTGTCCTTTGAGGAGGAGGGGGCCCTGCTCACGATGAGCTGGGTGAGATACAGGATCTTCCCATTCAACTCTTGGATGGGCTGAAGATCTCACATGGACAATGAATTAACAGCTTTATGGCAACATTTTCAAAAGCAAAGTGATTTTGGATGTGTCTATCAGGATGGATGAAAACAGATGCAAGTTTTTTCTGCCTTGAGTCCTGGCTAGTTGAAAATTCTGGTGTGGAATTTAGACACAGCTGCTTTCTGCTTTTGGGATATACCACAGCCAAGGTAATAAATACTAGTGGAAATAAATACTACAATATATTGGCTTGGGCGTAGCACAGCACTAACTTATCTCTACAGCTTTTTGTACTGGAGCTGGCTTGCGTTTCTGCACAAAGGAGCTAAGGTGCAGGTCAAGGTATTAAACACTGACTACCCAGAACTGAATTACAGCTGCTTTGGTTTGGAAATTTGGGGTTGTTGTTTTCCTTAGCTTCTCCTGAAGATGGGACTCAGGAGTTTTTCCAAAAGATACAACTTCTTTCTCATTAAAAAGTCCAGAATCTGCACTATATTCTCTTTAAACTCCTGCAGTGGTCCTTGGACAAGGAGAAAGCTATTCCCAGCCTTTTATCTTGGCCATGTGGCCTGGGACCTATTTAAATTTTACTCATCTGTTCTCTTCATTAAGTCTGCATTGGGGTGAGAGTCTTCTCTTTTACCTCTGGGTTTCTTTACATTGTGCCTGTGCCCCTCCTGGACAATGTGATGTAGCAGGGCACGCTGAGGAAATCTGCTCATTTGTAAAGCCTGTCATTAATAAGAATCAAGATGGCTTTACCACAGGGGTGCCAGCATCACTTGGCTGACAATGTCCCTTACGATCCTGGAGAGATTTTAATGGATTGAACAGGTTGATGTTGTCATTTCCAATTTGCTGAACCATCTGACAGTGTTCCCAACAATTAGCACATACAAAATACGGAAATGTGTTATCTTTTGCATTAAAAAAAGAAGACGGGAAGCTGCCTGGTCTCTGGAGTTGTATAACTTGTTATTCTGAAGTGCTTGCTTTGACTTTAAATAGATTCCAGTACAGCAGAGTCACCCTAACCTTGGGATAAATTTAGCTGTCGCCTGAGTCAGTAGCGGGCTTCGGGATCATTAAAAGCCGATCAGGAATTAGCACGCGTTTCCTGCGGTCGGAACTGCTGGAGGTGCTGGTTCTGCTCCTGCAGCCCAGAGACGGGCAGTGCTGGCCACACGAGGGGACAGGGACCACTGCTGAGACCCCCGTGCACGGTGCCAGTCACTGCTGAGACCCCCACTCACAGTGCCGGTCGTTTCACCTCCTCCGCCTCTGCAATCCCCACCCCACCCCTGCACAGCAAAGCACGGGAGGGAGCAAAGTGACTCACCCAAGGCCACACAGAGGGATGGACCCAAGCTCCTGTCGCCTCGTGTCGTGGCTCCTGCAGGGGAACAGAGAGAGGAGAGGCAAATCAGGACAAATGAACACCCATGAATCAGGAGGTGCTTCAAGGGAGGTCATCCGCTCTTGGTTGTTGAGATGAAAAGGTTGCTTTTGTTTCTGGAGTGGACATGAGGCCGTGAAATGCAGCTGTCAGCTAAGGAGAGACTGAAAGGAACACCTCACATCAAAACCCCAGAGGCAGCAGACATATTTTTTAGTGTGATGGCAGTTGCAGTCATTTTAGACCCACCATATCTTGTGTTAAGAAGAAATATATCTTCTGGCTCCTGACGTGGGGCTGGTGCTTGCACTGCCTGTGACATGAAGTCACCTTCTCTGAGAGTGGGGCAGGTTGAGGGGGTTTTGAGCTCTCCAACAGGATGAAGGTTTTGCACTGAATTCGAAATGCAAAGCAGTGGGAGGTTCTACTTAGGAGAGGCAGGGTTCGTCCCCAGGTTTTTCCTTCCCCACCCTCAGTGAGCATCTTGCACAGCTCTGTGTTGGGATGTGCCTGTGCTTTTGGGCACATCCTTTCTTTCTGTTGTGCTGAGGGGGAGAAGGGATTTGGGGAGCAACAGGAGGCTCATTCAGAGTGCATTTTGTGGGAATCACAGAGGAAATCTTGCTTTAAATAAAGCAGCCAGGCTGGGCTCTGTGACGTGTTCCCACCTAGGACGAGGGCAGGAGTAAGACCTTCCCCTGCCAACCCCTGTCAGCAGGGAAGTGACCCTTATTTGTCACTGTGTGGCAACAGATGATGAGTAATGGCTCAGGTGCTGCTACCTGTGGTAAGGCAGGTCCTGTAACCCAGGAGGTCAAAGCCTTGGCAGGCTGCATCCGTCTTGGCACTGAGAGCAGCACTCGGAAACCAACACCAAACACCTCATCTCCTGGGTGTGCAACCAGGATAAGGGGACAAAAAGGGGAGAGGGGAGCCCCAAAACTGCTACCCGACCTTCACGTGTGCATTCAGCAACGCTCTGGTGGCTGCAGCTTTCCATGCTTCTGATTTCTGTGTTTTTAACCTCTAGTGACTCTTCCAGGATTTTGGTGCAACCGCTCATGGCTTATAGGAAAAGCAACTACCAAACATTCGAGCCCTGGAGCATCAGCCTCATGAGCATGTAGGAAATGAAGGTCTCCTCCTCAACCAACCAAACCCCAAGCCAGGAGCGTAGGAAGATTTTTGTTTCTCTGCAGGTTTTCATGCTGCTTTTCCTAGAGACAGTTTTGAGAAAGACTGTCAGAATATCTTCAACAAAATACTAAAGAAACACACTGGGAACTGTGAAAGCTCAGAATTGAATATAAATATGAACTGACAAGCTGCTTCATTTGGTATCATTAAACTTCACAGTTAGACTTTTTTTGAAAACCAAATTATCATGTTAAAATATGCCTGTAGTGTTAAACTTGAGATGCAAACTGCTTATTTTTGTGTTTAGTGTGATAACTAGTAGAAGGAAAAGTTTCTGTGGTCTGACGTTTCATAGGGTTTTGATTTTTACACTCATAGCAGCTTAATTATGAATAATATTCATGATGCTGCAAACACATGGGGGTTATAAAAGTGAGGCAAACCGGGGTGATTTTAAGATTATTTGATACTCTGAGGTTTAAACCAAAAGCTGAAGGCACAGACTAATGTAGCTGAGCAGCTGAGTTAGAACATCCCGAGCAGGGGAAAAGAGCTCGCTCGTGGCTCAGCGCCTGCTGATGCACAAATATCCCGACTTTTAAATAAAAAAAAAAAAAGGGCTTTGCGAGGTTTCCCGGGCAGGCCGGTGTCAGAGGGACCCGAGTGACCGCTGGATGTCACTGTTAAGTCACAGAAGCACCCCGGGCACCCCGAGCGATGCCCCCAGTGCCCGGCGCTCCCTCCCCTCGCCCCGGGCTGGAGCGCTCAGAGCAGGGACCGCCCTGGGCTGCGGAAAAGGAGACGGCGCTTTTGGTGGTTTCCTATTGTTTCTAAGAGTTATGCAAAGTTCAAAGTGCTGAGGCAAAGCTGTGCAGAGACAGGGTGAAATTTAGGACAGCAAGAAAACCAAGTGAGGTCTGGCTTCCTCCTTCCTTTCAAGCAAACCTCCGTACCCGAAGCGGCGTGGCTGAGCGCTGCCTGGGACGTGGGTTTGTTTGGATATTCAAGGTGTGGGGATTTGTAGGCGGCTTGATTTTCCTGCTGTTAATGCTGCAGGAGTGAAAAAGAAAAGTGATGTAACTCACTGGCACAAACAAACAGGCTCGATATCAAATCAGAGCAATGAATCCTGCTGTGACTGGCTGTAGTCCTCAGGACTTTTCTTCCAGTGCGTGGATATGTGGATAAATTCCTTCCATGTCTAAGCACATTCTCAATATTAGAATCATAGAATCACAGAGCCACAGAAGGATTTGGGTTGGAAGGGGACCTTAAAGCTCATCCAGTTCCAAACCCCCTGCCATGGGACACTTTTCACTATCCCAGGTTGCTCCAAGCCCCGTCCAGCCTGGCTTTGGACACTTCCGGGGATCCAGCTTCTCTGAGCACCCTGTGTCAGGGCCTCCCCACCTTCACAGGGAACAATTTCTTCCTAATAGCCAATCCAGACCTACTCTGTTTCAGTGTGAAGCCATTTCCCCTTGTCCTGTCACTTCGGGCCCTTGTAAAAGTCACTTCCCAGTTCTATTGTGGGCCCCTTCAGGTACTGAAAGGCCACAATTAGGTCACCCTGAAGCTTCCTCTCCTCCAGGCTGAACAATCCCCGTTCTCTCAGCCTTTCCTCATAGGAGAGGAGTTCAGTGGATGTTTAGGGAGTGTCCTCCTCAAGGAGTCTAGAAACACCTTTCTCCAGGTGTCTCCTATTTCCCTTCATTCCCAGGTCTGTTTTCTGTACAAACTGTGGACAGAGTGCCCTTCTCTGTCTTTTTAATGCTAAAGCCATGGAAAATGGGCTCATATTATCAAAGCCTCACTCAGGAGCAGGCCTGCTCGATGGCCATTTTTACTAGAAAGTAGCCCTTTTTTTCTTAATAAGCCGTCACAGAAATTTCCTTTGAGAGAAGGACTGTTCTTGAATTCACAATAGGCTGTGACAAACTGTGAATTTCAAACAGTTCCACATTTCATTTCAGGAATTTGTCACCTTTTTTCATATGAGGAAGTCAGGGTAGACATTTGCTTCAAGCCATGCTTACTCCCCATCAATCCCGTGGGGCCGGTTCTTGTGCTGTTCCCACTGATGCCAGCCCGGGGGAGCTTTTGGGAACAGACTCATAAGTGCTTAATCTTTTATGATGTACAAGGTCATGGTTTCTTTTTCCTTTTCCCTCCCCCCCGACACCAGTTTCCTATGACCTTGGTGTGCCATGAAATCCCAGGGATGGGGATGGTACCAAGCACTCATCCTGCCAGAGCGGCTTGCAGAGTTCCCTGTAAAACAGCCCATTCCTCCCAAAGCTCGAGGTGTTGATAAGATAAACCCTTTCCTGGGACTTACTTACCCCTTCCTTTGAACTGTGAGTCCAAATTCACTTTACTCGTTCCCTTCATTTCATGGATCCAAAATCAAAAATCTCACTTTTGTCTATTTGCCTTGATTGGTGTCAGCTGCGATAAAACATCGCTGTGCCTCAACCCACGGAATGCTCAGCGCGCTGTTTGAGGCTAACCAAAGTGTTTCATTCTCCCCAACAGCTGTCAGCTAAAGGAAGGACAAAATAATTCTCCAGAAAGGAGAAAACATTCTCAAGCCCTGAAATGTTTTGAGTGCATGTTTAAAAACACAAGGCTTGAGGAGAGCTCAGATTGCAGCTCATCTTGCTGTCGTCTCACCAATTTCTTTTATCACCGATCTTCCTCCCCATGGCCCTGGCTCAGCTCTGCTGGTTTCAGCCTTCTCCTTCTCCCTCTGATCTCTGACATTGCCATAGATAGTTCAGTCCATCATGCTGAGGGAAAAAATAGTCATTTTGTGCTATTTAGGCATTGAGAGCAGCAGTTACTAAAGCAGTGAGAATTCATTTTAAGTGTAGGGATGAATATCTGATACAGAACGTTTTCCAGATCTGTGTGAGCAACTGGGGATTTTCACCCTGTAAAACCACACTGAATGTGAGGTGGACTGGGGAGGGAGCTGGTTTGATGGCACTGCCTTGAAAACTGGGAGGAGGGGGGAAAGCAGGGCAGCTTGCTTGGGAGACAGCAGGAGACACAAATTTCCTGGTAAAAGAGCATGAGCACATGCTAAGCAAAGGTGCCAAAGCTCCCCAAGAGAAGAAGAGGAGATGGAGAACAGGATTGGTTTGTGTTTGTCAATAACTGGAAGCTGCATCGTGATGAAAAAGGATGTGGTCACTCACAGGAGATGTTCAAGGGAAAGGCCAGGTCCCCCCATATGGAGATAATAATAAAAGAAGAGAAAAGGAGTGCCGTGGGAACCAGAAACAGAAAGGAAAATATCCAAATCAGCCCAGTGGTGGTGAAACACAAGCAAACCAAACTGAGCAGGGGTAGATACACCAGATAAGAGTGATCAGGGCAATCATCCATCCAGTGCAGAAGATGTGACCTCAAAGTTTGGCTCAGAGGAGTCTGTGTAACATCTACCCTGTACCTGCAGCTGTGACTTCCCCCTCACCATCTAACACATGCAGATGTTCAGTGAGAGGCAAAATCCCACAACTGTAAAGTACCCAGGCAGAGCAGGAAGGATCCCTTGACTGGATGCATTCAACAGCAGAAAGGGATTGCTCTGTTTCCATAAGGAGCAGGCAAGAAAATAAACCAGAACAAAGTCCCTGGTCTCTGGGACAGCTCCCCTCTTGGCTCCAAATCCAGTGCTCATCTTGCTCCTGGGTGCCCAAAGACACACCAGACAGGGACCAGCTCACCATGACCTATACTGACTGCGAGACTAAGAAAGACAAAGATATTCTTCAAATGAAGATTTCATAGAACGGGAAAAACGCAGTGAAAGACAACCTAAGAGTAGCAATTTTGATGAAGATGGCAGATTAGCAGTGGAGAGGACATCAGATGCAAGAGTCTGCATAGATGGAGACTATTCAGGGTCTTGCTGCTGCTGCAGAGGTTTGGGGAGGGACCTGCTGCCAGGCTGGTTTGTGTGTAATGCCCTTGGGGGACAGAGGGAAAAGCTGTGAATCCTTTAAGCACTCAAATGCTTTCAGCCATATAATGTTTGGATTAGGATCCACTCGAAGGCGCAGAGAGCACACTTGCTGAGTTCAACACTGGCAGAGATGTGCTGGTGCTTATTATAAGGTAAGAAGGAAAGAGGGAGTGTTCTCAGCACTCAATCAGTTACCCACAGGTAGAAGAGGAGATTCTGAATGGGGAAATGAAAATTATTATTATCAGTACAAAGCCATTCTTCCCCAATTGACACTAATGGGGATAAGATACGTAGGGCTGCCAGCAGGAGGAAAACAGACTTTGATTTTGCATTAGGAGATGTCAGAGGGGCAGGTGGGGGCAGCACATGGGAAACATGACACCCTGGGGTTGGTGCTGAGCATCCCTCAGAGCAGGAGGCTGCACCACCTGCCAGGCTCCAGCACTTGGTCCTGCTCATTAGTGGCACGGGGATGGGAGGGAGCTCCCGGCAGAGCTGCTGCACTGCCCTGATTAGGGGCGGGAGAGATTGATTTGTGATGAATGAATAAAGAGGTGAGATTAAAGCAGGGCTAAATGGCGAGGAAGAGGTAAGAGTGTGTGAGTATTTGAAGGGCATTAGCAGAGAGAAGGGATGAATTCAGGTGGAAGAGGGGGTTTTAGCTGTGGGCAACAGGATGAAATCAAAAGGGGATATTCAGATTTTATATACAGGGGTTTGCCTAAGTAGGGGAGCAGCCCAGAACAGCTGCTCCTCACTTGCTCCCGGGAGGGCACTTTGTGCTGCACAAAGACTGCTTTGAGCCCTCTGGAAGCGAAGGGAGCCATGTGAAATAAGAGGCATTTCTGCAGAATTGACAGTGCCCTTCGCACTCACTTCCATTTATTCCTCACCAGCCTCCCAGTGTAGACAACAAGTATTTATCAGTATAACTTTCTTTTTTTAGGAGTGAGATTTAAGCCTGCGAAATAATCCCCTCATTGGACATGCAGAAGGAGCCGCAATGCTTGGCAGATGTGAAAACAAATTGGATGACAGAGAAAAGGATTTAAACAAGAGATCCTCAGGAAGGTCAGCTCCTGGGGTGGCAGCCCCAGATTTACCACCCTGGAGCAGACCCCCACGCAGCCTCGTGCCTGGACATGTGTGGGCACTGCCTGCCAGGCTGGGCAGCTGCCCAGGAGGAGTTCATGGCATTTCCCTCAGCATTTCCCCACCAGGGTGAGGTTTTCCCTTGGGAGGGCAATACGCTTTTGCAGGAGTCGCAGAGAACAATCTCATTAGGAACACACAGATTTAACTTCAACTCATCCATCTTAATAGGAATTATATCATTTTCCTTGATAGTTCTGATTTTCTATCCCATTAATAATAAAAAAGCTTCTCTGCTTATATATAATGCAATTCAACAATAAGTCTCAAAGGAGGATCAAGATCACTTTGGCTTTCCATCAATTTGATACTGACGCCTCTCCAGTTAAATAACTGGAGTGTGAGGAGAGCCAAAGGGAGCAGGGATGCATCCCAGCACATAGAGCTTTGAACCTGAGTCTTTCTGAAAGCAGCTGATGTCAGTAGACTTCAGATCACCTCCCAAAGGGCGTATCAGGGAGGGCAAAGCCTCTGTTTTCACCTGCTGTAAATCAGGGTGCCACACTGACTTAGCTGGAGTGAGGCTGATCTCGACTACCTGAGAACTGGGCCAGAGGACACCGTGAGAAGGGTCTGTGGTTGTTTTTATTATTATTCTCAGGTTTCAAATTGGTGTCTGGAAAAGGGCTTGTTAGTCAGTGCTTGCCGAACGGAATACTTCATGACAGCACTAATTAAAATAAATGAAACTTGACTTTTCAAGATGATGCTTTTTTTATAGCAAAGTACAGTAGTTTGGAAACATCTTTAATTTAATTGCAAAATACTTTCTCTGGTTGTTTACTTAAAATTGTCTCCCATCGCAGAGCTGCACCAGTGTTTCTGGATGCTCACTTTGATTTCGACATTTTACATTACATTATCAAGTTAATCTCCCCAAATCATTAACCCCCAGCAGGAAAGATTTTTAATTATGTAGATTCACCAAGTGTTTCTCAAGAACTGTTTTGTTTCCACGAGTTCAACCCTAATGTACTGTGGGCAGAGGGAGGGCACTGTCCTACACTTGATTTCATGAAACATCATCGTGAAAGAGGCCTCCTAACATGCAGCAGACTTCAGCAAATATATCTTACCCACAACAGAAAACAGCTAATGTCCTGGAGAACCCCTGCCTTCCTGGGAAGGAGTGCTGATGTGCTCCTTCACCAAGCAAGAGGGTAATTTAGACCAAACTGAGCCTGTTTTTCCCCTCTAACATAAACGAGTTTTATTCCAGCGTATCAGAGTTATGATTTACATCTCAGGATGTGGTCTCTGAATCAGGCTGAAGCTAAAAAATGTGTTCATGATGGCTAGTCCCGCTCTTCTATAAGTTAGAAAACACATAAAAATCAAGAGTAACATTGAATCCCACTCCCTTACATCTTGGGGGAACCAAAGATTTGGGGAGATGATGGAGAAAGGACACTGCATTGATTTTTAATAATTAGTACCATTAATAAATGTTGGTTTGAGCCCTTACCCAGTGCTTTCCCTCTCTTGTACGGCCCCTGTGGTGGGCATGGAGGTGTGGGCAGCCTTGCTCAGTGTCAGCAGGGACTCAGCAGCTCTCTCTGAGCTGGAGTAATGCGTGGAAAGGCTTCTCTCTGCGGGACACAAACATTGGTGTCTTAAGTGCTGGAAAAACCAGTGAGTCACAACTGGCAGGACACCATAAAATTGTCCTGATTTGCTCATCCAAATCCCTATTAAAAGATGAGCAGCAGCTGAGAGGGAACAATTGCACCAAAGTGTGGTGATGTCAGTGGTGGGCTGAGGAGCAAGGACTCGTACCCTCAGACGTACACAGGATGATAAATGGTGACAATAATCCTACAGGAAGGGAAACATTCGAAGTGCCAGGGCTTGTCCTCCAAAACAGATGACACCAATTCTTCTGACTTGTGCAGCCAAGCTCCAAACACAAAAGAGAAATGAAGCATTTTGGAAAGCCGAGTGCATTTTGATTTCATGTGGGAGACATGTCCCAGTCCTGGAGGCTCGGAGCCACGGAGATGTCACAGCACGACTGGGAACAGAGAAACCTTTTGTGGGCAACTGATTTTACTGTGAGAGTGCCCAGAGTGCTGAAGGGGTTCTCTCCATGAGGAATCGCTGTGTGGGAGTCCCAAAAATGTATTGACAGGTGTCTCAGTATTTTATACTGGGTAACATGTCGAGAAAGCTTATGCAAACACTCCTCTGGTTTGTTTTCTGGTACCTGCCTCGTGTCTCTCCTCCTTCTGTCCTTGCTCCTTGGGAAGGGAGATGAGAAACAATGGAATAACTGATAGTTCAGAACTGAATTAACAAGTCTGAGTGTTTTTCCAGGTACGCGTGGTCAGTGTAGTACAATATGATCCCAAGTTATGTCTCTGAACGCAGGGAGTCAGTGCAAAACCAGCAATTAGGCACTTTCCTTCTGAAACAGCTTTCGTGCTCTCTATTCTGTAGTGTTCCAGATCCATAAAGCCCCAAGTTTATAAAATTTTTATAGCAGAACTACAGCTCAATTGCTACAGTTCATATTTCTACATTGAATATTGGGTGCAGACGGTAGTGGGAACCACATTGTAGCTTTTACGGGCGTAAAAGCCTCTTCCATGGCTACTTTTATCACAGAAAGTTCATTTCAAGTTTTATTTTCTTTATTCTTGTACCTGACGCCTATGAAATCTCTAATCTGTCAGCCTGTGTGATGTTTCACCCAGTGTTTCACACTGCTGTATCGAAGTCAGTAACAGCATCTCTATCTGCTGCTACAGACATCATTTTTTATTTGCCCTGTGCTGCACTCAGAGGTCCCAGGTGCAATCAGAGTTTTCACTGAGCCTGTACCTAATTTAAACGTCAGTCTAATATCAGACAACCCCAGCACTGCCCCTATAAATGTGTGCTCTCTGATCATGGAGACAGCCTCAAACCCAGCAGCCCTTCAATACATTTCTGTCTTGGTTCACATCCTCCTTGCGTTTCAAATTGGCCAGGACCTTACCAAAGACAAATTTGACACTGTTGAGAAGAAACATGCTGTGTCTCTCCTCTTCACCCTCCTTGCCTGCCTGCTGCTTTTCCCAGAGCTGCCACCGCTGCTCAGACAGATGAGTGTGGGACACGGGATGGAAGGAAAAAGAGAGAAGAACTAAATCAGCTTGCAGGACCCGCTCAGAGCAATGGCTGAGGATTTGTTGTTGCTTCTGGGTTGTGGCAGAGATGTGCTGAAGCATCCATAAGCTTTCCTCCTGGGAGATCTTTGGAGACAGCACAGTCTGGCCATGGCAAAACGTCATTGAATGTCTGCATATGGGAAGAACGCGTCTAATTGAGAGAGCACAAAAAATGCAATGTATGTGTACTGGTATGAGGCCACTTTCCCTGATGGTCTGGCCTGATCCTCCTGAGGGCCTTTGGGGAGATTGGTGGATGCTTTCTGGGTGTGCAAGCTTTATGACAGGGTCAGCAGGAATGGAGAGGGTTCGAGAGGTCAGGAAAAAGCAGTTGCTCGGATGTACTTAGTGTGTTATTCGACATAAATGAGGTAGAGTGTGTACCTAATGGCAAAGAAGAAAACCAAACAAAAGGCTTGAACCCACTATCCTTTAGAACTGGCATAAATCAGAAATAGCTTGGAAATCAGCAGTCCAAATCTTCAGCTATTACTAGTCTTCCTGGGGTTTAAATGAAGTTGGAAGAGCTCTGCTGGTTTACAGAGCTGAGGATATGTCCTGATGGAATTACACAAGCATGAATGTACTGTAAGGCAAAAGAGAATTAGGCCCATTATTTTTAAAAAAGCAAAGCTTGATTAAGGATGTTCAGTGTAGGTTTAGAAAAAAGAGCACTGTCACGCCTCACTAACTTTGCTGTTCTGTTGAAACATGACTACCAGGGAGGTATTACAGTGCCCTGGGATTTTCTTGAAAACCAATCAAGGCAGAGCTGTTTGGGGGAGGAGAGGGGGGAGCAGCACTTTTGTCAGTGCTAATTGCAGGCGTTAATGGGAGCCTTAGCACAGAGAACTGCCTGGCACTCTGCGGAAGTTGGAAGCACAAGTGCACTTGGCTTTATGGGTGCAGACAGAGAGAGATAATTCCACTGGCAGAATGGAGAGGCAGGATCTGAGCTTGAGAGGAGATGTGCTGATCACTCCCAGTATGATCAGTCAGAGGTTCAAGAGCTGCAGTGAATTGAGGGGGAAACTTAGAAGGCATTTCTTAAGATTGAAACATAATTAATGCAAATGCCTCTGGGGCTCGGTTCTCACTTTTGGGATATGCAGAGCAAGAGCTTTATTATTTTTAAATGAATGGGATAAAACTTGAAGGCTAAGTTCTCGGCAGAGTTGCGTCAGCAGATATTTAACAGCAAACCACAGTGTTGACGTTGCAAATTGGGCATGTGCTGGGAAGGAAAGTTGGGTCTGGTCCTATAGAAAAAAAGAAAACATAAAGAGCTGTAGAAGACTGCAGCCTGCTGGGACTAGGGTATGGACCTGACAGCAGCACCACTGCCACGAACATGCAGGGACCCTTGCAGGACGGTCACTGCATGTGGGTGGGCTGGATCATGAAAATTCAGTGCAGGGTCACTGTTAGCACTTGTCCCTGCCAGAGAGGAGGTACCAAACATGTCCCACACCAGCACTTCACTCCAAAAGTCTTAGAGTCATTTTCTTAGTCATGTTCCTCATCAGAGAGCTTCACTGATCGACTTCACACCATCCAAAGTACCGTTGTGCTATCAGAGATGTTCAAGTAGTTGAAGTTGATTCCTCTTCTTCTTTCTTTGGTTTTTGTCTTTCTCTTGAGTGACAGTTCCCCCTTAAATGGACAAATGACATCAGTGTAGAATCCGACCACTGACATTAGCAGGACCTCTACTTGAATTCCCCTTTTTAGCAGTGTAGTGCAAACAGATCAAACAGCCTTTTAGACATGGTTTTTTACATTCCTTACCTCATCTTCTCTTGCTCTTGTTTCTATCAAATCATCTTTAATATTGAAAGATTCTCCTACAATGCAAAAGTTTATCAGAGGCCAGTGACTCATGGCACCCTTGCATCTACCTCAGGCTTCCACATCCTCTGTCTCCCTTCATCATTTCTGGGTAGAGAAAATAGAGTCAGAATATCACAGGTCCCTGTCTCCGGGAAACCAGGCACTGCAGCTGCCAGGGATTTCAGCTAACGCCACTGAGCTCCTGAAAAGTCAAGTGTCTTCAGGAGGGGAAGACATCTGCTGCCATCCCCATATTTTTTCTCTCTGTTCAGATTAACTGTCTCTGTCCCTCTGCACAAGTTGCTTGCCAGAGAGAAAACAGGACTTAAAGGTGTTTCTACATTACCACTCTTTCAATGGGAAGAGAAGAAAAAAAAAAGGGCTTAATATAGCCTGAGAAACAAAGACAGCAGCATGGGTAAGAAAGAAAGCACAGGTGTAATTTCTGGGCACAGTGAGAAGCCTTTTAAAAGTCCTTAAATGAGTAGTGTGTACATGTTTACCACCACTGCAGCTGACATATAGCCACAGGAGCACTGCACTACAGGGATCAAATGAGAACTTGTGGAGGGCTATTGAACACCGGGAATTTTCACAGTAAGGCAGAACGAAATTATTCAGCACTAGGGGGTTCTCTAATTTTGGTACACTTGGAAAAGAAAGCAGTGCCTTTGTCCAGGACTAATATTTGCTCACCAATGGCCAAATCCATCCATTGCTTTTCTTAGCTGTGACCTGGGATATGGAGGCTAGCACTTGACATTTGGGCTGTTCAAGGAAATACGCAGAAATACTCACCCAAAGCTTGCTAGGGGATTTTTTTTTGATTCTATTTTGGTTGCTTTGCGTACCTAACTTCTCCGAATTGTCCCAGGGCTTACACTTTGGCATACATTTAAAAATGCAAATAGATTTTCAAGGCTAGCGCTGAGCCTCAGGGAGTCTCCAGCGCGATAAACAACCGAGCTGGTGAAACCCTTGAAATGTTTGCTGGGAGAGCAGAGGAAAACCCTCCTGAGATGCCAGCGGCACCAGCCATGACTGCAAGGCCATCCTGCCTCAGATTTCACTGGGCTTGATTACAAACAGTGCCATGCCACGACTTTTCAGCCAAGCACAGATTTCACGGAGGAAAAGCCCCAGGCACTCCTCCATCACCTGCATTTTGCAGTGGGTTGGGACTTCTTGCCTGATGCCTCGTAGGGTTTCATCCTGTAAGGGCCGAGGCTGCTGCCAGCCGTGCCATTGATTGGAAAGGCCGCAGCAAGATGCCTCACAAGATGATCCCAGTTTTATGGCTGAAATTACACTATCTACAGCCATTAAGTACCTTTTTCTCCTCATTAAATTTTGATTGTTTCCTCTGATAAAATATGGCTTTGGAAGATTGCAGTTCCAGGTTCCAGCTTTTGCCTTGCTCCTGAGGCGAAGGTTTTAAAGGTGCAATCCTGCAAATTACTCCCCTAGTAAGGATTTTTATGCAAATCGTCCTGTTAACTTTACACAAGAAAGAGTTTGCTGGATCATGCCATTATCCCTAGGCTTACAATGGAAACACAACTGACCTTTAGCTGTAATGAGCACCAGTAAAAAAAAAAGTGACAAAATTGCCTGGATCTTTGCAAGCTGACACAAGCTGTGCCGTGTGCTGGTAGGGGACAGATCTTGGAGCAGGCTGAAGGAGTTAAGTCATTTCACGGTGTTAGATAACAGCTAATTGACAGCAGATATAATGCATGTTGATAACCAAATGTAATTCAGCAGCTAAGAATGAAAGAGCCCAAATATCTGCTAAACCAAGCTGTATGGGAGTTATTATAGGAATGTTCCCAAAACTTTTGCAGCTGCAGCAAAAAACAACCCAAACCACAAACCCAAAACTGTGATGTAATACAAAAGAAAGAGGAATCAAAGCAGATGGTGCAGTTGGTGTGGAAGGTGCCAGTGCAATTGCACCTCAGGTGTGGCCTGTTGAGTGCCCAGTGTGCAGCAGGTGATGAGAAACGGAGCTGAGCACAGCTGTTGTGGCACTGGCATTGTGGGACTACAAACAGGATGGGCTCCTTGGGTGAACTTGTGTGTGAGAACAGGGCAGGAAGATTTCTGATATTTTACCAAATTCGGCTCAGCTCTCCAGAGCCGTTGGGCAGGTTAACCAGCACTGGAGAAAACAGTTCAGGGTACAAGTGCATTGTCAGACCAATGGGTCGTGGCCTAGAACTTGACATCATCCACCTCTTGGTGCTTTTCCTGCCATCTTAGCCCAAGGGGGCTGTGGAAAAGGCCCCACATCTCTCAATCCACAGCACTGAATGAGCGGTGCCCCTGCCAGCAGCTGCCATGGCTCCCCCTCCCCTCCCATAAGCAGGCATTGATGTCATTAATGCAAACCCTTGCCATCACTCTGCAGCTGTAGGAGAAACAGATCAGCACCATCATGGCCATTCCACACTTCCCTTTGCTTTGTTTCCACTCCATTTCTCCTCCCTGCTGGTGCCTGCCCATGACTCCACTCCATCACTCACCCGGGGCCTCTTCTTCATTTTCCTTGCACTGTTCTCTCCCTGCCGTCCCTCATCTCCTACTTGTCCTTTGCCACCCCATCATACAAGTGGCCTTTTTTTCTTCATTCCCTTGCTTTTACCTTTTCTCTCCATCTTCTTTCTTTCCTTCCACTCTCTGATGGTATTTTTGATGCCTTCCCTTTGCCTCTCTTTTATTGCCCGGCTGCATTGTCTATTGTACTACTTGCCATTATCTCCAAATATATTTTGATATATTTCCCCCCATTTTCCAGCCCAGATTTTTGTTCCCTTAAAGGCACCAGAAAGCACTAAGGGTTAGAGAGGGGAACTGAAAAGCATTCCAGTAGTTTTCCATCAGCCTGTGTATAAAGCACTTCTATTTCCACTTGATGAGAAAGCAGTAATCAGGTTCCCCCTGCATCGAGCTCTTTTACACAAAGAGGTTGCTGCAAAAAGAAACCAAATAGATTTCTACCTGGCCTCCCCCTTATCTCTGCCCCGAAGCCAGGTGAACCCACAGCCTTTTCACTTGCTGTGGCTGCTGCTGCCATGCAAAGCACACACAGGGTCGAGGGGGGTGAGCCTCATCCTGGCTCGGTGGCGCAGGTCACGGATGAGATTGTGGATTGGGCCCTGCAATTTATTTCCCACCTTGGTGCAATAGCAGGGAGAGAGAGATCTCTAACCCTGCAACACCTGAAATGGTGTCAAAATGGAAGGTAAAAGGAGAAATGCTGCAGCGCTAAAAGTAAGCTTTGATCTTCAGATTAAACATCACCCAGTCCTTGGGTTCCCGCCCTGCTACCTGTAACCACAAGGTTGAAAAATGCCCATATGTGTGCAGAGAAAGGTTCCACTCTCAGGTGGTATGGACTGAAATGCAGGTTTCAATCTGTTAAATACAATGTGCTCCCCTCCTCAGCTTTGTCTCCACCAGCAAAACCAGAACAACCTCCAGAGACCACGTGCTGCTCCTACCAGGCACGTTCCCAGCTCCCCTTCCCTTCTGCACCAGCAGCCACCAACCCAGCAGGGCGAGGCTGCTCCCAGCAGGGCCCTTCCCCACACCCCAGAGCTCCTGGTCTGGGGGGCCTGGGTCTGTCAGAGCCCACCAGATTTGCCAGCATGTCCCACAGGTGAGGGGCCAGGAGCAGAGGCTGCCCTGGTACAGGTCTTTCCAGCCCCTATAACAAAGGGGTTGGAGTCCTGGGGCTATCCAGTTTCCCCTTGAACCGCCCCACCCGGTGAGGAGGTGCAGGGGCTGTGGTGGCCCCTGTGAGCTGGGCACTGCATCAGTGCCCCAGGCGTTTCTGCAAGTTCAGAAAAAGATGAAACAAAACACAATCCTGAAATTACGCCTAATAAAGGGAAGGGAAAATGAGAACATACAGCCAGAAGGTGAAAGGCCCATTATAACAAATTTGGTCTCCTGTTTTTCTTTAAAATATAATTTCAGTCAAATGGATCTTATTTGCACGATTGCAATTGTCAGTCCATCTCTTTTCTGCAGCCACACAATACTTTTATCTCTGATGAGAAAATTCTGTAACTGCCTTTGTCTCATTCTCTACCTTCTCTACAGTTCTGTCCTTTCTTCCCCAGCACCAAATAAAATAAAATAAAATAAAATAAAATAAAATAAAATATAAAATAAAATAAAATAAAAATGAGTCCCCCATCTAAGGCTCAGTAACAGAGGTTTAATGTTGACAATGTGCTTTGTCACTTTGGCTCTGGAAAAGGCTTACAAAAGCTTTATTAACAGGCTCATTAGCACGGCCTGATTTACTTCTGCAGACTTTACTCTTTTACTAGTTTCCAGGAGCATCAGCATCAGTTGCAGGGCTAATGAATTCACTCAGATTTGCATGCTAATGAAACTCCCATGACTCTCTGTGCTCTCGACTTCAAATCGATCTTTGCTGTTGCTTGAGGAATATTAATAGAAATAAAAGTAAAGGAGAGCACCAGGCATTGCAGTTGGACTTGCTGTAATCCAAGGCTGCTGTGCAATTCATATTTCATACATTACACTGTTTCTGATCTCATTTCTTTCATGCCTTATTGACTCTAGCTGTACAGGAGGCAGCACCTTTAGGAAATTCCTGGAACAAGGCTTGGCCAGGGACTCCAGGGACTGTTTAGGAAAATCGTACTTGAGCTCTGAATAAATAGTTCAGTCACCAGGAAGTGCTGCCAGGCACCAGTGCAGTCCCAGGTATTTTTCCCCCCAACATATGGATTCCATTTCCCTTTGACAGAAAGAGAAAACCTTCTGACCTCAGTTTCCTGCTGCCTGCGTGTGCAGTACATCACCCAAAATGGGGTGAGGGAGCTCCTCTTAGCCAGACCTTAACTCAGGTGGGTGAGGGGCCTGATCCAGGGGATCTCTGGCTCTGGAATGGGAGCTGGAGCCATGCAGGGAGCAGAGACATCTCCAGGGACAGCACAACACCCTTCCCTGCTTGAAGGAGTGAGGGGACCAGTACCAAGTTTATTCCTCACCACCTGGAAACCATTGGGAACCACCTCCCCTGAGGTCTCGATTCATTGCACTGCAGCTGCCAATATAGAAATTAATATATTTATATCATCCTGGAGCATAATGATTGCCATTGCACAGGCTGAAAAGTCAGCTTGTGTCTGAATACCTTCTGAGCAGGGACTGCTTTCTTTTGGGCTGTTGTGAGAAAAGCAAAAGGGATTTGGAAGTGCAAGGAAGGATTCAGAGCCCCAAATCCTCTGCTCTGGTAGGTCTGTAGGAAGCCTTCCCCACAGGATCTCGCTAACAGACCCAACCAAAACAAACAGCTCAGCGATGCCTCTGTTAATTGGAGATGTTACTCTCTCACTCCCGCTTCAATTTTAGCAATGATGAATGCTGGTAGTTGACTGAAGCCCTAGAAAGAAATCCCATTGTGCAATCGTGTTTTTACAAGAATATTTTTGGCTTCTGAAAGTGCACTTAACACATCCAAATTAATGGAAAAGAGGATTCTTCACTGAGCAGCCTCCCGTGCCTGCTCTTCTTAATTTGATACAATAGCAGAGCGTACATTGAGATTAAAATGCTCTTTTGGATGCTCAATGGCAAGAAATTATTCAGCAAAAAACCAGGGCACCATTTTCATGATATCTCTTGCGAGTGAGGATAATCAAAGAGCTCCATTTTCCGTGCTGCAAAAATAACACAATTCCTACACGCTTCTTTTTTTTTTTTTTTTCCCCCAAACAGAAGTAAAGAAAATTAAATAAAATGTAAAGCAAGCTGTGGACTAATTATCCTTTTCTAAATGAATTCATATTGTAAAATAGCCCATTGAATGCATAATGAGCATCATTACCACCAAGAGGAGGAGAGCAGAGCGGTCATCCTGTCATTATCAGCGCTTATTTCGGGAGCGCAGCAGTGCCAAGGTGAAGCGGATGCTTTGTGCCCTGGACACCGAAAAAACAAGCCAAGCTGAGAGCCTCAAACTTCTCTTTCTGTTCAGAAGCACCTCACCCTGCCTCTAGCTGTCCTCGATGGGCTTTGGAGGCCTCAGATGCTGGTTGCAGCTGGACACGTGTGTTTGGGGTTGGCAGCTCTTCCACCAGCTTCCCAGCTGGAAACAAAGGGCTGGGCTCTGTCTTCTGCTGGGAGAGCTTTGGAGGGATAATGTGGGTCAGGGCACTCACCAGGGTGGAGGGGACAATTCCCATCCATGGTCTGGGGAGCATTTTTTCATATTTATAACAGCATTCCCTGAAAAGTGGAATGATTTCCTGGGAGAGGCTCAGCCTGGAGCCCAATTTTCCCGCTTGAACTCCAAACTGGGCAGCTCCCACAGGCTGCCAGTGACTGCCTCACCTTTCAGCAGGGCCCCCTCTGCCCAAGACACACAGGCTGTAACCCCTGATCTCGCTGCAGCCCTGGAGGGGCTGCAGGAAAAATTCCCATTTGCCCTCCCTTCCCATCTTCCCATCCAAATGGGATGGCAGGCACGAAGGACATGTATTGCACTTTCATAGAGATCAAAATACTCAGAGAGATTAAAATACTCCTCCTAAGTTAGGAGTGTTCCCTGCACAGTTTCCCTGCTTTCAAGTGCTTCCAGGTCCGGATGGCACTGGTACAACGGAGGTGATGGCCACGGCAGACGGCCGCTCCCCGCCTCCTCCTGCCAGTCTCGCCCTCGGTTTAGCAAATCTGATTCATGCTCTAAGCCTAAGAGGTCATTTGTTACAGTTTGGCCTGGATCAACCCAAATGAAAACATCCAATCAAGCCCTAATTGTGACAAATTATATTAGCCTGTAGTTGTGCAAGTTGCATTGCAGCAACTTAATCCAGGCTGTGCTTGGGAAGCCAGGAGAGGCTGAAGAGGCCCCTTCCACAGGCGGGGAGATGTGCGTGGGAGGGCTGAGCCTCCCCCTCCGCCCTGCTGCTCCTCCCGTGAGCAGACTTTCATCCCAAAGTGCTGTCACCTGCACACTGCCCAAGGCACTTGAGAAACCAAGCAGGTTAGTCCCACTCCACGGGACTCACAGCTCAGTGCTGGCTGAAAGACCTGAGGAGAAAGAGCCTCTGGCTTGTGACACAGGAAAATGTTAAAGTGAGGAGCAAGAAAGAGGAATGTGATGGGATTGCGTATCACTGCCCCTCTATTCCCCGTTCCTACAAGGAAGATTCACTGGACCTTCAGATGCTTTTCTCTAGTCCAAAATATGACAGTGAAAAAAAAAAAAAAGAAAAAAAAAAGGAAAGAAATTCTAAAATTAATTTCCCTACGTGACATATTTTAAAGGGCACTGTCAATTTGCTTTATAATTACATTTCTAAATCACTGGAAGATTACACTGAAAGGTGAACTTTACAAAACCTGATTTTTTTTTTTTTCTTTTTAAATTAAAAACCTTTTTGGAGATTTAAATACAATCCTTCTGTGCTGTAAGCCCATGTAACAGCAACATCAAGGAAGAGGATAGGATATACTACCCTTGTTCCTGCTCATTTGTACCTCTCATTTCCCACTAAGGCTACTAAACCTCATGGGATTTAGTAGCTCCTTTTCTAAGGATGAGCAGCCTGGTTAAGCACAAGTGCTCAGGTCTCCCCAAAATTTTGACACTGCCCTCATTCCTCAGGATCGTGAGAAAAGGCTTGAAGTGTTAATATTTGAGGCAAGACGTTTATTTTGCTATCCAGCTTTTGAGCCTTCCAGATATCCCCATTTCATGCCTCAGGCTTTTCTCTGCAATGAGGAAAGCTCAAGGTGTCTTAGCTGAGAGCTGAGCTTCTCACCTTATCAAATTGCTCCAGGTCTGAGAGAGAAACCAGGCATCAAGAGAATCAGCACAGAGATCTCCAGCTCTGCCTCTGGGGAAAAAATTGTTCTGGAAACGCTGGAATGAGACAAAGGAACGAGATCCTGCATGGGTGGGCACTGTCCCAGTGCCACCAGCCGAAATTCCACCTCCTTTCCTACACTCCGTGAAAATAAAGCAAATCTTGGCTAAATTCGTGCTGTAGCCACTCAGGGGACACTCAGGAAAGGTGTTGGATTAAGCAGAGGTGTGATTTAAAAGTGCCCTGGCTAAAGCACATTAGATTTTAACACTGCTGCTCCACGTTGACGTGGGGCTGTGTTCACCTGAGCTCCTTTTGCTGCGAGATGAAATCCGGTTTAGCTGGCTGACTTTCCCACCTGAGCTGACTCCCTGCCTTGTCCTAACAAGGTACAAAAATAAAAGCACAAAGCAGCTCGGCGTTGTAGTGGTTGCAGGAAATGATGGAGCTCCCCATGCTCATCCACGACAGGAATCTATATTAGATTTTTCAAAGTCTTACAAGCACAATGAGCTAATGCAGTCTCTCAGTGCAGGTGAGATTTATTTTTCTCTTTCTCTAATATATATGGACCCAGGATCTCTGCTTGTTTAATCCATTGGTTTACATGGATTTACAGCAGATATTGGCATTTGATCTATGACTGGGCTTGGTCTTTTGGCTCTAGCTTGAGTGAAGGAATAAAGTTCAGAGGACAAATTAATAGAGAAAAAAATTAGCTTTTCGTGTATTGAAGACAACAAAATTGCAGTCTGCTATCAAATAATCACCTAAATAAATAACCTTGAGAAAACCAATTACTTACATAGGAGGAAGCTATTGGCAGAGGTGTGAGTATCCTCCCGCTGCACCAGACTAAAAAGCCAATATTTATGTATAAAATGGAAATCTGGTTACTGAAACAGGATTGCAATTCACCCATTGTAATTAAAAAAATAGCAATCACAATTCAAGATAATCCTTCAGGTAATCAGAAGCTGGATCAGCAGCAGGTGCTGGTACTGAGCTGTGCCCTCGCTGGCCGGTCCCCAGCGCAGGCAGTGACAAAGCTCTGACTGTCAAAGGCGGGAGGTGGCAGTGTGATGGCTGATGGGGCTGTTTAGCCTAAAGGGGCATGAGGCAGAGAATTTGGGGAGAAAAAAACCAAACAACCCTCTACCTACAACGGAGCTCCTCACATAATCTATTCAAATATACGTGCGCCCATTTAAATGGGTTACACTGGAAATTTTGGCTTTATGGCTCTGAAAGACAAAGAATATCAAATGATTTTGTTTCTAATATGAGCACGTTAGTGATTTTAACAGCATTTGGTCTACTGAAACAAGATAAGGCCTGGAATAATAAGCAGCAGTACAAAGATTTATCTAAACATGTTTGGCAGTTCCCCCCCCCTTTGCCTCGCCATGTGTACATCCCACAACTGAGACCATACCCTGTAAATTACCACCCTCTGTGGGGTTCTCATGTCAAATTATTCCAAATAAGCAAGGCCAAATGCTCTCAACTTACCCAGAGATAATCAGCTAATGTAAAGCAATTTCCAACAGTTCTATTTTTCTGCTTCAGGCTCCTAAAAAGACAAACAAAGCCACATAGAAAACTGGCATGGAAAGGAAGAAGAATTGTCACCTACTGCTTGTTGGTGCTGGACCAGCTTTTGTGTGTGTTCCTAATTATTAGGATTAGCAGTGTTGGATACCCAGCCCAAGCCCCCTCTGGGATTCAGCAGCAGCAAGATGGGGCTCAGAGGCTCCCTGCACTGGGGATCATGTTGGAGGCTGTGTGGATGAGATCTTCCTCATTAGTCAGGCAATCCATCTCCGGGTAGAAAGCTGCAGGAATTAGTTTCACTTCCAGGGCTTTTTAATTATGCTCAAACACAAGCGCACCAGTCAGACAAAGAAGTTGCATTACCTGCCGAAATTTCAGATCGTGGCACTCCCTCCTTAAGGCATTGTGTTTGCTGTCTGCATTGACTTTCAATTCACAGTAGCCATTTCTTCTTGTAGCACAACACAACGAATTTCACGGTTATATTCAGAAACTCAGTGCAATGGAGATGAAATTCCATCATTTACATAATCAACTTCTGATCTGAAAGTTCTGGGTTTAGACATATCCCTGAAATAGAAAGGGTTTTGCTTTTTTCTTGTGTTTTGGAAGGTACGATCCATCATTTTGCAAAAAAATTGTGTAATTCTGCCTTGCTATTTCCAGTATACCCCATTATCAGTCAAACTAATAGGCCTGGAGAATGAAACCCCCAAAAGAAATCCACCACATTAGTGAAATAAATACAGTTAATGATGATAATTAAGTCACTGGGGTAATTGAGAGATTATCCAATTACTATCTATAATTCTTTGGCTTGCAAATAAGATAGGAGTGTGTAGAGCTAATCCATTCTAGCAATAATAATAATAATTAAAAAAATAGTAGGGGAAAAAGCACGAAAAGCCCCCAGCCCACAAATTATTAGATTTCTTCACAACTGGAGGTATTTTGTCCGTTTAATTGCCTAATTGGAGAGTTTTTCTAGTCTGGAGTAATTTTTTAGGCAGCTGTTGCAACACTGGTCTCTTGAAGAGGGGGAGATATTCTGGGTCAGGACTGAATTCCCTGATGCAATTCCTGATTCCCTGGAGAAGCCCTGCTGTCCCCTAGACCCAGACTAAGACGGACACGTGTGCTCCTCACAAAGGCCTTACAATAAGCAGAAGCAAACTGATCCAAAATAAGAAGAGGTGGGATCAGTACAAGGTTGTGCTCTGGGTTCTGGTGGTAAATTTAGGACAGAAGCTTTGTTCCAGCAGGCTCTGCCCTACAAAAAGCCCCCCAGGTCCCCCATGGGCTGCAGTGTCACTCTTTTGAGGTGGTTTTGCAGACATGCCGTCATGCTGTCACAGAGCTAAGGAGAGGTGGCTGAGCCCCCTGACCGGGCCAGGTGCTGAGGGAGGTTTTGGTTCCAAATACTTCTCAGTCTCAGCCAGCCTGTCTCACAGTGGCTCGAGTTTTCTAATTTAGCAAGTGGATTAGGGACAAGAGCCAAACCCCAGGAAAACACAGCAGCACACTGGGCAAGTTTGTACACTCAGGGACAGGCACCAGTTTTTGGGACGTAGCTGCATTTTTGTTCTCACTTTCAAGCATTCGTAGGGCCCTGCTTGGCACAGGTAATTTAAGGAGATCTCAATATGGCCCCTAGCAAGTCAATTAAGGATGTGTTTAATTTTAACATTTGCATAGTTCCTTTGGATCTCATCCATGGAAATCAATGGCAAGGCTGCTGGTGGTTTGATTGGCTTCGGATCAGAGCCAGCAATTTTGATTGTGGAGATCGAATGCTTGAAATTAATTATATGACTAATGCTTCACTGGATTAGGGAATCAATTAATGGAAGTGGGGTGCTTGTTAGCAGATTTCCATTAACTTTTATGCAGATTTTTTTCCTAAACACAAACTGCATATTCATTGCCCTCGAATGCATTTAGGTAAGTTGGAAAAATAATAAGATGGTTGAAATAACCAGAATTTTCTAATGAAGGTATTGAAAGGAGTGTGTGATTCTGTACTGGAAATTAAACCCTTGCATTGAAAGACCTCATGCCAAGTCCTCATACCAAATAGGTAAGTACCAGAAAGCTTTTCCAATCCTATTTATGCCAGAAGCTCTTCAGTCTGGGATTGACAGACCTGGAAGGCGATCGTCCTCACAAGCCAATCAAAAGGATCAGAAATGAGGTAGCAAAGTACAACCCTTTCTCCACACATCTTTTGTCATCCTTGGGTAGCTGCTGGAGGGGAGAGCATCCTTCAGCACTTCAACTCCTACTTAACACAGGCAGCTCTAACTACAAGAACATCCCTGCTCCCACCCTTATTCAGTCCTCCCAGCCCAGTAAAACCTCATTTCATGCTCAAAGCTCCCTATGGACTCTGAAAAACACCCCTAAAATCAGGTTCTGGCAGGTGTAAACAGCCTCTGCTGAGGCCCAGAAGCAGCTGTAGGAAGGGGTGGCTCCTCGGGAAGGTCTCAGCCTGCCCAGCTAGCACAGGCTTTGATGGGCTGCACTTTCCAGCAGGATGGTTTTATTCCATGGCCCCAAAGCGAGCCCTGAGCTACGGAGAAATTCCACTCCTAATGGTGCCCAGAGCCCTGTCCCCAGTGCTGCCCCAGTCCCGAACCCTGGAGCACCCCTGGAGCACCCCTGGAGCACCCCTGGAGCCCTGGAACAGGAGCTGCCTTTGGGTCAGGCTGTGCGTGCACAGACGGCTCCTCTGTCAGAGCAGCGTATTAAGCCACAAAGTGTTTCTGTAAATATTGTTTCACACTTGAGTGAACAAAGCATGCTTTTATCCGAGGGAGAGCGCAGGGTGTAAATTACATTTTAATTGAGGAATTGGAAACACCAGCTTTTGGGTTTTGTGGTTTTTTTTGGTTTGGGTTTTTTTTGT